>CM059197.1:44714756-44762653 GCA_030323885.1 Branchipolynoe longqiensis
AACAACGCCGACGTTTATTTTACCGCTTATCAGGCCTATGCCGCCTAGGGCGCATAGCCTCCCCCGCAGTAACTGGAAGCCCAGGTACTTTCTTCTGACTAAATGCATCTATAGTGCCAGCCTGCACCCTCGCAGGTGCAGGCTCGTCCCCTACATGTGCATCCAGCCAGGAGGATGGTCCAGCGTTTCTAGACATCTGCTCGGTGTAAAGCTTAAGACGTCTAACGTTAGATTTACGGTATTTACCATCCTTGCCCTTCATAATAACTGTGGTATCAGAGACAACTTCTGTTATAGTAAAGGGACCATCCCAGTTCTTTGCGAGTTTGACCCGAGCTAGCGGCACATGATACCACACCACCCGATCCCCCACTTTGAACTGGCGCCACGCAGCAGGCTCGTAGTCAGATTTCTGACGAACCGCTGCCCGACCTAAAGCATCGCGAACTGCGCTATACGCGTGGTGAAAGCAATGCTCCAACCATCTTACAAACACGATCTCACAAGGCCGGTCTACTTGACGATTCACCACCCCAAACTGCAGATCAGCTGCTAGTCGGAGCTCCTCCCCAAATAGTCACCTGTTCTGAGTCACACCCGTAGATGCGTGCTCCGTACAGTTATACGCGTGTGCCACAAACTTGACCTGTAAATCCCAATCATCCTGAAAGTCATTCACGGTACAAGCCAACGCAGATATC
This sequence comes from Branchipolynoe longqiensis, assembly GCA_030323885.1. NCBI lineage: Eukaryota > Metazoa > Annelida > Polychaeta > Phyllodocida > Polynoidae > Branchipolynoe > Branchipolynoe longqiensis. The sequence continues at coordinate 44,715,458 of CM059197.1, forward strand.
AGCGTCTTATTAAAACGCTCTACCATACCATCCGATTGTGGACAGTACGGGTTCGTACGCGTTTTCTTAACGCCCAGCAAGCGCAACATGGACTGGAACAGTGTGGACTCAAATTCCCGTCCTTGATCCGAATGGATCTGCATCGGGGCACCGAATATCAAAACCCAGTTATCCACCAACGCCTGCGCTGCAGTGGGTGCAGTGTGATCTTTTAAGGGGTACACTTGCACATACTTAGTGTAATAGTCTTGGACTACCATCATCACCACATTCCCCCTAGACGTCGTCTTAAAAACGGACACAAAGTCACACGCTAGACGGCGCCACCGATGCCCAGACAATTCCTGAGTCAACGGTAACTTAGCAATCCCTTCACCTGGCTTCACCACCTGACATTTATGGCAAGTGCGTACCCACCGCCTAATATCAGAAGTCATGCCAGGCCAATAGAACCGCCAAGCTAAACGCTTGGTGGAGCGAACACGCCCAAAGTGCGTAGCTGTAGAATGCCCATGACAAAACAACAACACATCATCGCGCAATGCAAATGGCACGACGATCTGCAGGCGACTGCGTATGTCTTCACCCACTACCTTCCACCTGCAGAGCACACCCTCACGCAGTTCCAGCAGATCCCATTGATTTATAATCTTACGAGTCTCTGCATTCTCCACCGCCAGCTCGTCACGCAGAGGTTTCGAGCGGCCCACCTCCAACCACTTGATCACACGTAGTATGGAGGGATCTTGGCGCTGCGCCAAGCGAACCTCTGATAACGTCCAAAGCTCATCATCATCTATGTCCGCCAGACGCATCGCAGAAATTACTGCGAGTACACAATTATGCGCGCCACAGTCCGTGCAATCACCCCAGCCGCACTTACGCACCGGGATTCTACTCAGACTATCTGCGTTGATATGATCCACCCCTTTTCTGTACACAATATGCTCATTCGTCACACCATATTCAGATAAAGTGGCCAACCAACGTCCCATCATCCCCTCCGCCTCCTTGAAATTCAACAACCAACGAAGAGAATGATGATCAGTCCGGATAATAAAATCTGACCCTATCAGGAAATGTTTCCACTTCCTGCTATACACGACGATAGCCATCACCTCACGCTTCGTCGTGCAGTAATTCCGCTGCGCTTTATTAAGTTTATTACTCGCAAAAGACAACGGGACCTCTACCCCATCCTGACTCAGCACGCCTGAGATTGCAAACCCCGACGCATCAGTGTCCAGAATGAACCGCCCCACCGCCCGTGGATATCGCAGCACTGGGGTCTGAGTAAAGGCACCTTTCAAGCCCAGAAATGCCGCCTCCTGAGCGTCGCCCCACACAAATTTTATCTTCTTCGCGGTAATGACCAAGTCCTGCAAAGGAACAGCCAACCGCGCAAAATCAGCAATGAAATCGCCATAATATGACACAAACCCAAGGAATGATCTCACTTCCTTCATATCCTCAGGTCTGGGCCACCCCGCAATTGCAGAGAGCTTTTCCGGGTCTGCCTTAATCCCTTTCGCAGAAACCACACGCCCCAGGTACTGCGTCTCGCGCCTAGAAAGTCTACACTTTGAAGCCTTGAGTCTCAGCCCATAGGAACGTAAACGATCAAACACTCCTTGAAGCTGATCCTGGCATTCGGTTAGTGTCCGACCAAAGACAATGATATCATCCAAATACACCAAGCAGATCTTCCACTGAAGACCAGCCAGCATATCCGTCATCATCTTTTCGAACGTGGCTGGAGCATTACACAATCCAAACGGCATCACGTTCCACTCGAATAAGCCTAAGTGAGTGCTAAAAGCAGTTTTAGCAATATCCCCCGGATCCATAGCTACCTGATGATACCCAGATTGCAGATCCAGAGTGCAAAACCACTCATTACCCCCTAAACTCTTGAGCGACTCATCTATGCGCGGTAATGGGTAAGCATTCTTCCGCGTCACAGTATTGAGTTTTTTATAGTCAATGCAAAAACGGATCGAACCATCTTTTTTCTTGACTAAATGGACAGGTGAACTCCACGGTGAATCACTACTCCTAATTACTCCACTATCCAGCAGCTTATGCAGCTCAGTCTCCAGTGCCTCCTTTTTGGAATGCACGAAACGCCGATAGGGAATCCTAAAAGCAGCAGACTCACCGACATCAATGCCATGCTTCACCACCTCAGTCCAGCCTAACGTCTCACCAGGCACTGCGAAAACCTGGATATTTCTACCCAGAAATTCCACCACCCGAGAGCGATCAGACTCATCAACCACCTCACACCCCATAGCCAAAGGTATAAGATGGGCAGGCAAGGTCCCATCAAGGGTCCGAGAGGGAAGTTAAAAACGTTTTCAGATTCCCGGGGGGGGGGGGGGGGAACTTGGGAAGGGGGGGAAGTTGAAATCGTTACACCGGTAGTGCAACTAGTACTGGTGGTGACAGTGGTGGGCGTGGTTTATTTGTTTGTTTGTTGTTGTTTTACGTCCTAGCAAAATCTAAGGTCATATCAGGACGGGTACCGACTTGTGGCAGTACGCACTCATGGCGACTTTATAGTGCTGCCCCACTGGGAAGTGGTGGTGGAGGTGGTGGCCATGTGGTGGTGGTGGTGGTGGTGGTGGTGGTGGTGGTGGTAGCGGCAGTAGTGGTGGTGTTGGCAGTGGTGGCGGTGGTGACCCTGTGGTGTTGGTGGTGGTGGTGGTGACGGTGACGGTGACGGTGGTGGTGGCAGTGGTGGCGGTGGTGACCCTGTGGTGGTGGTGGTGGTGGTGGTGGTGGTGGTGACGGTGACGGTGGTGGTGGCACATGTCATCAGGGTGGCCAACATTGGAAAATGAAAAACCGGAAGATCTTAAGGGATGTTATATTGGGGGGTCTAGGGGGTATTCCCCTGAGAAATATGTTAAAATATTAGATGCTCTGTGGTGCATTTTGGACACAATAATCCGTAAGATTTATATACTTTTGGAAAATGACAAACCGAAAGATCGGTGTAAGGTGATGATGGGGTCATATAATATTAGACACCTTACAGCCAAACCGTAAGGGTTGGCAACCCTGTGTTATACTTATACACACACTGACACTGTCCGCTATATGCCTACCAACCTAGCATACACAAGGAGCGGTGTGCGTGTATGTATGTGTTGGGCGGGGGGGGGGGGGGGGGGTGACCTCTTACCCCAGTGACCCCCCCCCCCCCCCCGCCCCCCTCCCTACCCTGCTGTCGGATCAGCCTGCAGGGCCAAATGTATGAAGCCGGGTTAGCGGTCCAAACCCGTGGTTAGCGCGGATTTCCGGGGTTAGCGGCGAAAAGTCGCAATGTATGTGGCCGGGTTAGGCAAACACCGCAAGCTTAACGTCGCGTACACTAACCCCAAGAAATATCAAGTTTACCGTTGGTGTTAGGGACCAATTAGGCCCAAATCTATTCAATGCGATCATATTTAACAGAATTACATGCGCAATAAGTGAAATTTCATCAAATTAACCCTAAAATCGAAGTGATATTAATGCCGCCGCTGAATTTTGGTCAAATTAAACCAATAATTGAACGATATTAATGCCGCCACCGGGATCGGCGGCGAGATTGTGAAATAGCGGTGCTCGCCGGCAACAGGCTCAGCAATAACGAGGCTCGCTGGTGCCCGGCAGTGTTAGGGACCGATTAGGCCCAAATCTATTCAATGCGATCATATTTAACAGAATTACATACTCAAATCGTGAAATTTTATTAAATTAACTCTAAAATCGAACCGATATTAAGGCCGCTGCCACCCCCACCGCCGCTAGATCGGCGGCGATATTGTGAAATAGCGGTGCTCGCCGGGAACAGGCTCAGCAATAACAAGTGTGCTGGTGCCCAGCGCTGTTATGTACCGATTAGTCCCAAATCTATTCAGATATTGTCGAATCGGCCGCGTTATTCATATAAAAACGGCATCGGCGGCAAAGCAAAGGAGTAAACTATTCTCACAAATAACATTATTTTGGTCAAATTAAACCAAAAATCGAAGCGATATTAACGCCGCCGCCTCGGCCCGCCTACAACAGTGTCAGAGGGGTTCCCCAAATCTATAAATAACGCATCGGTTAGCTAACCAAGCCGCGCTTTGGCCACATACATTTCCCGTGACACATATTCCAACACCGACGTTAGCTAACTCGCCGGCCGCCCTTAACACAGGAGCCGATAAAAGTTGTTCATACATTTGGCCCCTGCTTGTCGCAGCCGTGTGGGCGCCATCTGCCGGGCGGAGACACCGGAAGTGGCCAAGCTGCTGCTTTTATTAATGTTCTTGTTGTTGTCGTTGTTGTTGTGGTTCATAAACTGTTCGCCCACTTTGGAGGGGAGTTCGCGCTGGCTCCGCCTGACGGGGTGCACGGCACACCAGCCCGCGCCGCTAACTGCGGTGACATCGGGACCACTCGGTGTCTGCCCAGAGAGAGGCTCTTATAGCCCTGTCACACTACGACGTTTCTCCCGGCGCGCCGACAACGCACAAGATATTTGCTAGGGCTCGAGAAACGTCCAACTTTTCGGCGTTTTGGAAGAAAATTTGACGGGTTGCAGCGTGCTAGTAGCGTGTTGCTGGCGCGTCCGTAACGCCCCCTCCAATGCGTCGCCGTGCGTTGCCGTGCGTCGCCGCGCGCTGAAAGTTTTGTGCAAGCACAAAACGATCGGCGCGATCCGACGCGTGGCGACGCGTGGCGACGCGTGGCGACGCGCAGCGACGCGCAGCGACACGCGCCGACGTGTCCATTCACACTTTGCTATCACTCAACGTGTACCGACGTGTACCGACGCGCCGGTAACGCGCCGGCAACGCGCGCGTAACGCTTCCCGACGCGTGCCGACGTTTCACCCAAAAAGGGAACACGTCGGCGCGCGTTGGTGAGAAACGTCGTAATGTGACAGCCCCATTACGCTGGTCCCCTAGCGGCGGGCTCAGAACTAAGCGGCGGGCCGCTGTGATCAGACCCTGCTGCACGGATGCCTGTCTGAGTGTGTGGAGTGTGGACCGGTGTCGGAGCAGCGGCGGGAGGTGGGAGTTGTAGCTTGTGGATCCGAGGTAGGTGACACCCGCAGTGTGTGTTTGTGTATGTGTGGGTGTGTGGGTGTGTGTCTGTCACTGTGTGTGTGTGTCATCCAGCTTGTGGTTATAATACACACATCCTCTCTCCCTCTCTCTCCCTCTCTCTCCCTCTCTCTCCCTCTCTCTCCCTCTCTCTCCCTCTCTCTCCCTCTCTCTCCCTCTCTCTCCCCTCTCTCCCTCTCTCTCCCTCTCTCTCTCTCCCTCTCTCTCCCTCCCTCTCTCTCCCTCCCTCTCTCTCCCTCTCCCTCCCTCTCCCTCCCTCTCCCTCTCCCTCCCTCTCCCTCTCCCTCCCTCTCCCTCCCTCCACCCCTCTCTCCCTCTCCCTCCCTCTCCCCCTCTCTCCCTCTCCCTCCCTCTCTCCCTCCCTCTCTCTCCCTCTCTCCTTCCCTCTCTCCCTCCCTCTCTCTCCCTCTCTCTCCTTCTCTCCCTCTCTCTTCCTCTCTCCATCTCTCTACCTCTCTCTCTCTCCCTCTCTCCCGCTCTCTCTCCCTCTTCTCTCTTGTCTCTCCCTTCTCTTCCTCTCTCTCCCTCTCTCTGCCTCTCTCCCTCTCTCTCTTTCACTCGAGTGAGAGAGACAGGGAGACGGAAAGAGGAAAGATTGATTGATTGTGCGTAAAGAAACCAGCAACCAATCAATTGTTCCCTCTCTCTCTCTCGCTCTCTTTCCTTCTCTCCCTCTCTCACCTTCTCTCACCGTCTCTCATCAGTGGGCCCCTTCGTACCCCTTCTCACCAGCTCTCCCCTGCCCCTCTCTTTCCCGTCCCTCAACACCCCTCTCACTCTCCCTATTTTACTCCACCACCCCCTTACCCCACCCTATCGTCTTATCTCCCAGACCTGCACATGCATCTATAAATATACACATATATAGGTATATATGTAATGTATAATGATAACCCCAATTACCATCCATATTAATATAGGGAAGTGTCTAGTACTAGTCCCCCCCCCCCCCACCAACCCCATTTACGATTTACGATAGTGGCATATATGTCAACCAGCATATTATATATATATATGTGTATAATATATAAAACATAAAATAGACATTATATGAGATGTAATATACTTGAAATTACATATTTATGCATTTTTTAAGACCTGTTGTAGGGGGTAAGAGGGAGGGAGGGAGAGAGATATAGGGCAACAGATCAGGAAGTGTGTATACAGTAAAACCTCTCTAACCGACCACCTCCACAGATTGATCACTCCCCTATATCGATCACTTTATTTGGGTTCCAAAACGATCGCCCACACAATACCATTGTAATGATAACAAAAATCTCCCTAAACTGACTGCCTCCCTAAATGGACCATTTAAAGTCAGTCCCATGGTCGGTCAATTTAGAGAGGTTTTTCTGTATAGTATAACTGCAAGCGACAATGCAACCAAAGACACAATAACACTTTGGATATATATCCGTTGTACTGCTGATTATATTATTATTAGACATGAAATGTATTAGACTTATATAATCCATATATATATATGTGGATTATATAGGTCTAATCCATTGTAATCCGTATGCATGGACTATGGAAATAATAAATGTGTTATATATAACACATGTATTTATTTATGTAAATAAAAAATATATGCGTGTCACAATCGAACTATATATGTAAATATATGTACGGATTATTGTTATGCTATAGATATATATATATATATATATATATATATATATATATATTTTACCTCGGTATGCCGCCTCTGGCTAGCCGTAGGCTAGGGAGAAGGAAGCACATCCGGGTCCAGCAATTAGCATAAGTAACTCACAACGGGAGGACGTTTGTGAGTTGCTCCACAGGATTTATCTACTACTACTGCTTTTATCCAAAAGTAAGTACTGTTTTCTTCGATAACTTTGTTTATCATGCTCTATAGCATCTTTTTATGAAAGTTCAGAACTTTCTTCAGTCCTGTTTGGACTTTGTACGTTTTTTAACTTACGGATAGAACATTGCGTGCCGCTGGCACAAACGAAACCGATACTGAGTTCTATCGACACCTGTTTTTCAGACAGGGAGAAATGGCAACCCGAGTTGCTCATTTCCTAAGCTCATTTCCTAAGAAAAGTCTCCCGGATCCTAATAGAGGATGATGTTGGGGATGCTTCTGGGTGTTTTTTATAAACACCCCTGACCGGTTTAAGGCGAACCTCCGAGTTTCGTAATATTTTCTCCAACTTGTTGGCGCTGTAGCCACAGGTGGGAGAAGTGTACGGAACAGAGAGAGGGGCCGATCTCACGATCGATGCCCTCCGTTTGGTTGGTTTCGTTACCACACACCTACGGCAAATTTAGCTTCACGCCTGTACTGACACGTTGCAAAACACGTTCTCTGTACCATGTTCCTCAACCCAGTTTACTGGCTTACACTTGTGTAGTTGAGATGATTCCGGGTTAGTAACGCTTTGGTTTCGTTACAGTTCCCGATGGCCACTCGCCGGAATAAGCCGCCCGCTGCAGCGGTGGGTGTCCCCCCTACGGATTACGATTCGTCTCCACCGGCTACGGCTCCGCCGTCCCCACATCCTGGGGCTCATGCCTCGGATCAAGACAGTGATCACGCCCCTCAACCAGTGGGGTGGGAGGCGAAAATGGCGGAGATGATGGAGGAGAAGATGCGCCTTTTCCAGGCGCAGACCTTTCCAGATCCTTCCCAAATCCCTGATGAGGATTGGGAAGACTTTTCTGAGGACGAAGAGGACACGCTTTCGGCACCTGAGGTTCCGAAACCGAAAGCGCGGGGCAAGAAACGCCGCCCAGTGAGCAGTTCTGGTGACGAGTTCACAAAGAAAGCGAACTCTAAGCGCTCCAAAAAGTCCAAAAAGAAGAAGAAGAAGAAGAAGAAGGACTCCTCTTCAGACTCGTCGTCCGACTCTTCTTCCACCGAGTCGGATTCCGACACGGAACGAGCGGGAGTCTACGCCAAAATAGGCGTTAAAGCTGGCAAGAAGATTGTCAAAAAGAAAGCTCAGAAAGTGCGCACCACTACCATGATGCGCAAAACGGTGAATAGCCATTTCACTACGTTTAAACCGATCGAAGTCATCAACAAGTTGACTGAGCAGATTTCAGGAGTTAAGGGCATTCCTGCTTCGGTTTTCAAAGAGATGGATTCCGGCATTCATCTTTCCGACGAACGCCGTCGTTATGAAACTTCCCTCTGCCTGATCCATAAGGCAGTTTTGGGTGCCTTGACGTCTGTTATCCCTGTGGCTAACAGGATGCAGACAGAGAACAAGTTCTCGTCTTTGGCGCGGGTTATGGACCGGGGCATAGCTTTGTTAGCAGCCGCTAGTAACTACATGACCCATCGGAGATTTGAAAACGTTTTCAAATCGGTCACCACAGATGCCGGAAAAGAGGTTGCCCGCTCTAACAAGGTAACGGACCATGATGGTAAGGAATACACCGTGTATTCCGGACCTACCCCTATCAAGAGCAAACCGCTTGATAAATCCAAGATGTTTGGGGGTCAGCTAGCTTACCTGTACAAACAGGTAGAGGTCGACTACAAGAGTGCTAAAAACACTGAAGCAAAGAGTCGTCGCTTCCAAAACCCAGCAGGGTTCAGAAAGTCTAGGACGGATTTTCGATTCCGCAGAGGAGGAAGGCCGTTCAGGGGCGGACCGTCCTTCCAGTTCAACCAGCGAGGAAGGGGCCGAGGCGACAGGCCGGCCTCAAACTGGAACGACAACCGCGGCTACAAGAGGGATTTCGTTCCCAAGCCCCAGTTCCCGAAACAAGGGAACAAGTAGAGATTTCCACACAAACAGTGCAGCCTCCTGACCCTACAATGGTCACGGAGGAAACTCAAACTGAAGTAAGCCTTTTTCAAGCAGGGAATGTTTCTAATTGTTTACATCAATGGCAACAGTTAACCACTAATCCAGAGGTCCTGAATATTGTTAAAGGCATTCACATCCCTTTCACACAATTGCCTATACAAAAGAGAGCGCCTTTTCCGTATCAGTTTAATTCACTAGAAAAATCTCAGCTAGATCACCAGGTTCTACTGTTTGAGTCTAAGGGCATTGTCAACAGAGTTGAACATACTGAAGGGGAATATATTTCCAATATCTTCTCTACTCCTAAACCTGATGGTTCAATCCGAATGATTTTAGATTTAACTCAGTTGAATGAAATCATTGAATACAAACATTTCAAAATGTTTTCTTTAGAAACAGCTCGTGATTTAATTACCCCAGGGTGTTGGCTAGCGAGTGTTGATTTAAGGGATGCGTACTACACCGTTCCTATTCACCAGACAGATCGGAAATACCTACGTTTTCTCTGGAATGGCCAACTTTTTGAATTTACATGTTTACCTAATGGTTTGGCCTGCGCACCGCGTCTGTTTACTAAGTTGTTGAAACCAATTTTTGCACACATGGCAAAATTGGGGCATTGTATGTTTCCATACATAGATGATTCTTTTATTATGGGCCAATCTTTCACGCAATGTGAACTCGCTGTTAAAGATTTATGCAAAATTTTCACCAAATTGGGTTTCTTCATACATAACAAGAAATCAGTTTTTTCTCCTACTCAGGAGCTTAAGTGTCTCGGGTTCATTCTGAACACCACGGCTATGACCGTTTCGCTTACACGCCAAAAGAAAGATAAGCTTTACCGCACAGCGATACAGCTGTTAGACACTTCTAGGCCAAAGATTAGACAGGTCGCGGTCCTTATCGGGGTCATGGTTTCGTATAGTCCAGCTATTCTATACGGAGCGGCACACATAAAATCCCTCGAAATTGATAAAAATTTGGCGCTGGCCCGCGCAAAGGGAAACTTTGAAAAGACCATGTTTATTTCGGAGAACGGCCTAGCCGACATTGATTGGTGGCTAAACCACTTTGACCATTCCCCCAATCCCATTAGAATGGGAGAGCCTGACACTACCGTTACCACTGACGCGTCTCTCCAAGGGTGGGGAGCACATCAAAATGATGTAGCAACGGGAGGAAGATGGCTAGAATCGGAACTCCCCGATCATATTAACGTTCTAGAACTAAGGGCCATTTACTTGGGATTAACCAGTCTAGTAAAAATACCCAAAAATAATGTACGTATCCTCACGGATAACACCACAGCTATGGCTTATGTCAGAAATATGGGAGGTACAAAATCGATTAAATGTAATGCAATGGCACTTCTCATTTGGAACTGGGCTCAAACCTTTGATGTCTGGTTAACTGTTAATCACATTCCAGGCACACAAAATTGTCTAGCTGACAAGATGAGTCGCCAGTTCCATGATCACTTAGAGTGGTCACTTAATCCATCCATTTTCAAACACATTTGTCACACATGGGGTTCACCTCAGATCGATTTGTTCGCTTCGCGTAATAACTTTAAAATTCCAAAATATGTTTCGTGGCACCCGGAACCCAATGCTTGGCACATTGATGCCTTCTCCCTAAAGTGGCGACATCATTTCTTTTACATTTTCCCCCCCTTTACTATCATTAGCAAAGTCGCCAGAAAGATTCAAATGGAGGGGACACACGCCATACTCATCGTCCCCGAGTGGCACACGCAACCGTGGCTACCGACGTTACTAGCCACAGCCAAAAGCAGCCTTCGCTTCCCAAGATTCCGAGGAAACCTCAAACATCAGGGACCACTAGAACGCCACGGAAACGTGTCGACAACTCCGTTAGTGGCATTCCTTTTTTAAATAAATATTTAGAACAGTTTGGCTTAGACAAAATTACACAACAGCGTTTGGTTGATGATGCGTGGAGAAAAGGAACGGTGAAAATGTATACTACGTATTTAAAGAAATGGGGTATTTATTGCCTGCTTAAGAAAGTCAAGCCAATGACTCCCACAGTATCCCAGGTAGGACTCTTCCTACGTTACCTAGAGGACGAAGGCCTAGGATATGGCGCTATTAACGCTGCCAGATGTGCTCTGTCGATAATCCTACCGCGGGTTAATGGACAAACAATGGGTAAACACCATGTTATTTGTTGGATCATACGATCAATTTATCAGAGGAATCCGCCTAAACCCAAATATAATAGGTTTTGGGATGTTTCTCTAGTGTTCAACCTCTTCAAGAAATGGCCAGAAAATAAGTTTCTGGACGTTAAACTTTTAGGTTTCAAAGTCGCAGTTTTGCTTCTCCTGGTCACTGGACACAGAGGCCAAACTATAGTTGCCCTGTCGCTGAATGGTCTAGAAATTGACAGTAAAGAGGCCACGTTTGATTTATCAACTTTATTAAAATCAAACCGATTAGGTGACCCCCTTTCTACGATAGGGGTGTCCAGTTTCACTCAGGATCGCAAGTTATGTGTCGTATCTGCGATACGAAATTATATATCCAAGACAAGATTAATAAGAAACTCAAGACAGCTATTGGTCAGCTTTATTAAGCCACACAAGGCCATTTCCAGGGATACCCTCGCCCGATGGACAATGAATGTGTTAAAACTGGCGGGAGTAAATACAGACAGGTACTCATCGCACTCTACACGTGGTGCAATGGTGTCCAAGGCAAGATTGCTAGGCATCTCCGTTAAACGGATCCTAGCTCACGCGGGATGGAAAACCGCTACTTCGTTTGCTAGACATTACCACAAACGACTAGAGAAGCCTCAGCCTATAGCGCACAGGCTACTCACCAACTGAAAGAGAGAGGTAAGAAAAACATTGGTTTTTCCTCTTTTTTGCCATACAAATCGCTTTTCCATTGTTGCATACATAAGACATAATCACTAAAGAATAATAACAAAACAAGAATATCAGGATAAAAATTATTTTACGTAAAGGTCTCCCTAGCCTACGGCTAGCCAGAGGCGGCATACCGAGGTAAAATAGATTAGTTAGACGAATCTTACCTGGGTATAGATGATGGATAACTATTGTTTTACCGAGGTAGAAGCCTCGGTTAGACGTGGGCGAGGGCCCACCCACCACGCCCTGCCACGTCTAGTCAATCACTCAATTTAGCATGAGGTCACTTGACCTTAGGTTGTTTTTTAGAATCATTTTTATCCTGAATTAGTAGGTAAAGATTGCTGGACCCGGATGTGCTTCCTTCTCCCTCGCCCACGTCTAACCGAGGCTTCTACCTCGGTAAAACAATAGTTATCCATCATCTATACCCAGGTAAGATTCGTCTAACTAATCTATATATATATACACACACACACGCACACACACACACAGTGAATACCCACGATTTTACTTGTGCTTCCTGTAGTATACAGACAGGTTGGTTAACTTATCATGAATGCCAAAATCTCACACCATGTCAGGTTTGTCCACAATCGGGACCAGCTAATCGAAGCAATGTTTTCCAAAATGGCAGTAGTCACCGGACCCGTCAGCAGACTGGTTCCGGGAGCAGAACTGGTGGACGATATGTTCACTGCCCGAAGCTAAGTTTACATTACACCCTGTGGGTGGGTGTGGGTGTGGGTGTGGGTGTGTGCTCTGTAAGGAGTGACGTAATAGTGTGTGTATTGGGAAGAGATTTATTTGCATGTTTAGCCTGGTTGGCAAAAGGCTTTTGCAGTTTTAAAGTTGTATGGTGTATGTCTTTTTTTCAAAACCAAAATACTGACCTACATTTTATCCGATATATACAACATAGATTAATTGCATTAATTAAATTGCATTAATTAAAGCTGCATAGTCCGATGGAAAACATCAATTTTCAAAACCAAAACAATTATATCAATTTTATTCTACATATCTAATTTTTATACTGGTGCACTTATTAAACATTTGTCGCCACATAGAAGAGAATATCGAGACAATTGAATAGAACCTGTTACTGCAGAAGCCTATGGTGTCAAAATGTTGGCGTGCTTGCCAGAATTAATGTTGCATGGTTAGACTTCAAATATCACAAAAGATTTCCATTTAAAATGAAAGTTTCTTCAAGCTTTTAAGTAAGGTAGATTATAACGATCAACCTAATATAATTATCTCAGAAAATGACAGAAACTCAAAACCCGCGGACAATGCAACTTTAATGATTTGAGGCTGGAAAGAAGGAATGATTAGTGAATTTATTAGACCAAGCTTTTTGCACAACTATTGTGAGAAAGCTATCAAGTAGGGACTCCTTAAAAAGTCAATTAATCTCATGACCTCATGGGTCTCTGGCCTTAAGTCAAGGTAGCAGGTGTGGCTTAGACAGGTCCCAGGATGCCTTCACGTCGGTGTGTTATGTGACCGTGGCTAAATGAGAATTTGGGTCACAACTTCTTTTCAACCACAGGAGTCTTGGTGTGGACTAGACGGGATGGTCGAATGACTGAGCTGGGCGTCCGTCTCCCGATTTGGTAGATCGTGGGATTCGAACCCACCAGTTCGAAGCCTGGTCGAGTCAAACTAATGACTTAGAAATTGATACTTGTCGCTTCCTAAAGGGGCTGTCACATTAGCGTTTTTTGCGGGAGCGTATGGCGGCGTAGGCGCGTTACGTCATATACGTCGGCATACGCCGTATGCGCTACTCATACGCTACGCATATGCTACTCATACGCTACTCATACGCCGCCAGATGCCGGCTTATGTGAAGCGTATGAGGCATACGCCGCCATACGCTTTCATGAATCCGTCCGTCCAAATTTGTTTGTGCATGCTCAAAAAAACTTGACCTATGAGGGCGTATGGCCCATACTGTCAAAAAATGTCACAGCACGCTCCCATACGCTCCTCATACGCTCCTCGTAGGTTCCTCGTAGGTTCCACATACGCTCAAAACCACCCGAAAGGTCACCAAATGTCATCATAGGCTGGCACGCGCAGGACCTACGTAGGTTTTCAATACGCTCCCGCCATACACCGTAATGTGACAGGGCCTTTAACCAGGTGCTTGGCATTATTAGGATAGGGCAAGGACTGGTTGGCTTAGTGTCAGGATAATGTGATTGAGTGGGAAATCGGGTCATGGTGCTGGTTTGTTTGTTTGTTGTTGTTTTACGTCCTAGCAACATCTAAGGTCATATCATGACGGGTACCGACTTGTGGCAGTGCGCGCTCAAGGCGACTTTATAGTGCTGCCCCACTGAAATACCAGGCTGCCAGCACCATGACCTGATATCCCACTCAGTCACATTATCCTGACACTGAGCCAACCAGTCCTTGTCCTATCCTAATAATGCTGAACACCAGGCTAGGAAGCAACAAGTATCAATTTTAAAGTCATTGGTTTGACTCGACCAGGGTTCGAACCCACGATCTACCAACACGGGAGACGGACACTCTAACTCATTCGGCTATCCCGTCTGGTCGTCATGGTGCTGGAGGCCTGGTCTCCCAGTGAGGCAGCACTATAAAGTCACCATGAGTACACACTGTCACAAGTCGGGACTGATCCTGATATGACCTTATATGTTGCCAGGACGTAATACTCTAACAACCAACAACCAACGTATTGGTGTACTTGCCAAAATTATTTGCATCCTTGACCTTCAAATCTAGCCCCTTGAATAAAAAGCTATTCTAAAATAGTATGATAGAGTAAAGTAAAGGCCCTGTCACACTACAACGTATGTCGTCAACACATGCTCAACGTTCGAAAATAGGCCAGTACGTCAGCATTCGTCAAACTTTTCAGTGGTGGGGGCTAAAAATGGGTGTATACACAACATACGCACAACATACGTAACGTATGCAGAACGTATCTCTGGAATATTGCTAGCATATGAGAGCGTTCATGTGCCTCGCAAAATGTTCGCAAAACGCTCGCGTATGCTCATGGAACGCTGACCAACATTACATATACGTTACTCCATCGCTAGGAGTATGGAGTATACGTTAAATATGCTGGAGATACGGCAGGCATACATTCGAAGTACGTTAGGAGTACATAATGCATCCATTGGCAGTACCCGGACTGTACACAGAATGTACGTTCCCACCGGCTGAACATATGGCTAATGTGCAGCAACGTATACCAACATGTCCCTAACGTACGCTGACGTATCATGAACATACACACAGTATGTTCAATGTACAAGTCACACGTTGACACATGTTGGAAATTTTGAGCATGCACAACAATTTTTCGTGGCCTCGACGCACGGCGATGTAAGACGACGTATAACGACGTATCCGGAACGTGCCCGACGTATGCCAAACCTATACATAATGCATGATGATGTACACCAACGTGTTGGTCGAAAATCACATATAGCGGCATACGCTAAGGCTATACGTCGTAGTGTGACATGCCATTAAGTGGTAATTAAGTCAAGCAATTATATTTATCTCTAAAGAATTACAAAAAATTAAAACCAACACACTATATAGCTTTCATGTCGTCTGCTTTTACCCAGCGTGTCACATGTTTTCAAATGGAAAAGTGGCTGAATAAATAGGTCATACGTGAGGTCGTGGGTTCAATACCCGACTGAGTCAAACCACAAACTTAGAAAAGGTGATAGGGATCTTACAGGGCGCTCGGCATTCCTAGGATCATGGGTCATGGTGCGGTAGCCGAATTGGTAAGATCGCATGCTTCCTGAATGGAAGGACGGGAGTTTGAATCCTGGTCAAGTCAAACCAATGACTAATGCTAGGTACACACCTACCGTTTACGACTCGCGCACTAAAACTCGTGACCCGACCCGACCCGCTTAAAACTGAAAAACGGGCCAATTCATTTTTCGAATCGCAATCGTAAGGAAGCACGTTTAGCCCTAAAATTGAGTTTTAAGTCACGAATCCCAATCGGTAGGTGTGCTAGGGGAGTGCACACCTCAAGACTTTTGGGCAATTTTAGATCGAATACGGTAGGTGGGAGCGGAAAAACGGTAGGTGTGTACCTAGCATTATAAATGTTATACTTGTCTCTTCTTAGCCTATCCCATCCTGATATGACCTTCGATGTTGCCAGGACGTAAAATTACAATAACCAACCAACCAACATAGCCTAGCACTCAGCATTACTAGGATAGGGCAAGGACTGGTTAACCCACTGTCGGGATAATGTTAGCCCTAACACAAACCGGGCCAGTTTGTGGGTAATCGGCCCGGTTAATGCTGAGTATTAGATTTGTTATGTGTGGTCTACTCTAATGTATGGGGCAGAGACATGGACAATCTCTAAGAAAATGTACAAACGTTTAGCAGCATTTGAGATGTGGACTTATCGAAGGATGATGAAAATATCATGGACAAAGAAGATCACCAACAAAGAAGTTCTCAGAAAAATTAAAAATAAGAAAAGCTTGTTTGCCACTATACAGACAAAGAAACTTATTTATTTTGGCCACATCATTCGTCAGAGTTCAATATACCGTACATTGTTGGAAGGGAAGGTGAATGGCAGCAGAGGGAGAGGGAGACCAAGAACATCATGGTTTACAAATATTTCACAGTGGACAGGCTTGAATTATTCACAGTCTATCAGAACAGCACAACATCGGGACAAGTGGAGAACCATTGCATCCAACCCTCGACTAGAGGACGGAACTATTGATTGATTGATTGATTAGATTTAGAAACAATTGTTATCGGCTGGGTATTAGCTGTCATGTTGGCCACAGTCGGCACAGTCAAAGTTGTGCATTAGCAGCATACATGTGTTGAAGCTATCTTGTTAGTGGTCAGAGCCTAGTCAGTTAAAGCTGGGCATTATTAAAACTACAAGCCTATGTGGCGGCAGCGGCTTTCCCCCAAAGAAATATCATGTATATATATGGGTCATTACCAAAAGATATGTACCACTTTTGTGACAGAAAGCCAAAGTGAAAACATTTGAAATAATAGCAGAATCAATATTCATATGAAGGTTTATATGTTGTGCATATATCAGAGCTTAAATTTAGTTTTTCACTTTTTGAATTTGATCTCATATAAATTGAGAAAGCCATTAAGATTTACCATGCAACATCCGCCCATCATAACATTTTAGCTTGCATCTATAATATCATTTTAACCGACACAAATTCAAAGATTTGATTGATTACAGTTAGGCAAACAAGATTGTCTCATACCAAAAAAAAGGTTGAAAAAAGTTTGGGTAGATGCATGGTGTCAATATTCAAATTTTCATATTTTCACTTAGCACCAAATCATATAAATTATAAACATATTTTGTATATATTTTTCTGGCATAGATTAAATACATGTATTTTTTTCTAACATTATTAATACACAGAGTCAGCAATAACTATTTGACTTAAACCGGCAGCACCATGAGAAGGTCCAGGAATGGTGCTTTTTCATCAATATTAACATGCTTGTAACTATTTCTGTATGTAATTGATATTGATGACATTTCATAACCTAGAAGATCAACATATGTTCTATCGGATGTTGTTGCTGGATTGAATATATAGTAAGTTTCTATTTAAGTAAAGTCCATTTGTATGATGAGTGTATTTAGTGAATATTCCTTCATTACTGGTCTTAAAAAAACGACTCTGAAAACAGGGTATATTTAATGGGCTCGCGCTTCCTTGCACTACATCGTAGAAAGTCATGCATGGTACCAGAAGAAGCGCAATCACCTCCGTTTTCTATCCATATATAGTGTGCCATAGCTCAAAAAGGTCAATCAGTTCAAATTCTGCAATTTAAATTATTTTGAAAGTTTAAAACCCATTTACTGAATTAAAAAATATTTAAAACCTAATAAGATGTGGTATGGGTAAATAGACAATTTGATTCCCTTTCCAAGGATAGCAATCTCACTATAGTGCTAGTTAGTGCAAGGACCGCAGACAGAATATTGATACGAACTTGTTTGGACCTTTGCTAACCACACTAGGTTCACAACGGTAACACCCATGTAGAAAAACATGTATATGACATTAATGCCAATTGAGATATATTAGATACTATATAATCTAATATTGGGCCAAATGTGGGGAGGATCCAACCATCACTCTATGTACAATGAATATTTAATGATTTACTTAAATCAATATTTTTGGTTTCAGACATTTTTCATTTGTATTTGCAATCAAAATGCAGCTTTTGATATTTTTCGCAAAATCATTGTTATAGCCAATATGCATTATTTCCATATCATCTGTGTGCAAAATTTGAAGAAGATCCACCTATTGGATGAGCCACAGTTAGATTGATGAACAAATATTTATTTCTTTATTTTGTACACTTTTCTTTTGTATATGCAATCAAAATGCACTTTTTGTATTTCTAGACAGAATATTAATACACTAACCTCCAGATGATGTGGACTGTCAATTTATAGGAAGTTTAACCAATTGGTTAAGCTACATTGAGCATTTAAAGATTCATCAAATTGATATATTTGGTTTTCCGACAATTTGTCTTCATATATTCAATCAAAATTCAATATTTTCCATATTTTTGGATATAATATTGATAAAAATAATATCTATTAGTCTTAGAGAATGGTTATTGTAATACTGTGCCAAATATGAAGAAGATTCAAAAGGTTGTTTTCCTGCACTGAGCTTTCAAACATTGAAATGTTGAAAATAATGCACTTACAGATGCTGTTTACATGCAAACAATTACACTTTTGACATTTTGGGATGCAAATATCTTTTGATTCTCTGCATATAGAGTGCTGAATAAAAATAGGGTGTTACACTGTTATGATTAGGTGAACTATTTAGCATTTATTCAGTCTTGTTGCAGTTTTCCAAGAAAATACCAAGCTTTGAAAATGGCTATTTGACCAAATCAGAAAGATTTTTTTGGTTATGAATTGCACTTTTTGACATTCTCTTATTAAAAATCTGCTTGACTAATTGATTTAGCAATTAACAATTTAAATTCCTTTATATATGTAGAATGGAAATTGGTTAGCAGAACTCCCCTCACATCCTTCCACTTTTTATTATATTTGGTCAAAGTTCCACTTTTAATTCAAAATTAATACATCTTTATATTTTAATCTTAAAAAATTATTATATTAAGAACAATAATATATATAGCCTGTTTTTGGATTTAGGATTGTAATTTAAATGTCTACAGAATGGAATAAAAATATTGCACCCTATGCATATTTTTAAATTTCACTGCCGGTACCTATTACCCCCCCCCCCCCCCCCCCCAAAAAGAGGCACAATAACAATATAATGTGGAAACCAAATATGTGTATACCGTTTCTGAGAACGACCCATATATTCAAACTATAGTACCTATATGGGTCGTTCTCAGAAACTGTGTACCACTTGAGGTAGTTTACTTGAAATACATATTTCAAAGAAACCCATTATTGGAGTGTCAACATTTAGCCCAATAATGTGGGAGATGTTTTAGATCAAAAGTAAATGTTAATATTGTGTATTATGTATCTTATTGGGATGGATGTAGCTAAATAAATAGAAACTAATTTGTGACATTGTCAACAGCATTGAAAATATAGTGTCACAAACTTAATGAAAACCTTTGAACAACAGCACATTTCAATTTAAATGGTCATATACCATGCCTTCATTAAGTTGAAGACATTTCTTTTTTTATATTATACAAATTATGAAATAGTTAACCTTTTCTGGAGTCATTAACATCGTAACATTTCGTTTCCACTTGCAAGTACTATGAAACTCTGTATCAAACACTGAGTACAGATACAGTACAGGAACTATTTTCACCATTTGACACTCTATGCATTGACCCAGTTATGGTATAGTAAAAGATAAACCCTGAAATTGCCCCTAAACATTGAAATTTGAGCCAAACATTTGTGTAAAATTATTGATTCCACTTGGACTGTTACCGTGCTAATATTTTTCTGCTTTTCTCTTTGATCATCACAAATAAGACAGAACCATAGCAATGAGGTTTCAAATTATTACAAGTATCGTTTATAAAGCAAGTGGCATGTGAAATGTTGTAAAAATGTCAAGCTATGTGTGGAAAATATTTGATTTTGGAGTTAGATTGGGTTCCATGCTATACTGCTATTTATTGGGTGTGAGCATCATTTGACCTGCTTAAAAATGTCACAATATGTTTATTTTCAATTATTCAGATGCAAAAGGACATACACATTGAGGAAGCTTGTATATAGGACTTTGACATCATTTTGACTGTGTGGTACTGACGTCACAGTATTGATACACAACTTCTGAGAACGACCCATATATACACATACAATAACTTATACGAGATATACATATACAGTAAACCTCTCTAACCGACCACCTCCACAGATCGACCACTCCTCTATATTGACCGCTTTATTTGGATCCCAAATGATTTTGCTAAACTTCCTAAACCAACCACCTCCGTAAATGGACCATTTAAAGTTGGCCCATGGTCGGTCGATAAAGAGAGGTTTTATTGTATATGTGATTATAAGGACTTGTTTAAATCTGATTTAAAGTGCTTGGTTTGTGGCATTAATCAGATTAGTCGCATCCCGGCAGAAGTGGGAACTAGGTCCTCAGTGTGCTGTTGTTGTTGTTGTTGTAGTAGTATTAGTAGTAGTAGTAGTAACAGTAGTAGTGCTGGTAGCAGTAGTAGTATTAGTAACAGTAGTAGTGGTAACAGTAGTAGTAGTGGTAACAGTAGCAGTAGTGGTAGTAGTACTAGTAGTAGTACTGGTGGTAACAGTAGTAATTGTGGTAACAGTAGTAGTAGTGGTAACAGTAGTAGTAGTGGTAACAGTAGTAATAGTGGTAGCACTAGTAGTAGTGGTAACAGTAGTAGTAGTGGAAACAGTAGTAGTAGTAACAGTAGTAGCAGTAGTATTAGTAACAGTAGTAACAATAGTAGTAGTGGTAACAGTAGTAGTAGTAGTGGTAGAAGTAGTAGCAGTAGTATTAGTAACAGTAGTAACAATAGTAGTAGTGTTAACAGTAGTAGTAGTGGAAACTAGTAGTATTAGTAACAGTAGTAGCTGTAGTAGTAACAGTAGTGTTAACAGTAGTAGTAGTGGCAGTAGTAGTAGTGGTAACATTAGTACTTAGAGTAGTAGTGGTAACAGTAGTAGCAGTAGTAGTATTAGTAACAGTAGTAGTAGTGGTAGCAGTAGTAGTAGTGTCAGTAGTAGTAGTAGTAACAGTAGTAGTGGCAGTAGTAGTAGTGGTAACATTAATAGTAACAGTAGTAGTAGTTGTAGTAACAGTAGTAGTAGTAACAGTGGTAATGGTAGTAGTATTAGTAACAGTAGTAGTACTGGTAACAGTAGTAGTAGTAGTAGTAGTGGTAGTAGTAGTCATAGCAACAGTAGTAGTAGTAACAGCAGTAGTAGTGGTGGTAACGATAGTAGTGGTAGTTTGATTGATTGGTGGTTGCTTTACGCCGTGTCGGCAGCATAGGCCATATTCACGGCGAGAAATGTTTGTTTTTTGTTCAAACCATCGCTTTTACATGTAAAAGCAGACAATCAATTATGTGCCAATAGACACTAATTAAATTAGAAAGCTCACAATCATATATTTGTGCTCAAGGGAAACAAATTCCCATAGAAAAAGAAAAGTTTTATTAATAATTGATAGAATCCATTTAGTAAACTATATAAGGTGGTACAGTCCAGCTGCCCTCAAAAAGGCTAATATGTTTTCCTGTTTTACCTTAGTAAAAAGGTCATGCATACTGTCTGCAGTGTAGAACCGTTGGCGCAGGGCCAAAAAATCAACGCAACTTAGTAAAATGTGTTTGAGTGTCAGTGGGGACTGACACCCAATACATTCAGGGGGAGGTTCCCCCTTGAGCAGAAAAGCATGTGTAAGCCACGAGTGGCCAATACGGCAGCGGCCAAGGACCACTTGGTCCCGCCGACCTCCCGCATGAGTATGTGGTGGCTTTCCCACAGATGGTTTAATTTCTTTAAGTTTATTAATGTGAGGGATCAGACATGGTTCAGGGCCTTCTTCGCAGCCCGATCAGCTCGTTCGTTTCCTAGTATGCCGGCATGGCCAGGCACCCAGCACAGGTGAATATCATACCCATCCGTTGACAGTCGGTTCATTTTATAAATGACTGTTGCTAGAATAGGGTGATTCGTTTTCAGTCCAGCAACAGCCAGGAGGCAACAGAACGAATCACTGTATATAACATAGTTAGTGTGGTTGGATACCTCGATACACTCCAAAGCGAGAAGGAGTGCTCGGGCTTCTGCAGTGAAAATCGAGCTCTGATCGGGCAAAAGTACACCAAATTTTTCCCGTCGGCAGACTGCCGCAGCAGCTACCCGGCTTTGGTCTTTCGAACCATCAGTGTATATGGAGAGGTGGTCTGCAAACTGGCCTTGAATCTCTGCATGCAGTCCTTGGTACTCGAGTGGATGTGTCCCAGACTTCCTCAGTTCCGTGAGTCGGAGGATAACCGATGGCTTTCTCAACGACCACGGGGGATGTTCTGGGACTTTGGCATCCTCCAAGTCCAAATCCACGCCCAAGGCCTCCAAATGAGGTTTCATTCGGAGCCTCAGTGGCCGGATGTAATTTGGCCTGGCTTCATACCTGGATTCGTCATGTTGCTCGAATAGACAATTGTGTGCAGGATTCAATGCATTAGTTTTTATCTTGACTACATATTGCATGGCCAGTTTGATTCTCCTGTTGTTAAGTGATGGTTCATTGGCTTCGACATAAAGGCTCTGAACTGGTGAGGTGCGGAAGGCCCCAAGGGCCAGGCGCAGTCCCTGGTGGTGGATCGTGTCTAGCAGCCCAATATATGATTTCCTTGCGAACCGTATACTATGCTGCCGTAATCCACTCGTGAACGAACCAAGGTTCTGTACACAGAGAGCAGAACATCTCTGTCCGCTCCCCACTCTGAGCTGGACAGCACCCTCAGAATATCCAGCGCTTTCAGGCATCTTGTTTTCAGGTACTTTATATGTGGCACAAAAGACAGTTTTGCGTCGAGAATGAGGCCCCGAAATTTGGTTTTCTCAACGACTTTAATGGGATCCCCATCCAGGGTCAGCTCCGGTTCCGCATGCATTCTACGCAGCAGGCAGAAGTGCATGCAGACTGTTTTGGTCTTGGAAAATTTGAAACCATTCAGAACTGACCATCGATGGATCCCATTTATGCTTGGTTGTAGCTGTCTCTCTATGACATTCATGTTAGCACCGCTGTAATATAAAACAAAGTCGTCCACGAAAAGACTACAGGAGACCCCCCGCTTTACAGCAGCAGCAATACCATTGACCTTGACCCCGAAAAGGGTCACGGCCAGTATGCTGCCTTGAGGTACTCCTAGTTCCTGTGAGTGTAGGCGGGAATAGGTAGTCTTGACGCGGACGCGGAAATGCCTGAAGGCTAGAAAGTTCCTGATGAAAATTGGCAAGTGGCCACGAAGGCCAATCGCATGAAGATCCTCCATGATGCCATGCTGCCACGTTGTGTCATAGGCTTTTTCGAGGTTGAAAAAGACAGCCACAACGTGCTCCTTTTTAAGGAAAGCATCTCTTATGAAGGTCTCCATGCGCACCAAATGGTCGAGGGTGCTGCGGCCCCGTCTGAAGCCACATTGAAGGTTGGACAGGTGGTGTCCTGACTCCAGTAGCCAGACGAGGCGGTTGTTTACCATGCGCTCCATGGTTTTACAGATGCAGCTTGTAAGGGCTATGGGATGATAGTTGTGGGCTTCACTCTGGTCTTTACCAGGTTTGGGAATCGGTATTACTGTCGCCTCCCGCCAAGAGGCGAGGACGACACCCAACTCCCATATGTTATTGAAGAGTTGAAGCAACAGTCTCAGTGCATGTTCAGGGAGATGTTTCAAAAATTGATAATGAATTCCATCAGGTCCAACTGCTGCTGTGTCATGCGAGCTTTCCAGAGAACACCTCAACTCACCCATACTGAATGGGGAGTTGTAGTGCTCCTCACCATCGGAAGAAAAGTCCAAGAGCTTTTGCTCTTGGCGTTCCTTGACCACTCGAAACCCTGGGAGGCAGTTTGCCAAAGACGAGTTTCCAGCAAAGGTGCGAGCCAATTCTTCACTTATTTCGTCGAGTGATGTGAGAATGGTGCCTTTGTGTTTCAAGTGCTCGACTACAGAAGAATCACCTCCCCTTCGTTTGATTCTCCTGATCATTGTCCATACTTTGCCCAAAGTAGTGGTAGTAGTAGTATTAGTAACAGTAGTAGTAGTACTAGTAACAGTAGTAGTAGTAGTAGTGGTGGTAACAGTAGTATACATCAAGGTCGTGTGTAGGTCATCCGACACCAGAGGAACTACCAGTGAATAGTGTCCGAGTTTATATTCCCATAACTTCCTTATGGGGCTGTCACACTACGACGTAACGACGTCAACGTAGGGAGAACGTGAAGAACGTTGAACTTCTCGGCGTAGTATGCAAATTTGGGCACAAGTTGAACGTGGATGCAGCGTAGTGGACGAGAGAGTAACGTCGGTAAAGCGTAGTGATACCGTCGTTCGACGAGAGAGGTCAACGTAATGACGCTGATGGAACGTTATGAACGTTATTCTATCGTCAGAAGAACGTTACGTGACGTTAGCTAAGTCATGAGACGTTGAACGTACGTTGAATGCACGTTCTCCTGACGTTCTCCTGACGTTGTCCTGACGTTCCCATTACGCCCCGTGGGCATTTGCACTTGGTTTAATGGGGGTCAACGTAGTGGAACGTAGTTGAACGTAGTGAGGAGCGTTGGAATAACGTCCGTTTAACGTCATTGACGTTCGCTGAACGTGAACAGAACGTACGGCGAACGTAAACCCTTACGTTCGACCTACGTCGAAACTTTTGAACATGTCCAAAACCTCGACGTAACTTGACGTAACACGACGTAATGTGACGTAGCTCGACGTCACTCTAACGTCATTATGACGTCATCATAACATAATCCAACGTACATCAACGTAATGATGAAATATCACCACGTTAGGCTCACGTTGGCTCATTACGTCGTAGTGTGACAGGGGTATTACACACATTACACAGCACATTCCGAGCACAAATTGGACTCATCAGTCATCGATGAGTTCACAACAAATTGTAGAGTCGGTGTTCGAGTCTGTGGCTATGTAGGTAGGCTAAAGTGAAAAACAATACAGACGGAGAGAAAGAGAGAAAGTAAAGCAAAAGTAAGAGTGTAAGAGAGAGTCCAAGCCCCTCTGGTTTATTATATATAGTACATGGATTCCTGGCATAGGATCATGCCATTCACTTCAACCAATAGGGACACAGCATTCCCAGTTCCTCCAATAGGGACTCAGCATTTCTGGTTACCATGACCACCAACCTTGACCCCTGTGTGCATTGACCCCTACCTCAGCAGAGAGCCAAGCCCTGAGTGCACTCACACCCAGGCCTGCCAATCATCCCTATGTCTATAATTACCTGCCCTCACGCATGGGCCAAACCATATATGTACACAACATACATATTATATACACACACACACTCTTGGTCCCTCACACAGAATAATAATAGAGGATTTCCATTTCCCACCTCTGCTGATTATCTGAATATTTGATAAATGATGAGTTGCTGTCATCGCCACCGATGAACAACCAAGATGTTAACATCATATTGCAAGCACGAAGGCCCCTGATCGATGGTGGAAAAGGCGGGGGAGGGGAGGGGACTAGTTGGAAGAGCGCTTCGCCTATATATATTTAGGACCAGTGGGAAGTGCTTCCTCCTAAGTACTATGTGTGATAACTTGCATTATCACCATATAGTGCACATATATACATACACACATATATATGGCAATGACCGGAATCAGTGAATATACTACTACACAGGGAACTGAAGATAGATAGGGTTCTTGTTTCTATTCCCATAATAGATTATAGAGTGTGTGTGTATATATATATATTATATATATATATATATATATATATATATATATATATATATATTCTGATAACCCACCTATATTATATATATATATAATCCTCCGATGCGAGTGGTGTTTTCAGGATATACAGATACCGGGAAGCGCCGTGGGTGGCGCCAGCAGTAATGACACACGAAGGAGGCAGTACAGTGTCTCGAATAATAATAATAATACTACTACTACTAATAATAATAATAGGAAATAATTCCCTTCCGCGCCTTTATACTCGCATAAGGCGTTATGCATCACATAATATATATATATATATATATATATATATGTATATATTGTATATATATGTATTTATATATAATATATATATATATATTACTGTATGTATATATATATATATATATATATATATATAACTTGACAATATTTTTAACTGCATGTATATAGCGTACACACGTACTGTGCCCACAGGGCCAGGGTGCAATCTACCAAATGTGATTTTTTTTTAAACTTAAAATAAACAAACTTGGGCACCTTTATTTGCGACTTGCGTCGAGAGCTCCGTCAGTAATTTTGACACTGACAGACGCGTTTAACCGTGACGCTGTCACGACTCACCACATGGAGTGGAACGGCAGGCTGAGTGTGTGACGTAACGCGGCCAGTGGCTTAAAGATGGTTGGTTGTTAGTTTTAAGTCCTGGCAACATCTACGGTCATATCAGGACGGGTACCGACTTGTGGCAGTGCACACTCATGGTGACTTTATAGTGCTGGCCCACTGGGAGACTAGGCCACGAACACCATGATGAGATATCTCACTCAGTCACATTATCGTGCCATTTAGCCAATCTTATCCTAATAATGCCGAGCGCCCTATCCTAATAATGCCGAGCGCCAGGCTAGGAAGCAACAATTATCAATTTTTAAGTCATTGTTTTGACTTGGCCAGGGTTAGAACCCGTGGGTTTAAATTCCGCAATCTAGCAAAGCGAGAAACGAGCGTTCAACTCATTCGGCCATCCCGTCTGGTTCCCCATGCAGGAGGTTCTGGGATCAATTCCAATTAAGTGAAGTCGAAGACTTATAAAGTCAGCGTTACAAGGATAGGGCACAGAGTGGTTTTCTGGCTAATGTGACTGAGTGGAGATATTGCATCACAGTGCCAGCAGCATGATAGCTTGATACAGGTATTCCGAGTTTTGCTGGTCCCTCAGAAAGGACAATAGCTGTGACCCAGCATGCCGGGTCACAGCTCGAGCTTACATGGCGGACGGTAGAGGGGGTGGTGAACACGCAGACACAAGGTTGTATTTTTTTTATCAAGGCCACTTTTTTTTTTTTTAATTGGTGGAAGTCCCCGGCCGTGTCTGAAAAGTCGCTCGCCCCTGATTTTTATTTTTTAATAATTTTTTTGTAAACTGTTAAAAATGTGTCGGGCTTGCAGCAATTCAATTTTCGTATACATTTATAAGTCATTGGTTTGACTCGGCTAGGGTTCGAACCCAAGAGTTCGAATCCCACTGGGAGACTAGGCCACGAACACCATGATGAGATATCTCACTCAGTCACATTATCGTTTAACTCGGACACATACATACGCGGTTTTTGTCGCTAACCCGGGAAATCCGCACGACGGAGGGTTACGACCGCTAACCCGGGCTCATACATATGGGCCCAGAAGCAAATATATGGCAAGAATGCTCACAGGTTTGTTTATCAGGAGGCATGTGGTTATAGGTGCAGAGTGGGTTTTGAGGCGTAGCGTCTATATAGCAAAGGAGTGTTTTCACTTGAAATATCTCCAAATTTAACCCTTTAAAATAAGTTGCTTCAAACGAAAGTAGTAAAGTAGATGGCAATGATCAGCTTAATAATATATTTATTTGTTTAAATGAGGGGAAACACTCACCCCTTGTCACGTCTTATGATATGAATCTGCCGTTAATAGACACTGTATGCAAAAATACATCCGGCTTTCATGAAAACTCATTTATGGCCCTCTCACACTATGGCATATTGCATCAGCGTATGTCCAACGTATGAAATAAATTTCAAATTTTCGGCGCCTTGGTGTGCGATGCTGTATAACAGCGTTTACCAGCATGCTCTTAATGAACACTACTTATGCCAAACGTACCCATAACGTATCTCAGCGTACACCAATGTGTTGGCGCAAAATCACATATGTTGGCATACGCTGAGGTTATATGGCATAGTGTGACAGGGCCTTTACAATTAACCTCTCATTTCCTTCTACAGTACAACCCCGTTAAACCAAGCTCGGTTAAAACAAACGATCGGTTAATCCAAACTTTTTTCGGCGGCCCGGCAAAATATTACCATTTATCATATAAAAAAGTAGGTTAAACCAAAGTCGGTTAATCCAAAGTATCGGTTAATCCAAACAAAATTGTCGGCCCCAGGCCACTTCCGGTTCAGTTAAACCAAACTTTCATGTGGTTTTAAGGTCATCTGAGTCTTTTTTTTATATGATAAATGGTAGTATTTTGCGATGTCGCCGAAAAAAGTTTGGATTAACCGATCGTTTGATTTAACCGAGGTTGGTTTCATGGGGTTAAACTGTATATACATAGAAAGCAATAATCATAGTGTCCACATTGTTCATTCATAATGCACCCCCGTTTTTGCCAAAGCAAAGTCAAAGTCAAAGTCAAAGCTCGGTTAAACCAACGATCGGTTAATCCAAACAAATTTCTAGGGTCCCTTCAAGTTTGGTTTAATGGGGTTATACTGTATTGACCTCTGCCCATCCGACCCCATTCTCTCTCTCACATACCACACCGGATGGCCGAATGAGCTGAGCGTCCGTCTTCCGTGTTGGTAGATCGTGGGATTCGAACCAACGTGTTCAAACCCTGGTCGAGTCAAAATTGATGTATACTTGCCGCTTCCTAGCCAGGCACTCAGCATTATTAGGATAGGGCAATGACTGGTTGGATCAGTGCCAGGATAATGTGACTGAGTGGGATATCATGTCATGTTGCTGGTGGCCTGGTCTCCCACCCAGGGGGGCAGCACTATAAAGTCGCCATGAGTGCGAACTGTCACAAGTCGGTACCTGTCCTGATATGACCTTAGATCTTGCCAGGACGTAAAACGTCAATAACCAACCAACGCTCTCACAACGTGGCCAAACCAAGTCTACTTATAAATATAATAAATTATATAGGTCATCATCCAAGTGGTATTTTTGTGTGTTATTATGTATAGCATTCATCCTTATCACCCACTCGTGTTACACTACCACCCGTGATGTGTACATCAGCAAGAATAAATTGTGTTAACAAAATTTTAAAATTCAACCCAATGAGTTGAGCGTCCGTTTTAGTAGGTCATGGGGTTCGAACGCTGGCCGAGTTAAACCAATTAAATTTAAATTTAAACATTTATGCAGGTCACTACCTAGATAAAGGATTCACCCTGTACTCGCAGTACACGGGTGAAGACCAGCCCTATATAAGAGTTGTTGAAAAAGCGGGGAAATGAAATGAGAGCTTAATTTCACAATCTAAGAAACAACAATTATTCTTTTTATATGTCTTCATATTTACCCGCTACCTTTGAGTTGAAAAATATAATAAAACATATAATTTAATAGAATTTATAGGTGAAATCGACGGCGTTCTATGGCCACCATCTTGTCTTTTTGCATTCTCTCCCATTTCACCAACTCTGTGCCAATATATGTAGCCATTTGATCCTGGAACCACAGTTTCTAGTTCCTGTTCCATACTAAAGCTATTTTCGCCCGTATTTACACTACATTGTCGTTCACCCGTGTACTACAAGTACAGGGTTAATCTTTTATCTAGTCACTACCTAGCATGGTGGTCGGCATTACTAGGATAGGGCAAAGGAGCAGTGGAGTGACGAAGACCAATTGTCTGCGATTGGAAGTTCCCCTGCTTAATCAACTAATGTGACAAGACGGGATGGCCGTATGAGTTGAGTATCCATCCCGAGTTTTGGGAGATTGTGGGATTCGAACCCTGGTCGTGTCAAACCAATGACTTCAAAATTGATACTTGTCGCTTCCTAGCCAGGCACTCGGTGGCCTGGTCTCCCAATGGGGCAGCACTATAAAGTCGCCGTGAGTTTGCCCTGTCACAAGTCGGTACCCATCCTGATATTACCATAGATGTTGCCAGGACGTAAAACTCCAACAAATCAACCAACCAACTATTGTGTAGCAAAAACAAAAAATGTCACATAGTTGGTAGACTAGTGTTACGGTGCTGAAAAAAATAACTTTGTTCCATGAATAAAATTATTTTACTAAAAAAACAAACTTAATTGATCCCCCCTCCCCCACCCCTCGAAGAAAAACCACGCCCTTAGGTGATGTGGGAGTGGCTATGGAATTACCCCAAACTTCCTAGTGTGTAACTTCCCCTTTGGTCTTTAAGTCAGTAATACTTTGCTGATCTTCTGTTAAGGGGCTGTCACATTAGGTTTTTTTGCGGGAGCATATGGCGGCGTAGGCGTGTTACGTCATATACGTTGGCATACGCCGTATACGCTACTCATACGCTACTCATACGCTACTCATACGCTACTCATACACCGCCAGGTGACGGCTTATGTGAAGCGTATGAGGCATACGCCGCCATACGCTTTCATAAATCCGTCCGTCCAAATTTGTTTGTGCATGCTCAAAAAATCTCGACCTCTGAGGGTGTATGGCCCATACCGTCAAAAAATGTCACAGCACGCTCCCATACGCTCCTCGTACGCTCCTCGTAGGTTCCACATACGCTCAAAACCACCCGAACGATCACCAAATGTCATCATAGGCCGGCACGCGCAGGACCTACGTAGGTTTTCAATACGCTCCCGCCATACGCCGTAATGTGACAGGGCCTTTAGCCAGCCAGGCTTAAAGTTGAATAGTCCAATGGTTTTGAGTTTCTGCCATTTTTCTGAGATACATACATTAAATTGATTGTTATAGTCCATCTTCCTTTAGTTTGAAGTAACTTTGATTTTGAAATGGCTAAGTTTTGAGATATTTGAAGCTCAAACATGCTAAATTAATTTTGGCATGCATGCCAAAAGGTCTGACACCATGAGCTACTGCGGTAACAGGTTCTATTGAATTGCCACAGTCTGCCCTCCTATGTGGCAACAAATGCTTAGTAAGTGCATCAGTATCTAAGTTACATATGTAGAATCAAATGTAGGTGAGTGCTTTGTTTTTTTTAAATTTGATGCTTCATCGGACTACGCAGCTTTAAGCGCGATGATCATTGCTGGCTGTTTCTTAGTGTGACCTTTTATTGCGGAAGGTCGGGAGTTTTGGTTCCCGGTCGAGTAAAACCAATGACTTTAAAATTGATACTTGTCACTTCCTAGCCTGGTGCTCGGCATTAACAGGATAGGGCTAGGACTGGTTAGCTTAGTGTCAGGATAATGTGACTGAGTGGGATATTGGGTCATTGTGCCGGTGGCTTGATTGCCCAGTGGGGCAGCACTATGAAGTCACTAAAAATGCGCACTGTCACAAGTCGGTACCCATCTTGATATGACCTTCGTTATTGCCATGATATAAAGCTCCAACAAACAGCCAACCAACCAACTAGCTTCCCATTCATATTATATTTGTCTTTATTGTTTGTTTGTTTCTTTTACGTCCTAGCAGCATCTAAGGTCATATCAGGAAGGGTACCGACTTGTGACAGTGCGCACTCATGGCGACTTTACAGATCTGTCCCACTGGGAAACCAGGCCGCCGGCACCATGACCTGGTATCCCACTCAGTCACATTATCCTGACACTGAGCACACCAGTCCTTGCCCTGTCCTAATAATGCCGAGCGCCTGGCTAGGAAGTGACAAGTATACATTTTTAAGTCATTGGTTTGACTCGACCAGAGTTCGAACCCACGATCTACCAGCACGGGAGACGGACGCTCTAACTCATTCGGCCATCCCGTCTGGTACTATTTGTCTTTAAATTAAAAAAACAACAAAGTTGAATACATCCTCATACACCTCGATGCTGCCCTCTGGTGTCTTCTTACAGAAGTGCGTGGTGGGATTTAAACAGAAATGTCTAAGGACATAACCATTTGAGGAGCAGATTTATTTCTAGTCACCTATGTCATTGAACAATTCAAGCCGTCCCTTTGTGGAACTAGATGTTATTTTTAGTGGTTGGTCGTGATATTATCAGTAGCAACATGGCATTGAGGTTGTTTGTTATTACCGTAAACCTGGGCCATCCAGAAAATCTACAGTCTTTATTCAAAATAAGTTCAGATAGTAGCCATGACACAAGGCAGAGCAACAACCTAAGGCAAGTATTTGCAAGAACAACTTTAAAGTCTCAATGTATATCTATATGTGGTATAAAAATATGGAATTCACTTGACGGTAATATCAAATGTTCAAAAAACGTTTATATGTTTCAACGAATATATAAAAAGAAAATATTTAAGCTTTATCAGGGGGGAAACACATAGGGGGAATATTGAGATGTAATTTACAGTATTGAGGGTAATGTTGATATGCTTTTAACTTTAATTTTTCTATTTATTATTTCTATGGTATAAGCAATGTATCTGTGTTATTTTTTAAATGGGGAAAGCACCTCATAAGTATCGTACTTCTGCTTTCTCCTTTGTCATGTGAAAAAATTATTGATATAAATATCAACTTGTGTGTCATTGATCATGTGGAAATAAATATATTATTATTAGGCCAAATAAAAATAAAAAGTTGGCGATCGTCCTTTGGAAATAAAAATCCGGGTCGGGCGAGCAGTTTTTATTTTTCATTTATTTTTTTCCTCCACTCTGGACCCTGGTCCATTCCCTTCCCAGTTCCCTCCCTATCACCCCTCAAATCCCTCTCCATTCCCCCCCCCCCACCCCCACTGCCCTGTCCAGTCCCCCCTCTCCACTCCCCGTTCCATTTCTCACCCTATCCGCCATCTCCATTTAACAGTTTTTGAAAAAAAAGAAAAGAAAATTATGGGCGGGTGATTTTTCAGGCACAGGAAGGGACGATAACCAGTTTTTTATTATTATTTGGCCTTAGCAGCCTTCTGTCATTAGATAGCCAAACCTAGATTTTTATAGTGTTTCGTGTCAGAAATGTCGAAGCTTATTTGAATTTAGAAAACCGTCCAGTGAAACCACTATCACATTGGAAATTCCGGTTCCCCTCTGCTCACCAAAATTACGCAACGTTGAGCCATACCAGTCCATGGATGAGTGACCACCTGGGAATACAAGGTGCGGCAGACATCCTGATACAGGCATTGAACAAGTCAAGTCGTCCCTTGTGAAACTAGATGTTATTTTTAGTGTTTGGTCGTGGTTTGTGAGTACCACATGACATTGAGGATTTTTTTTATTACCGTAGAACTCCGCATTTAGCAGGCTTCTGCCATTAGATAGCCGAACCTAGATTGTTATGGTGTTTCGTGTCAGCAATGTCGAAGCTTATTTGAATTTAGAAAACCTACCACTGAAACCACCATCACATTGGAAATGCCGGTTCCCCTCTGCTCACCAAAATTACGCAACATTGAGCCATACCAGTCCATGGATGAGTGACCATCTGGGAATACGAGGTGCGGCAGACATCCTGATACAGGCATTGAACAATTCAAGACGTCCCATGTAAAACTAGATGTTATTTTTAGTGTTTGGCTATGGTATTGTGAGTACCACATGATATTGAGGTTTTTTGTTATTACCGTAAACCTCCACATTAAGCAGGCTTCTGCCATTAGATAGCCGCACCTAGATTTTTATGGTGTTTCGTGTCAGCAATGTCGAAGCTCATTTGAATTTAGAAAACCATCCACTGAAACCACCATCTCATTGGAAATGCCAGTTCCCCTCTGCTCACCAAAATTACGCAACGTTGAGCCATGCCAGTCCATGGATGAGTGACCACCTGGGAATACGAGGTGCGGCAGACATCCTGATACAGCCTTATAGTCTACCAAATCAGTAATTGCTAAGTGATAAGACACACCTTGAGTTTGATCTTTTCGTGTGAGTTGCATCCAGTTGTTTATACCCCAGTCAAACTACTGTTTGCAACCACTTTGTGACCACAAAAATGGGGTGGTCGCAAAGTTGTTCTCAGTGATCGCCGACCTCCTTGTGACCATTTTGGTAACAAGGAGGTTTTCACCATTAGACAGTTTGTCGATAGAAAGCCTGAGCCTACACTTTTACCAACCCAAGGGATTTTTATCCTCCCATACCACATAGACATGGTATGAGAACAACTGGCCTTTGATGACTCTGTAAGTTATACACAGCGGTGGAAATCCAAATTGGCAGAGATGGGGGCATGGGGAATCGAACCACCTACCTTCAGATTAGGAGTCCGACCTAGAAAAAAGTCAGACACTCTAACCACTCCGCCACAGAGAAAACCTCGTTGCGACCAAAATGGTCGCCCAGAGATCGGCGACCATTGCTTTGGTCACAAGGCAGTCGCAAGGAGGTGGGTTCTTTGGTCCAAAGCGGTCGCAAGCCGTAGTGTGATGGAGGCTTTAGAAACAGAAAGATCCTCTATCCGATGTACCCCGATATAACCTGATATAACCTTGTATGTTGCTAGGATGAAAAGCCCAAATAACAAATAATCTTTTGACTTTAGAGTTGCATAGTGCGATGGTTTTGAGTTTCTGTAAATTTTCAGAAGTAAATATATTACAATGGTCATTATAATCTACTCCATTTTAGTTTGAAGTAACTTTTTATTTTAAATGGCTAACCTTTGAGATATTTGAAAAGTGCAGACAAGTCAAATTAGTTTTCACCAGCACGCCAATGCTCTGACACCACAGGCTTCTGCAGTAACATGTTATATTAAATTGACTCAGTGCTCCCTTCTATGCAGAAGCAAATGCTTAATAAGTTCATCAGTGTCTAAGTTAGATATGTAGAATCAAATCTAGATAATTGTTTTGGTTTTGAAATAATTGTTTTGGTTTTGAAATTTGTATGCCTCATCGGCCTATGCAGCTTTAATTTGGACTAATAGCAACAGCTGCATGTAAAAGTAGTCGTCGGTTTTTGCAAGGCTTTTGCGGTGTATTTGACGCATGACACACTTCCTTGTTGCTATTTTTAACAAGTTCGTGCAATGACAAGCACAATGCACGCTCTGAATGACTCAGTTTCCTTTGGTCTCATATGGCTTCCACCCTTCCAACACTTGGGTTTTACATCCTGGCAACATCTAAGGTCATACCAGGACTGGTACTGACTTGTGACAGTGCACAATTCTGGTGGCTTCATAGTGCTGCCCCACGGGGAGACCAGGCTGCAAGCACCATGACCCAATTTCCCATGCAGTCATATTTTCATTGACACTAAGCAAATCAGTCCTTGCCCTATCCTAATAATGCCGAGTGCCTGGCTAGGAACCGACAATCAGTTCCCCTGAGGACATTTATATGTATACATATCAGGTGAAACATGTCAAATTCATGACTCTGCTATGTGGAACAGCTGAGATATCCTGCATGACAGTTTTGTTAAGACGAAAGATTCGGTGGCCATTTTGGCTACCTAATTAGCATAATTTATGCACACACACAAAAAAGTGAAAATTTACTCCAAATCTTATACTTCAGCTTGGTACTTGAGGTTTTTGGCTACCTTCAATAGTTTGAAAAATTGATTTAAAAGGCACTTGCCACCTTAAGCTAAGCACTAGGCTAGGTAGCGACAATTGTCAATGTTATACTATAAGTCATTGGTTTGACTCGGTCGTGGTTCGAAACCAATGACATGTGGGAAGCCAGCAGGTGCTCTATCTTATGCCCGGTACTAAGCTATGTCTTATTGCAGTATAACATGTGTGTCACACGTGTAACACATGTTTTGGACACCACACAGTCTGCTTAATAAAAAATCTAATCAGAATTAAATAATAGCATACTTAGAAGCATATTAATCATGGCATAATATACAGAAATATTGATTGCTTATATTGATAACAAAAAGTAATTCCCAGCCATGCTTTATTCACTGAATAATTAGTGTACAATATTTGTGTGGCATCCAGACGCCACTGGTTACACCTGTGACGGAAATTTGTAATGTTATTTCTGAAGACATCAACTTTTTTTTAAATTTAAGCATGCATACATGTTAATAAATACTTCCTTTTTGATTTGGGAATTGTTTTGTTTGATATATCAATGCAATACAAGATGTTAATAAGGATTCAACCATGTCCCATATGTCATGTTACAAATGGCTGACTGTAAAATGTTTTTTTTTTGTACAAAATCACTTCATAACTAAAAGTAACAGTTTATTTTATTTCCCTTATTTCTTTCATCAAATCTGAACATGAATATGAAAAGTATAAGGAAAAAAATAAGTAGGAAGTTTTTTTATTGATGTTTTAAAATCCCATCCCATGCTGACCAGTTTTCAGGAGAGTGACCCATATACAACTCAAATATGGATTTGTGGCAGGATTGCTTTAAAAAAATTAATTATGAAACAATTGAAAAGATTTATTTTTATTTTAGGTCTGCTTTTGCCAAAAAAAAGTTAGTGCATCAATGTGAGTTATTTGTGTAAACATAGAACACCAACCAGTTTGGCAATGACTGTAAGGCTACATCTTTTGTGCACTAAAATGTCAGCCCAGCAGTGCTATCTAAATTCTTAAGGAAGAAATTTGCAACAGCTGTGGATTTCATGTGTCGCTATGCTAACAGATTAAGGCAGTAATGGAGAGAATCTTCTCCTACTTTGGACTAATACAGACAAAGTTGAGAAATCATCTTGGATTTGATAAAGCTTCCAAGTTGGTTATGTGGTAGCTTTGTGGGAAGGAAGACATTGATTGGCAATAGTATGTAGCCTATGTATATACAATAGTATGCATGTACTAGAAACTGCTAATGAGATGAGAAATATGCGCAATAAATATATGGTACATGTGAAGTTCTGTACTTATATTATCATAACATGAAGGAATGTAAGTATATTATACAGAAATAATAGTATGAACCAAAAATAAAATAAAGAACAAAATTGAAAAATATACTGTGAAAAAAAGTATTTCCCGGTATTTCCTACTTTGGGAGTAATGGACAGGGCGGTATTTCCGGGAAATACCACCCAGTAATTACCACCCCGGTATTTCCCACTTTGGGAGTAATGGACAGGGTTGTATTTCCCGGTAATTACCACCCCGGTATTTCCCACTTTGGGAGTAATGGACAGGGCGGTATTTCCCGGGAAATACCACCCGGTAATTACCACCCCGGTATTTCCCACTTTGGGAGTAATGGACAGGGCGGTATTTCCGGGAAATACCACCCAGTAATTACCACCCCGGTATTTCCCACTTTGGGGGTAATGGACAGGGCGGTATTTCCCGGGAAATACCACCCGGTAATTACCACCCTGGTATTTCCCACTTTGGGAGTAATGGACAGGGCGGTATTTCCCGGGAAATACCACCCGGTAATTACCACCCCGGTATTTCCCACTTTGGGAGTAATGGACAGGGCGTATTTCCCGGGAAATACCACCCGGTAATTACCACCCCGGTATTTCCCACTTTGGGAGTAATGGACAGGGTTGTATTTCCCGGTAATTACCACCCCGGTATTTCCTACTTTGGGAGTAATGGACAGGGTTGTATTTCCCGGTAATTACCACCCCGGTATTTCCCGGTATTTCCTACTTTGGGAGTAATGGACAGGGTTGTATTTCCCGGTAATTACCACCCCGGTATTTCCCGGTATTTCCTACTTTGGGAGTAATGGACAGGGTTGTATTTCCTGGGAAATACCACCCGGTAATTACCACCCCGGTATTTCCCACTTTGGGGGTAATGGACAGGGCAGTATTTCCTGGGAAATACCACCCGGTAATTACCACCCCGGTATTTCCCACTTTGGGGGTAATGGACAGGGCAGTATTTCCTGGGAAATACCACCCGGTAATTACCACCCCGGTATTTCCCACTTTGGGGGTAATGGACAGGGCAGTATTTCCTGGGAAATACCACCCGGTAATTACCACCCCGGTATTTGCTGGACAACCCTGATTATATCCCATAACATTGTTGTCTGCATGCTATGTCATTTTCCTAACTTACCATGTATCTTGCTATTTGTTTGCTGTTAAATTATTACCAAAGAAAATGTATTAGCTAGCTCGAAAAACCTCATGAGTATTATGTTGTTTTGGTAATTCCTCTGGTTGTTCGGGTGGAAAGATCACTCCCTAGGGGGGTGCCGATCAAAACAACCCGACAATATTTTCTGCTAGAGCATAATACAATAGACTACATCACGGTTCCGACTGTGCATGCGCTGAAAACGGCCTTGGGAGCAAAGCAAAGGCGTATGGCCATTGAGTTTGCCTATATGCACATTGAAAATCGTCAGTTTTATTCAAAATTAATAGAAATCCCAAACCCTAACCTTATCAATTTAATATAATCTTTTTGTTAAACCTGTTTTCTATATCTGTTCCAAGCGGTTTGTGCCTAGGTGGTGTGGTTTTATCAATATTTTACTTTTTCTGTATGGAGATTACTCACTGCCATTGACAATGCATTGAGTACTCTGGCTGTTGCTCTAACACTAGTCTGAGTGCCTAGATCTTTTTAAATCTAAATGCACATGGCATAAGATGTGCTGATTATATTGATGTAAATGCAATGCTGGATAACAGATTAATATCTTAATTTATTATATATATATTTTTACTTAGTATTCTATGTTTCAAACAAGAGCTGAGATGAGCTGAAACTAGCACATTTCATAGCTGCACCCAGTGTATTAGCATGTGCCATATGCTTTTGGGGGGGTTGTTTTGCTCTGACCCATCCCACAATGCACCGTGCCGCTGGAACCGTGATGTAGTCTATTCAATTAAGCCATCTTAGACAGTCTACCTCGTATTAACCAGGGTTTCCCTTAGATTTTTGACATCCTGTATGTGTATGAGACTGTCTCAAAAAGTGGTATGTAATAGTATTTATTCATCTGAATATGACATTTGTCATCGCCGGAGCACTGGTCTTACTATTGGAATTGACAGTCTAAATAATCTAAGTTTGATCAGTGCTGTATTAGTTACAGCACCGATCCTGTAGAATTAAGGGAGTGGCTCCTGCTGTATAATGTACAGCACCAGTCACTGTAGTTCATGCAAAAACGGGGAGCAGCACCGAGTAGAAAGTGTATACTCGGGTCCAACTCAAACAATCATTACACTGAAAACACAAGATATTTGCTTCAAATCAATATGTATTCTATTGAGAGTGTCGTGGGGGTGATGAAAATGGGAAATATTGCTCCTAGAGCAAGAATCGAACCCACATATATTGCATTCCAAGCTAGTGAGCTAACCATTACACCACATAGGCTCCCTAATGTCACCAACCCTATCCATGCCCCCCTGTCTATTTGGATCCTTGCGAGGTCAGCGCAGACTACTAGTACTACACTCGTCCCCATGGAATTGTAAGTCTTATAAATGGTTTACATCCAAAAATCCTTTAAAAGTTTGTTTTATTTAGCGACGCGTCTAGAGCACATTGATTTTTATCATCAGCTATTGGACGTCAAACATTTGGTCATTCAGACATAATCTTTTAAACCCACCACCACCACATGGGCTACTCTTTCCGATCAGCAGCAAGGGGTCTTTTATATGCACTTTCCCACAGACAGGACCGCACATAGCACAGCCTTTGATGAACCAGTTGTGGACCACTGGTTGGAACGGAAAATAGTCCCAAACTGCAAATGTGTCCAATGAGCAGGATCGATCAGATGACCCACACCTTCACAGGTGGACCATAAGTCCTTTAATGCTTACAATTACATACATATTGACAATGCACTTACACGTCACATATACATACACAGGAAAGACCCAACGGCCATACAGCCTGCAGCTTTACAGAATCCTGGTCATGGCACCAGTGTTGTGGGTGTGATGAAAAAGGGAAGCATTGTGCCTAGAGCAGGAATCGAACCAGCATCTCTTGTATTCCAGGCTAGTCGGTTAACCATTGCATCACCTAGGCTTTCTGATGTCACCTCTCTATCCATGCCCGCCTGACTAGTGGCTGGGTAGACACCAACTTTGGTATCACAGAAGTGACATACTGAGAGGCAATATACAGTAGAAGACTGCCATCCTGTATGTATGTGTAGCAGTGTGAAGTGCTGCAGTGTGCTTCACCCCCACCCTAACACAACCATGGGTCTGACTACTGGCTGGGTGGACACCAACCTTGATATCTCAGAAGTGATGTATTGATTGTGCATACAGTAAAACCTCTCTAACCGACAACCTCCACCGATCAACCAGTCCCCTATATCGATTACTTTATTTGGGTCCCAATAATACCATTTTAACCATATTCTAACTCCCTATACCGACCACCTCCTTATATGGACTACTTATAGTCGGTCCGAATGTCGGTCGGTTTAGATAGGTTCTACTGTATTTGTGATGTCTACGACGATGCTGACTTACCGGTGTTTATTAATCTGGTGTTTTATTTTGTTATTTTCCAGGTTAGTTCCTTTGAGTGTTGGCAAATCGGTCTGTGCGGATGATACCTGAGGGTAAGTCTGTTTGAAAACATAAAACATGATGAGTATGCATACCGTAGCGCTTGAATTGTAGCAATAGATCTGGTGGAGTTTTAGCCATTGGGGTGGAGGGTGGTGGTGGAAAAAGAAAGTTTGTTTTATTCAACGACACCTCTAGAGCGCATTTATTTTTATCATCGGCTATTGGACATCAACCATATGGTCATTCTGACATATTTCTTTGGAGGAAACCTGCTGCCGCCATATAGGCTACTCTTTCCGATAAGCAGCAAGGGGTCTTTTATATGCACTTTCCCACAGACAGGACAGTGCATACCATAGCCTTTGATGAACCAGTTGTTGACCACTGGTTGGAACAAGAAAATAGGCTAAACTGCAAGTGGGTGCACTGAGCAGGATTCGCTCGGATGACCCAAACCTTCACAGATGGACACTGTACCACCTGAGCTACGTCCCGCTCATCGGTGGTGGTGGAGTGCGGGGGGGAGGGGGGGGGGTAATGTCTGGAATGAACAGGCCTGGAATTTAGCATGTCCCAGAATGCAGTAGATAACGGGAAGAATAGGGTTGGTTGTTGGAGTTTTACATCCTGGCAACATCTAAGGTCATATCTGGATGTAACGACAGTTGGTTGGTTGTTCGATTTTCATGTCCTTGTAACATCTAAGATCATATGAGGATAGGTACTGACTTGTGACAGTATGCACTCATGGCAACTTCATAGTGCTGAATTCAGGCCACTGGTACCATGACTCAATATCCCACTCAGTCACATTATCCTGATACTAAACCTAACCAGCCCTTGCCCTATCCTATTAATGCCGAGAGCGAGGCTAAGAAGCGACAAGTATCAATTTTGTAAGTCATTGGGTTTGACTTGACCGGGATTAGAAATCCCTACCTTCCGCACGGGAAGCCTGCGCTCTACCGAATCGGCCACCGCGTCCGGTCGCATGTTCCCAGGTGGTCAGCCATCTAAGTACTGACGAGGCTCAACATTACTTAACTTCCGTAGAGCTGGGGTATTGGATACGGGATATGGGATATTGGTATTTGGAGCACTGTTAGCCGAGTAGACTACAGTGCCGCTACAATCAATAAGCCCCCCCCCCCTCCCTTCTTATCTATGCAACCCAGGGGGGTTTGCTCTGCTGACACCGTCGGGGTATAAAGGACGAGGTCGCATGTTCCCAGGTGGTCAGCCATCTAAGTACTGACGAGGCTCAACATTACTTAACTTCCGTAGAGCTGGGGTATTGGATACACGGGATATGGGATATTGGTATTTGGAGCACTGTTAGCCGAGTAGACTACAGCGCCGCTACAATCAATAAGCCCCCCCCCCCCTCCCTTCTTATCTATGCAACCCAGGGGGGTTTGCTCTGCTGACACCGTCGGGGTATAAAGGACGAGGTCTTGTTCTCAGCACTGGATGGAGAGGAGAGGAGAGGAGAGGGGGAGGGTGGGGACGGAGAGGGGGAGGGAGGGGTGGGTGGAGAGGGGAGGTAGATGGGAGGGGGGTAGATAGGGGGGGGGGGATGGAGAGGGAGGGGGTGGAGAGTGGTGGGTAAATGGAGATGGGAGGGGGAGTGGTGGAATGGAGAGGGGGAAGGGTGGAATGGAGAGGGGAGGGGTGGAATGGAGAGGGGAGGGGTGGGGACTGGGTGGAATGGAGAGGGGAGGGGGATGGGGTGGAATGGGGAGGGGGAGGGGTGGAATGGAGAGGGGTGGGTGGAGAGGGGAGGGGTGGATGGTGGGGGGAGGGGTGGATGGTGGTGGTGGGGAGGGGGGGGGGCTTAGGCACAGACTGGGGATGAATAATAACTGATCCTCGATCAGATTATTAACACAGCCACCACTGACTTCATTTCAGCGCCATGTTGGGTTAAATGTCGCCTGCTCTCAATGAAATCAGAGGAGACTAGGCTGTTTATCGTTGCTGAAATGACTTTTTTTTTTACGATTAAAAAGCCGATATCTGGCCAGTTCTGATGTAGATATGTGGAGGGCGTGTTGTCCCCCCCCCCCCCGCCACACACACACCCTAGCCGACCGGATTGGCGGTGGGGACGACAGGGGCGCCAGCTCCAAGTAGTGGCAACTGATAGAACTAACCAGGCAGCATTGCTTCCTTGGTTTGTTTCACGAACCCCCCAGCACAAAAATGCTTCCTTGGTAAAAATATTGACATATTGAAATATGGGTCATTCTCTAAAACTGGGCACTACTCTAAATTTTGACATGGAAACCAAATGCTAAAACCTTTCAACTAATAAGACAAAACATTCCAAATAATAGCAGAATCCACGTTCATATGAAGGCTTTCCATGTTGTGCATATGTCAGAATTAAACCCAAAAAAAACTATTTAACTTTTTTTTCACATACAGAACATCATTTTAACATACACAGCAAGTTCAACTAAGATGTTATTACAATTACGCAAAAAAGATTATGTCTTCAAAGAAAAAAAAAGGTGAACAAAAAGTTCTGGTCAATGCATGGTGTCGATGTGTGAATTTTCAAAATTTCACTTTAGCACAAAATCATACAAGTGTAGTGGTCTGCACTGACCTATCAGGCAAGGAGCCGCATAGACAGGTAGGCGTGGGTAGTGTGTTGATATCAGGGAGCCTAGGTGGTGTAATGCTTAGCACACTGGCCCGGAATGCAAAGAGATGTGGGTTTGAGTCCCGCTCTAGGCGCAATATTTCCCGTTTTCATCACCCCCCATGACACAAGCATACTTTTGATACATCTTGTGGGATAGATTAAATACATGTAGTATAGCTAATACCCCAGTCACACGAGAGCCTGCGTTCGCCACCAACCTCCTTACGCCCAAAAGGTTGCCAACCACCCAGCATCTCACTCGATACATTGATTCAAAAACATGATTGGCACCAGGGCGGCACCGGGTCAGCGCCAGATTAATGGCGCCCTGGCAGCGACCACACGGTGAGCGTGGCATTGCATATATTGGCGCCAACTCACTAACCAAGGGGTCATTGACCTGGTAGCGCCAGGTCAGTGCCAGGTCGCCAATCACTTTTTAACGAACTGGTCGCAAGGAGGTTGCAAGTGCAGCAGCTGCAACCTCCTTGTGTCCAAACTTTCCCAAATGGTTGCTGGGAGGTCGGCGACCTTGCGGCGCCAGTGCATAGCGAGAGCGTAAGGCAGTCATAAGGAGGACTTATGGACGTCGCGAATTGATCGTAAGCGAACACAGGCCTTGGGTGACTGGGGTATTACATACTTAACACACAGGGACAACAATAAGTATTTGACTTGCTACCAAAAAAAGGAAAATAATTAATTATTAATTAAGTAGTGTGATAGGCCGTGTCATTTGGTACGGCCGATTCCCCAATATCCTCGGTGTCACAGATTGTCGTAACCCACTTTCTGACCAGCCAGGTCACAGGTAGCCTATCATGGTTGTGGGGTGGCCTCTAACCAGTCGCAGGGACCGCCTCTGACTAGCCTCCTTCCAACTGTCGCCTCAGAAGGGCAACAGAGGTCAGCGTAGTACCTGCCGCCACCGCATGGTGGTGAAACTCATGTACAGACTACTACAGTAGCTACTTCTGCCAAAAATACTACTACACAAAGATCTGAGCATTCCTATTATATGGGAAATGGGGTAATCACATTCAGGTGGCACCACCTACTGTCGCGTGCTTAAAGACAGTTGTTTGGT
The DNA here is from genome assembly GCA_030323885.1 of Branchipolynoe longqiensis. Lineage (NCBI taxonomy): Eukaryota > Metazoa > Annelida > Polychaeta > Phyllodocida > Polynoidae > Branchipolynoe > Branchipolynoe longqiensis. The sequence goes on from CM059197.1 coordinate 44,759,570, forward strand.
TGTTGGAGTTTTACATCCTGGCAACATCTAAGGTCATATCAGGACGGGTACCAACTTGTGACAGTGCGCTTTGTTTGTTGTTGTTTTACGTCCTAGCAACATCTAAGGTCATATCAAGATGGGTACTGACTTGTGACAGTGTGCACTCATGGCGACTTTATAGTGCTGTCCCACTGGGAAACCAGGCCACCGCCACCATCACCCGATATCCCACTTAGTCACGTTATTCTGACACTGAGCTAACCAGTCCTTGTCCTATCCTAATAATGCTGAACGCCAGGCTAGGAAGTGACAAGTATAAATTTTTAAGTCATTGGTTTGACTCGACCAGGGCTCGAACCCACAACCCCACGATCTACCAGCACGGGAGACGGGCGCTCAACTCATTCGGCCATCCCGTCTAGATCATCACTAATGACCGTCTTCTGTGTCCCTGATTGCTGTGACGAACACTGTCATTAGCTCGGCACAATTACTGACATCGCGCACACTAACAGTATTATACGACTCATAGGACATCTAGTCTGTAGGGGGAGCAGGACGTAGCTCAGGCGGCAGAGTGTCCACCTGTGAAGGTGTCGGTCATCCGATGTCGATCATCCGATCGATCCTGCTCAATGGGCACATTTGCAGTTTGGACTATTTTCCATTCCAACCAGTGGTCCACAACTGGTTCATCAAAGCTGTGGTGTCAAAGTATGTGCTGTCCTGTCTGTGGGAAAGTGCATATAAAAGACCCCTTGATGTCATCGGAAAAAATAGCCTATGTTGTGAGGGCTGGTTTCCTCCAAAGAAATATGTCAGAATGACCATATGTTTGATGTCCAATAGCCGATGATAAAAATCAATCTGCTCTAGAGGTGTCGTTAAATAAAACAAACTTGTGTTTCTAGTATGTAGGCTTCTTCAGTCCGGAGAGAAGAAACAAAGAAACAAAAGCGGAAGCAGTCAGCTTCACGGTGTACAATATGAATAAACTTCTTTTGTTTATTCTCTCTCTCTCTCTCTCTCTCTCTCTCTCTCTCTCTCTCTCTCTCTCTCTCTCTCTCTCTCTCTCTCTCTCTATACAATATGAATAAACTTCTTGTGTTTCTTCTCTCTCTCTCTCTACAATATGAATAAACTTCTTTTGTTTCTTCTCTTTCTTTCGTTCTCTCTCTCTTTTCCCTCCCTCTCTCTCTCTCTACAATATGAATACCCTTCTTTTGTTTCTTCTTCTCTCTCTCTCGTTCTCTCTCTCTCTCTTCCACCTCTCTCTCTCTGTCTTCTCTCTTGAGAATAAAAATATAAACTTTCTAAATGTTGACCACAAGCTGTGTCAGATATGTGGGATGTAGCAAAATCCCTAATTTGAATTGAGTCTTGGATTTTATAGCAGTGGAATTTTTCATTTACTTCTAGTCCAGTTCATGTAAGAAAACAGGGGGGCGGGTGTAATTTAGGGCGTGGCTAATACAAAGAACAAAAAACAAAAAAAAAAATCCTCGGGAGTGTGGCTTATGCCGCACACACAAATAGAATGTGGCTATAATGTAAAAAAACTAAACAAACAAAAACCATGTTGACAGGACGTAAAGCTCCAACAACCAACCAACCAACCAATCCCCCCGGCACCCCCCCCCCCTCTCCACACACACATCCCCTCATCTCTCGCTCCTTACACTCATCGCCCAGAGAAATATCACGTGATAAGCCTAGACTGTGGTAAGCCCAAAGGAAACATGGTGAGGACACCATACCCCATGCTGCAACTCACTCTCCCAGCACAGCCTCTGTGTGGTCAGCTAACCGCCTAGTCCATCCCACATAGGCCAGAACTACAGCTCGTCGACTGATCAGCATGAAAAGTTTGTCGATGGCCGTCTCAACAACTGTTCGTACTCACGGCTACTCAGGCACTTCCTGACAACTGTCTGCCAGTCCCCACCTTCAAAGTACTCTAAACAACTCATAAGGAATAAAGGGAAGACAAGTCACGCAAAAATGATAGTGATAAGGTTGAGCTTTATTGGTTACAACTCTTGTTCATCTACTAGTGGCCTACCACCCTGACTCACTTACGACCTGCCTCACAGACCCACATGGTTCCTGCTTATTCATATCAAAATCAGTGCCTCCAGCCCATTGGTTGTTGCACCCAGGTCAGTGTTGAACTGCTTCTTTCAATACTTCTAGAGTGAGTGTGTGTCTGCATAGTAAGTGCAAGGAGGGCTCACACAGCCAGCCAATCAGACACCCCCTGCAGCTTGGGTGGGCGGCACCCAAGAAGGGCACCTGTCACTCAACCCCAGTGCGGGTGGTGTTTATAATGTGTGCAGAATGGCTGGTGTGCTTGCCCAGCGGTCCTGTGGTAATAAGTAGTCGTCATACAGCTACAGTAAACATATATAGATGCTCCTACTCCATTTGCACTCTTCCTGGTGCATGGAGGGAACATTTCTGTAATAAGTAACAGTATCTTTATATCTGGACATCATATCACAGTCACGGTCACAGTGCGTCATAACATTTACACATAGCATTCTTATGTCACACAGCGAGTGGGCACCCAGTGCTTCGCTATTACATAACAATGGTCCCCAACTCCATCACCCGAGATATTTATATTTTCCCCAACTCATCTACCATGAGCAAAAGACCGTATATTTTTACGTCTCTCTTCCATTCAACTTGCTCAAACGGCCAAGGATGATGGCAGCCTGTAAATTAATGTCTTCTTGGCACATATCAGAGCGAGTTCCCCACAGTGGAGATAATCTCATTTGATAAATTTGGACCTGTCCCGGCCGAATGCCCGGCGCATTGCATTTGGCCTTAGTTTACATCCTCCACTGTTTTGGCCACTCCTCCCCCAACCACTGTCAAGGTTTTTCTTCCAAACTTTTCTTCAGTTCTCCCCCACCTTAAAGCTGCATAGTGCAATGAAATATCAAATTTTCAAAACCAAACCAATTATCTAGTTTTGATTTTACATATCTAACTTAGATACTGATGCACTTATTAAGCATTTGTTTCTGCATAGAAGGCAATACTGAGTCAATTTAACAGAACCCGTTACTGAAGAAGTCTATGGTGTCAGAGTTT
>CM059197.1:44763153-45186064 GCA_030323885.1 Branchipolynoe longqiensis
CGAGCCTTATGCCACCTTGCAGACGGCGTGCGAGGCATTGGTCCGACTGATGAGGATGCATTTGGATGTCAGGAGAGGAAAGGAACCATGCGGGCTTTCACGTGTTTACTCGACGGGGGCGATCAGCTTGCTAAATCCGGCTCCTGGGTCGGCTATAGGCCCTGAAGTTGAACTCGGATATAGAGATATAACGTGCGGCGTTGTTCTAGATCAGTGTCTGATGTCGATAGTATTGTTTCTGTACGCAGTAGCTCGAGTAGTGACAGCGACTTTGTACCAGTTGGACAGGAGTCTGATGTGGGTTCAGATGCACCGCCTGTGCGGCGATCTGAGCGTTCAGCATTATGACGCAGATAACTGGTATGGGGTGGGGTACTAGGTATTAGGCTACTCCACCCTGGTGTTGTCGGGTCTCCATGGGTTGGTAGTACATGAGATACGCCGATCCCTGTCACACAACGAGTAAACGCAGTACATATGTTCAGTTAAACTTTACTACGCAGTTATTTGAGAGTGGTGGGGAAAGACCGGGGGCCCCGGGGGCACCAATGAATGGGCGCAGTTACTACTGTTCTGCGTAATGCCTTTGCCTAAGCCGTGTGTTTATTATCTGCTATTTCTTGTCTAACGCGTTGGTTATGGTTGACGGGGCGTACTGCGTGTTAGCTGCTATAACCGGGGGAGTGTTTATGTTCGCTGCGGGCATGGGTGTGTAACTGGTTCGACTATTCAGTTAGGCGTAATTGGGTCACTTATAGCATGTGCGTGTAACCGGGCGAGTGGGTTGCTGGCGCTACGCAGTACGTGTTGTTGTTTAGTGGGTACTGCGTGAGGGCCGGGGATCTGTCGTCGGCGGTGGCTCAGTATTGTGCACTAGCTGGCGGGCGGGCCTTGTGGTTGAGCTAACTAGGTCACCCTGTTGTTCTGCGGTTGGAGGTTCTCCATGACCACGTGGTGCGGTGACGTCAGCGGTACTGCGGAGGGACGGGGAATGCCGCCGTCGGGTGGTTTGGCTGGGTTCCTATGTAGGTCTTGCTAGCTGTACCGGTGGCGCACCTGGTGTTTTGCGGGTGAGTCAATCATTCTCTGGTTGGTACGCCGGCTGGACTCTGCGGTTCTGGAGGGAGGACGTGGAGCCAGTCACTCTACCGGCTGGCGGCAGACAAGGTGGGTGTCTTTGTTCTCGGACATTAATCCTATCTGTATTCGCGTATTCCTTATTTGTACTTGTTTATTGTGACAACACTAAGAATATAGCAAGGCCGGCCGCGACTGTGTTGGTCTGTGCGTTTATCGCGCAGACTTGACACAGCGTGTCCGGCGATCGTCTGTCATGGGGGACACGCGACTTGAGCTGCCGTGGCAGTTTGTTGTGTGTGCACCATGTCGGACGATGGGTTAGATTCGCCCAGCACTCCATTAGGGGGAGCTGAGGCTCTTAGTCCTCTCGGTATGCCCTTCAATGAGGCCGAGGGTGGCGACGAGGCAGGTTTATCCTGTATAGGGACCATTAGGCCTTTAGGCGGTAGGGAGATTGTTGCTACAGTCTCCCCGCGGCTGTCTAGTCCCCAATTGTCGCCCGTGTTGACCATGGTAAGAGGCCCTCGGCGGGTTACGGCAGCTGGGCTGGTGTCTCCTCCTGGAGTAGCTAGCTTGTCGTTACGTTCCCCTGAGCTGCCCACCGGTCCATGCGTAGCTTCCATGGTCACTAATGCTGAGACGGTGGTAAACGCTGACGAGTTGTCACGCTTTCGGGAGTGGCAGCTGCGTGAGAAGGCGTTGAGAGAGTCGGTTTGTTCGTCCCGCATGGATCCGTTCTCGCTCAGCCCAGCTGAGGTGAGGATGGCGCAGCCTCTCAGCGGTAGTTCATCGGGTTCTTGCCAGGTGGTACTGCCGACTGAAGTTGCTGCCCGACCCCCTATGTTACCGTCCGCAGGCTCTGAGGATGTAGGCGCTAGAACCTTAGGGAGTCTGGCGCCGGCACCTCATGACAACGGACGGTCAGTAGGGGGAGGTTCCAGTGTGCGGATGGACGTCGATTCTGTCGAGTCTACGCCGGTTGTGGGCGGTGAGCTGCTTCGGCCCCCTGCCCCCTCTCGTGAGTCTGCTGCGTTGACGGAAGCGCAGGTGAGGATTGCTGTGGAGCAGGCTAAGGCCTCTGTACAGCGTGACGCTGGTCCTCGCTTGGAGGTTGTGTCGGTGCCCCCTAAGGCATCGATCCCTCCTGCAAAAGTGTCTTATGGGTCGTTTGACTATCGCTATCATAATAGCGATGGTTCTAAGCGTACCGTTCCCGTGGACATTGAGGACGTTCCCGCTGGTGGCAGTTCTGAGACTGCACGTCCGTCGAGATCAGCCGCTTCCTGTTCTGTACAAGAACAGGGGGGGGGGTGATCGGAGTACGGGTCGGATGGCCTGCATGTTTGCATGTTGGTCGGTCAGCGGTAAGTTTGGGGTGGAGCTTGGGTATCGGATCGGTGAGGACCCCACTCCATCCTCTGAGTGGATTGTCAGGTCGCGGGGGGGGTGGACATGTTAAGCTGGCGCAGTTTCTTTCGGGGAACGTGGCCGGTTTGACAGAGGCTACCCTGTCACAGCTTTGGAATGACCCTCATGTGGAGCCATGTAGCTTAAGGGATTATGTGGTTTGGGAGCATGGGGTCCAGCGTCACATGCGGTCCTAGGACGCTCACGGAGATTACGGGGTCTCTGATGACGAGGGCTGGACCGAGCCCGATGGCCATCTGCGTACTGCGTTGGAGTGGTACAACGCCCATTTATGCAATTTATTTGGAGCGTTGAAAGATCCGACGAGGGGGGATGGCTACACGAAGCAGGAACTGGCGTGCCTAGGGTACGTCCGCCGTGTGTTTCGCCCAGGACAGGCTTGCCTGTTCTGTGAGCTGAACCCGGTGGGGCGGCGACCGGTGCCAAAACTGTTTCTGCGGTGGGCGGCGTTGGCTCGGCACATTTGTGAGAACCACCTGCACACCGCTCCTCTGTGGAGGTGCACGAGGCCGTTCAACGTGGCGAGTGGTTCGGAGGGGTGTCCAACGCTTAAGGCGACTGGGCAGTACTTCTCGACTGCTCGCCGCGGTGAGATGGTCAGGCATCTTCTAGAGGGCCACGGGCGCATGCTATATGACGTCATGAAGGGGCTGGGTGAGATTCAGTGGAATCCTCAGTCCGTGTCGAAGAGAGCGGTGTCCTCCACGATGAAGCAGCGCACGGACTTCCACTACAGCAGGGAGACCCTGGTGCTGCCCAAGCAGCACAGGTTGATCGCCCTGTTTGTATATGTTCCTGGGTCGGCGGAGGTACGTCGTGAGCGGTTTTACGCCGGTCGCGGCGCATCTTCGGCGAAACGGGGCAGGGGTCGTGGTGCTGTTGCCGTGAGGAGGGACCAGCAGGGGCGAGCAGCTCCTGTGGCCTCTTCGAGCTCTGGGAGGGGTGTTAGGTCCGTCCCGGGGAAAGGTAAGGGGAGAGGTAAGAGGTCCTCGTCCCTGGTACCGTTGCGCGATGGCTCTGCCATTCAGCTGCAGCGGAACCAGGGGTCGGACAGGTCAGCTTCGCCTCCCCCGCCGCCGCCTCCACCCCCTCCATCTGCTGCCCAGCAGGGGTTGAGAGACTGGCCTGAGTTGCCGGTCGTGACTATCGATCCGGAGGTGAGTGGGTCGAGGGGCGTGCGCCGTCGTAAGCGTCGGAAACTGGTGACTGAGCTGACACCCGACACTCTGAGTGCGGTGGTAGCACGGGCTCCGGCGACCGTAGCGACGGTGCCAGTGGCATCGGTGTCGCAACCGGTGTCATTAGGTCAGGTTCCGCGGCGACTTGTGTCGGCGGCTGCGGGATCTGCCTCTCAGTTGGCAGTGACGCCGTCTGCAAGCTCGGTTGTGAGACCAGCGGCGACTGCTCCTGTGGTCGGTTCTTCTCCGGTGGTGGTACCTGTGCGACCAGTGGTGGCTGCGGCCCCGCTGGTTGATCACGGTGTCGCCCTGGCGTTGGACGGGATCACGGAGCGTCTCTGCGAGGCCAACCGTGTGAACGTTACGGCCAGAATTACTGAGTCAGTCAACGGCCTGGTCAAAGCCTTCATAGGGGGCTTTGACGCGGTCGTCGCGCAGACGCAGGATGTTCTGGCGCATCAGGCTGAGGGTAATCGCGGTGCTGACTTCGACAATGTCGTAGAGGACAAAAAGATTGTCGAGCGGAAGTTGGCAGCATCGCGCGAGCAAAGGGCGCGGCAGGCAGCAGTCATTGACGATATCGACATGACTTTTTCTGCCGCATCCCGCTCGGACTTCCGGAGCTGGGATGGTTCATTGCGTGCTTTGGATCTTTCTGGCTTCAGCATCGAGGACAGGCTGCACGGCCTGCCGGCCAGCTTGGTGGCTGATGCTGCTGCGGCACATCGGGCACTGCTGGCGTGGGCGGCAAGGGCGCCTGCTGACGTGGACGGGGACGTTCAGATGACAGGTGACGGGAAGGTGGACGGCGATTAGTCGTCGTCCTGTCCCGTCCGAGGGATTTTGGACGTCACGTCGAAATTCAGATGACAAGTGACGGGTGGTGGACGACGTTTAACTGTTGGCACAGTTAGGCGTCGCCCTCCTCTGTCCGAGGGATTCTGGATAACGTGATGTCTCGGATGACAGGTGGCAGTTAGGTTAGCGGTGGTTGACTGCTCGCGCAGGTGATCGGCGCTAGCTCTGTCCGAGGGATTCCGGGTTCCACGTCGGGGGTAATTGAAAGACCAGCACCCCAGTGGCGGTTATAATTTTTTTTTTATATATACACTTTAATAATATATAAAATAAATTTTTTTCTGATAGTTCATCTCCCTTAAGGAGGTGGATACCGCCTTGTATATATATATATATATATTGATACTGATATAATATTGTATATACCTTTTTAGTACTACGGTGCTATTTTTACATTGATAACCATGATGTATTTAGCATTTCGTACTGCTCTATTCCAACATTATTTTTCTTTGCAGTACGATTGTTGATGATATATGTTACGGTGAAGAGCTTAGCTTTCTCCCGATTGGAGGATCTAGCTTCTTGTGTTCTGCCTATTTTTCTGCAGTAGGGGTTGGAATGATTTTTTTTTTTATATATATATATATATATATATATATATATATATATATATATTAGATTAATTATTCCTAAATATTCCTCAACTTTCACCCCGTTTTGACTTCCTTTTTCCACACTATTAGGAAACATTATATTATAAATTTATTCAGTGGGACGAGGTGGTCAATGGTGTGGGAGTTGATGGGTTGACACTGTACATTTTACACTAAAAGATTTTCCTATGCAGTGTCGCCCTTGCTCTTATTTTATGCTGCATTCTTTAATTTCAAAATTACTACAATAGTAAGCGCTTCTGGCAGAACATGATTGACAGCGTGTGCGTCGGCTCCTGTTATAACAGGGGAGGATGCACATGGGTGTAATTTACTTTGTAGGAGGCCGGGTTCTTGCTGGCGCCCAGTGCTTCTTATGAAATGTATTGCATACCTAAACGTTGTATCTGCGGAGACTTTCTCAATTGTTATAAGTAACACCGCCCTTCTACTTTCATGCAATCTGCATCGGAGCGGGGCACCGAGCGTGGCGGGTCCTGGGTGTGGCTGTTTGACGTGTCCGCGGTGTAATACCGTCTGTGATCTACTGGCCAGGCGACGCGGGCACAAGAAGGACGGACTAAGGAAGCTCGAAGAGGAGCCGCTCCATGTAGAAGGAGGAGCGCCCCGCTAACGGTTCTTCTGAGATGGGGGGCGGTGGGGGGCGGACTGAGTAGTTCCTTGCTTCCTTCTGTCGAGGGGGTTCCACTTGTGGGGTATGAACTCTCTCCCAGCAAAAAACATTCTATACACCAACTACATAGAGGCTGGGAGAGGTCGTCTTTGTGCGACTCATTTAAAGACTCTTTCTTCACCTAGATTGATGACATGTTTGCCTTGCAGCTAGCTAGATACACATTGCTATTTCGCTGCAGACAGGTCTAGGAATTGCGCATAAGGATACATAGCTTTGTAAGGCTTCTCTCCCTTTCAAGTTAGTTCTCATGTTGACTTCTATCATTTCTCGATTCTCATCGGTTTGTATTCTGCAACCGGTGAGACTCTAAGGGGGGCAGTGTAGTAGTCTGAACATGAGCTCTACTATCACGCGGTAGCAGCAGAGACTACGACGCCACCAGCGCAGTACCATTACACTGCGCCAGGTGGCGGCACGGGTAGCCACCGGTCAGACCCCAACTGGGCTGACCTCTACTGCGTGTGGTTGACCCACCCCCCCACACACACCTATAGAGTCGATGTGGGATCTTGCGAGTCAGGGGGCGGGTCAGACAACTACTGACGCCGCGGAGAGCAGATGGTTCAATAAACCAAGGGTGAAGCGTACACTGTATTGAATCTTGGTGTTCTTCCATGTGACTGCGTGTGAGAGAGAGAGTCGGAGGGCCGTGGGCCATTACAATATTTTTTTCTTAACCATCTTGGAGACTTTTTGTGTCATTTGTTGTTAAATGTTTTATTATACTAGTAATAGTTTCCATTATGCTATTCTCTGTATATTATAATATTTGTCATGAAAAATAACAAAAATAAAGAAAATTCCCCAAAAATGGGGGGGGGGGGAAGTTAAAACGAGGGAGGGAATTTGAAAACGTTTTCAAATTCCCCATGAAGGAATTTGAAAACGTTTTCAAGTTCCCAGGGGGGAACTTGAAAATGGGGGGAATTTGAAATCTTTACACCGGGGCCATCCGGGTAGATCGCTCATGTTCCATGTAGAAGAGTCTTCAGATTGATCCCATGCCGAGTCAAACCAAACGCGTGCTTACAGTTATATTGCATGGTGCTCAACATTACTAGGACATAGGGCAATCATTGGTTGGCTCAGTGTCAGAATAATGTGTCTGACTGGCATACCAGGTCATAATGATGTGCAACCACACATTATTTCAGTAGTGCAACACTATAAAGCCACCACGCGTGCACATTGTCACCCATTGCGACCAGTGTCGCAGCTTAAAAGGGTACCCGGTTTAAAAAAGGTTTTTTTCGCAATGCACATGTATCAAAGTCGAATGGCAATCTTGTCTGAATTTCTGGCTTGCTTCTGTCTGTAGAGAAGGTCAAGCAAGGATTCCTTCAGGAATCATTGTAGTGAATATGTTATGCTTGATAGTATATATTATCCTCTGCACTAACGAGTTAACAAGCAATTAACAACTTATTAAACATGGGTACAATCTCAATCAGGCAGAAATTCATGCACATGCGCATTGTGAAAATCCCCGTTTTGAACCGGGTACCCTTTTAAACTGTGACACCGGGCCTGATTGGACTTTATATGTTGTTACTGTTAGGACGTTAGAGTTGCATCGTCCGATGCTTTTGAGTTTGTGTCATTTTCTGAGATAAATCTACTAGCTTGATCGATATAATTTACCTTAACCTAGTTTGAAGTATCCTTTATTTTAAATGGCTAACTTTTGAGATATTTGAGGTGCAAACATGGCAAATTAATTTTGGCAAGCAGGGGCGCATCCAGGGGGGTTTCCTGGTTGCCCGGAACCCCCCCCCCCCCAAAAGAATTGTTTTAAAAATTAGCAAGCTGTGTCACCATGACTTACAGGAGTCACCGACTGGCTACCACAAAGGCTGCAGACTTCCAGGAGGTGATGAGGGGTCAGCGACAGGACATCCACCACCAGATGAATAATGCCTTAGCTGACAGGGTAGAGAACAAACATTGCAAGCTCGAGTCCATCATCAAGACCATCATCTTCTGTGGGCGCCAGAACATCGCTTTACGAGGGCACCGTGACACCACAAGTGAGGTTGCCAGTGACCACTCTGCCAATCACGGAAATTTCCTTGCTCTGCTAGACTTCCATGTGGAGGCTGGAGACAGTGTTCTTGCAGAGCACTTGAACACCGCAGCGAGAAATGCCCTCTACATATCCTGGAACACCCAGAACCAGTTAATCAACATCTGTGGAGAGCAGATACGAGACCACTACACGGCAAAGACATAGAGACAACGTGCCAGTTGATTCTCCATTCCAGTACTACAAACGGTCCATCCCCATCCCACTACTGGATCACCTTCTTGCTGAGCTGGATGCAAGATTCACAGTTTTGCACAAGAGGGCTCTGCAGGGACTCAGCCTGATCCCTGCAATCCTGGTGACTCTGACCCCAGAAGAAGGGAAGAGGCGAATGCAAGACCTCATCAACCTCTACCAGGATGACCTGCCTTCTGCGGGATCAATCAACAGTGAAGCACACACTTGGCGTGTGCGGTGGGAACAAGGGAGACAGGGTTCAGCCAGTGTGCCTTCCACTCTAGCAGACACCCTGAAAGAGACATCAGAGACCATGTTCCCGAACATCAGGACCCTGCTCATCATCCTGTCCACCCTCGCAGTGACATCATGCTCTGCTGAGCGCTCTTTCAGTGGCCTGAAGAGATTGAAGATTCCCATGAGGTCAACAATGGGTAATGAGAGACTGACAGGTCTGTCCTTGCTCCACACACACAGGGACATTCCGATAAACATCAGTGATGTCATCACAACATTCGCCCAAAAGAATCCAAGGAGAATGAAGCTGGAAAATGTTCTACTGAACAATTGAACAATGTGACAGTGTGTGTGTAAATGACAAGTAGGTCAATGAAAACAGACAGTTGAAATATGGTGGACACTTGATGTGTGTTACAGTTTAAAAAAACAACTGACATTTAAATTTGATTCAAATCACTTTGTGATGTATGTTTTAAAATGTAGATAATATGTTTTAAAATGTATAATATATCATTATATCATATCGCACAGCATGTATTGCCAACTACGTTGTCACCATTTTAAAATGTGATAATGATGAATGTGATTTCAATTACTGTGAAATATGATTGTAAAGCATTTTTATATTGTAAATAAAGATTAAGAAATACATGTACGCCTTAGTGTTTTTATTCATAGAAATAATTTCATGAGTATTTTTAAACAAAATATAATTTCATGAATCATATAGACCTAAATTCTTGCATTAAATTTATTAATGAACACTAGATTTTAAGATTATGTGAAAAATTGCACCAAAATGTGGGTTGTTGCACCAGAAAACCATGTAAAATATTGCCCTAAAACGGGTGTTGTTCCACCAACCCATGTGAAAAAATTACCCTAAAATAGGAGAAGTTTCGATCCATATTTGAAAATCTACCCCCTAGCTAATTCCTGGGTGCCCCCCTGGCAAGCATGTCAAAACTCTGACACCATAATGTTCTATAGTAACAGGTTCTAGTAAATTGTCTCAGTAATCCCTTCTATGTGGCGACAAATGTTTAATAAGTGCACCAGTATCTAAGTTAGATATGTAGAATCAAATCTAGATAATTGTTTTGGTTTTGAAAATTTGATGTTTTCATCGGACTATGCAGGTTTAAACCTTGATAAACAACCAAATCGCCACCATCAAGGCCAGGACCACAACTACTATCACAACCACCACCACCACCACAACCACCACCAAACCCACAACCTGGACTACCACGCACCATGCACCCTACCCCAACCACCACCATATAAATCATTAAATGGCAGTTGCGCGATTAAACCTCGAGGTACACACACCACGTCTGATATGACCTTAGATGTTGCTAGGACGTAAAACAACAACAACAACACACACCACGTGACGCCCCCCCCCCGTGGGCTATTTATAGCAGCATTAAGTCCGGTTCACTGAGACATCCTTGTTACACACATAACACCACCCAACACTAGCCATGAGACATGGGATAGTTGTTTGTTTATATCCACATAAGGCAGTATAGAACACATATTGTTATGTTTCCTAACATATAGCAGGGTTGAAAGTGGTCTCCGGCAAAAAAAGCGGAAATGCTGATATTCTCCCATAGGTTTAACATTGTCAGGGAATCGCGGAAAATTCCTGGAAGTCGGGTTTTAAATATATTGGTATAGGCTGAAAGTGCTGCACCGTTTGAAGCAATTATTAATATTAGTAGTGTAGGCTGATAGTGCTGCGGCGTCAGCACCATCAAAGAAGAGGATAATAATAATAATTATAATAATAATAATAATAATTAGTATACGCTGATGGTACTGCGGGATTGACAAATCCCGGAAATCCGCGGAATCGCAGAGATCTTTCATCCCTGATATAGTAATGTTGTAGGCTGTGATGCAAATGGGAAACATTGCGCCTACAGCAGGATTCGAAACCACATTTCTTGTCATTTCAGGGCTAGCTAGTTGTGGTGTTCTCTGTGGCAGAGTGGTTAGAGTGTCTGACTTTTTTCTAGGTCAGACTCCTAATCTGAAGGTCAGTGGTTCGATTCCCCATGCCCCCCCCCTCCCACGTCTGCCAATTTGGATTTCCACCACTGTGTATAACTTACAGCGTCATCAAAGGCTGGTTGCTCTCATACCATGTCTATGTGGTGTGGGAGGTTAAAAATCCCTTGGGTCGGTAAAAGTGTAAGCTCGGGCTTTCTATCGACAAACTGTCTAATGGTGAAAACAAGTGTATTCAGACTTATCCATGACGTAGTCTAAATATGGGTGAAAATAGCTTTAGAATATATTGTGCTTCTTAAATTAAGAATTTACCAGCTCAGTTAATTAACCCAGCATGTCAAAATTCTTCGCCAGCTTTTCTAATAGGTTGGTTTTCACCCCTGTACTGGAAGTACGGGGTGAATCTTTTATCTAGTAGTGGAAGTGTCATGCATTAGAAGTGTCACACAGTGGGGGTGTCACCCAGTGGAATGGCTGAATGAGTTGAGCGTCCGTATCCCGTTTTGTTAGATCGTGGGATTCGAACCCTGGTCGAGTCAAACCAATGACATTAAAATTTATACTTGTCGCTTCCTAGCCAGGCACCTGGCATTAATAGGATAGGGCAAGGACGGTTTGACTAGTGTCGGATAACGTGACTGTGTGGGATACTAACGGTGGGAGTGTCACAAGGTGAAAGTGTCACACAGTGCAGGTATCATAAGGTGGAAAAGCCACCCAGTGGAGGTTTGGTTGTTGGTTTGGTTGTTGCAGTTTTACGTCCTGGCAACATCAAGGTAAATGGGGTTGTTACATTGTGGACGTTACACTGTGGCTAAAACTTCCTATTCCTAGTTGTGGAATACAAACGATACACTGGTCTCGTTCCTAGGGGGACACGGTTGTGTTTCCCCACGCCCGCCACCTCTGCCAATTTGGATTTCCACCCCTGTGTATAACTTACAGTGTCATCAAAGGCTGGTTGCTCTTATACCATGTCTATGTGGTGTGGGAGGGTAAAAGTGTAGGCTCAGGCTTTCTATCGACAAACTGTCTAACGGTGAAAACAAGTCTATTCAGACTTATCCATGACGTAGTCTAAATATGGGCGAAAATAGCTTTAGTATGGAATGGGAAGTAGAATGCCTGGCACCAGTGTCAAATGGTTACTTATATCAACACAGAGTTGGTGAAATGGGAGAGAATGCAAAAAGACAAGATGGTGGCCAGAGAACGCCGTCGATTTCACTTTTAAATTGCATTAAAGTATATGTTATATTATATTTTCCAACTCAAAAGTAGCGGGTAAATATGAAGACGTACATAAAGAATATATTGTGCTTCTTAAATTAAGAATTTACCAGCTCAGTTAATTAACCCAGCATGTCAAAATTCTTCGCCAGCTTTTCTAATAGGTTGGTTTTCACCCCTGTACTGGAAGTACGGGGTGAATCTTTTATCTAGTAGTGGAAGTGTCATGCATTAGAAGTGTCACACAGTGGGAGTGTCACCCAGTGGAATGGCTGAATGAGTTGAGCATCCGTATCCCGTTTTGTTAGATCGTGGGATTCGAACCCTGGTCGAGTCAAACCAATGACATTAAAATTTATACTTGTCGCTTCCTAGCCAGGCACCCGGCATTAATAGGATAGGGCAAGGACGGTTTGACTAGTGTCGGATAACGTGACTGTGTGGGATACTAACGGTGGGAGTGTCACAAGGTGAAAGTGTCACACAGTGCAGGTATCATAAGGTGGAAAAGCCACCCAGTGGAGGTTTGGTTGTTGGTTTGGTTGTTGCAGTTTTACGTCCTGGCAACATCAAGGTAAATGGGGTTGTTACATTGTGGAAGTTACACTTAGGCTAAAACTTCCTAGACCTAGTTGTGGAATGCAAACGATACACTGGTCTCGTTCCTAGGGGGACACGGTTGTGCTTACCCCACCTTCCCATGTCTCCGTGTTCCCATGCCCACCGCCACCCACGCATGACCTCAATAGACCTATTTCATATGACGTCAACAGAGGTATTTAGGTCAGTGCGTGCACTGCTTGGCTGCAGGACCACACATTGTCACACTGCAAACTCAATGGCTATGAGCAATCTTCATAGAGAAAAGGTGAAATATCTCTAAAACCACACCACCTAGAAAAATACTGATTGGCACACATAGAGAAAACACATTCACCGAAAAGATTATATTAAAATTATATGGTTAGGGTTCTGCATTTCTATTAATTTTGAAGAAAATCGACGTGTTGCACCGCATGTATCGGCAAACTCAATGCATTGTCAATGGCCGTGAGCAATCTTCCTACAGAAAAAGTGAAATATCTCTAAAGCTGCACAACTTAGAAACAAACCGAAAACATATTCAACGAAAATATGATATTAAATTTATAAGGTTAGGGTTCTGCATTTCTATTAATTTTGAATGAAATCGACGTGTTGCACTGCACGTGTCGGAAAACTCAATGCAATGTCAATGGCCGTGAGCAATCTTCCTACTGAAAAAGTGAAATATCTCTCAAACTACACCACCTAGAAACAAACCGATCGGCACATATACAGAAAAACATATTCAGCGAAAAGTTTATAATAAATTTATAAGGTTAGGCTTCTGCATTTCTATTAATTTTGAATAGAATCGGCGTGTTGCACTGCACATATCGGCAAACTCAAAGGCAGTGTGCCTTCATTCTGCAGCCAAGGTGCGTGCGCATACGCAATGTTTATAAACATTGAAGGGATCTATACTGACTGAACTAATAACGCTATATATTAACCATAAAGCTATAGTTGACCAAGACAATTCAAATGAACCTAGTTACTCCCTCATCACTGTCGCTGCTAGACAACCATATAGAAAAGGTGTTCTCTGTGGCGTTCTCTGTGGCGGAGTGGTTAGAGTGTCTGACTTTTTTCTAGGTCAGACTCCTAATCTGAGGGTCGGCGGTTCGATTCCCCGTGCCCCCAGCTCTGCCAATTTGGATTTCCACCGCTGTGTATAACTTACAGCGTCATCAAAGGCCGGTTGCTCTCATACCATGTCTATGTGGTGTGGGAGGTTAAAAATCCCTTGGGTCGGTAAACGTGTAGGCTCAGGCTTTCTATCGACCAGGAGTGGGGAAGACCAGTCGACTGGGATTTCACCTGCTTGGGACAACTAATGTACCCCAAAAAGAAAAAAAGACAAATAAGTGTTCACACTTCCTGTCTACCATTCGCTATATCGAAGGCTGGGTTATGGACATCAAAATTGATACTTGTCACTTCCTAGCCAATACGATATTTCATTGGTTTTCTGGTCATGTTTCCGAGGATGAAATTGTCTGTCTTGTTGGTTGGTTGTTGGAGTTTTATGTCGTGGCAACATCTAAGGTCATATCAGGACGGGTACCGACTTGTGACCGACTTGTGACAGTGAACACTCATGGCAACATTGTAGTGCTGCCCCTCTAGGAGACCAGACCACCAGCAGCACCATGACCTGATATCCCACTCAGTCACAGTATCCTGACACTGAGCCAACCAGTCCTTGCCCTATCCTAATAATGCCGAGCGCCTAGCTAGGAAGCGACACGTATCAATGTTTAAGTCATTGGTCTGACTCGACCAGGGTTCGAACCCGTGGGTTCAAATCCCATGATCTAACATCCCATCTGGTCGAGTGATGGAAGAGACAGGGTAGAGGGCGAGAAGGGAGATGAGGTGATATGGGGAAAGAGAGGGGAGTGGGAGAGAAGGGGAGATGGGGAGAGGGGGAGACGGGGAGAGAGTAGGTGGGAATGTAGCTGAGACAATATGTCATTTCCAAGTTAACCATCTCACCACTGCTGGTTCCCGGTTCGCAGCCACCAGTTCCGGTGTTGTGGCCATTGCATAGATGTTGGTTGGTTGTTGGTGTTTAAGTCCTGGCAATATCTAAGGTCATTTCAGGACGGGCCACCGTGTAGTAGTCGGGCTCATCTAATGGGTTTATTGCTGATATTAGAATTAACTATTACAAATTTGTCATGTGGTTCTTGGCACAAATAATTTAGCCGAAAAATCGGTGCGCATATCCCCCCTACAACAAAGAAACACTCAAACCCCCACACAAAAACAGTGTAGTTGTGAGCTGAGGGTCACTCTCCATCGGTATCCACAGGGCTATGTGAATAGTTAACCTGTATCAAAGACCCTATAATACTAAGACGGTTCACTCCCTATCTCTCCCATGGTAATGTAAATTTTGCAGTGCCACCTTGTGGTGGGTTTGATCAGCCCAGCTGCTGGTTGGTGTTTCACATGTAAACACATACAATTATATTATACATGAGATAGGTAAGTATGAATACACATCAATATGAAATTGTTATGAACAAATACACATCATCATCAGCATCATCGTCATCATTGCGATCATCACACATCTTTCACATTCACATATACATTTATACATATAATATAGCAACTGTTTAACCAAGAGAACAGCCAGCGCACCAAGTGGTGGGTTTGATCATTTTGATTACACAGTACAGGCTGAGTGAGCTGTCTTATGCCTAGTACACACCTACCGTATACGATTCGCGCACTAAAACCCGCGACTCGACCCGACCAGCTTAAAACTGAAAACGGGCCGATTCATTTTTCGAATCGCGAATCGCAATCGTAATTGGCCGGTTTTAGGCCTAAAACTGAGGTTTTATGCGCGAATCGCAATCGCTAGGTGTGCGCAGGGAGTGCACACCTAGCGATTTTTGTGTGCGAAACGGGCAGTTTTAGATCGTATACGGTAGGTGGGTGCGCACAAACGGTAGGTGTGTACCAGGCATAAGTATTATCGGGTCTTTGCCTGTATTCAGCTGCTTAGTTATTACCGCCTTATCTGTGCGCCATCTAGTGACTTACAAGTGAACTACATTCACCCTCGTTAGCAGCGAGTCGACCTGTGCCCGTACCCACTTGTGACAATACTGCTATTGCTACTGTTATTGCTACTGTTATTGCTACTGTTATTGCTACTGTTGTTGCTATTGCTGTTGCTACCGCTGTCGCTACCGCTACCGCTACCGCTACCGCTACCACTACCACTACCACTACTACTACTACTAATAATAACCAACTTACACTAACATAAATTTAATCACTCCCAGTGGGGCAGCACAATAAAGTAGCTATGGATCCACAGTTACAAGTCGGCACTTGTCTTAATATGACCTTAGATGTTGCTAGGACGTAAAGCCACAGTAAATAAACAACAAAGAAATTGTATAGGAGAACAAGTTCTACGGAATGCACTATTTGAGACTTGTGTTTTGTATTTGTGAATGGGTGTCGCTTCCTAGCCAGGCGTTCGGCATTATCAGGATAGGGCAAGGACTGGTTGGCTCAGTGTCAGGATAATCTGACTGAGTGGGATATCAGGTCATGATGCCAGCAGCCTGGTCTCCCAGTGGGGCAGCACTATAAAGTTAGCATGAGTGCGTAGTCTCGCCGTTTCTCGCGAAATCTCGCCATTTCTCGCGAGATCTTGCTGTTTCTCGCGAAATCTCGCCATTTCCCGCGATATCTTGCTGTTTCTCGCGAAATCTCGCCATTTCTCGCGAGATCTTGCTGTTTCTCGCGAAATCTCCGCATTTCTCGCGAGATCTCGGCGTTTCTCGCGAAATCTCGTCCCTATGCACAAGATCTCGTCCCTATGCACGATATGGCCATATATGTTGCCAGGACGTAAAACTCCAACAATAACCATCCGACCAACAATCAGTTGGCTTGCATCATACTCTGACGTGATGTGTGTATTAAAGCTGCATAGTCCGATGAAGCATCAAATATTCAAAACAAAACACTCCGCTAGATTTGATTATTCATATCTAACTTAAAGCTGCATAGTCCGATGAAAACATAGAATTTTCAAAACCAAAACAATTATCCAGTTTTTTCCCCTACATATCTAACTTAGATGCTGGTGCACTTATTAAACATTTGCCGTCACATATAAGGGTCACTGAGTCAATTAATAGAACCTGTTACTGCAGAAGCCTATGGAGTTAGAGTTTTGGCAAGCATGCCAAAATTAATTTAGCATGTTTCCATTTCAAATATCTCAAAAGTTAACAATTTAAAATAAAACTTACTTCAAACTAAAGTAAGGTAGATTATAATGAATAACCTAATATGTTTATCTCAGAAAATGAGAGAAACTCAAAACCATCGGACTATGCAACTTTAAATACTGGTGCACTTTGCCACATAGAAGGGTATCCTGAGTCAATTTAACAGAACCTGTTATTGCATAACTCTATGGTGTCAGAGTTTGGCGTGCTTGCCAACATTAATTTGGCATTTTTGCACATCAAATAACTCAAAAGTTAGCAATTTATAATCAACGTTACTTCAAACTAAAATAAGGTAGAATATAGCAATCAATTTAATATATTTATCCCAGAAAAATGACTAAATCCGAAAACCATGCAACTTTAATATTATAATATTTACTAGATAAAAGATTCACCCTGTACTACTACACGGGAGAAGGACAACGTAGTGCAAATACGGGGGAAAATAGCTTTAGTATGAAACAGGAACTAGAAACTGTGGTTCCAGGATCAAATGGCTACATATATTGGCACAGAGTTGGTGAAATGGGAGAGAATGCAAAAAGACAAGATGGCGGCCATAGAACGCTGTCGATTTCACCTTTAAATTGTATTAAAAATTATGTTTTATTATATTTTTCAACTCAAAGGTAGCTGGGAAATAATAAGACATATGTAAAGAATAATTGTTGCTTCTTAGATTGTGAAATTAGGCTCTCATTTCATTTCCCCGCATTTTCGACCGTTTTTATATAGGGCTGGTATTCATTCACCCGTGTACTGCGAGTTCAGGGTGAATCCTTTATCTAAATATTTACATGCACACTAGTGGAACACCAATTCAGAACGACAGACAAAACGCTATCTTCCGCCCCCCCCCCCCCCCCCCCCCCCTACTCAGTGCACACAATGTGAACGCCGGCCCCCCCAACCGTAGCCTTCTGGTTGGTCAAACTGGGTTATGTACGGCATTTGGCGGGAATGTCCAGACAGTAGCAGACGACATTCAATCAAAAGTGTATGCCCTCAACTTACCACACGCGAGTCAAAAGGACTTGCTTTGGACAGTCACTTAGTGTTTTAATGAGGTATGTGCTTGATTCTTGGTTGGGGTTTTACGTCCTGGCAACATATATGGTCAAATCACGATGGGTCCCAGCTTATGACCGTTTCTCCAATTGTGACGAGGTTTCCTAAATTTTATTTATTTCTATGAGTTTCATTTGTTTGTTTTTGTTTGCTTGTTGGGGTTTATATCCTAGCAACATCTATTGTCATACCAGGATAGGTCCTGACTTGTGACAGTGTGCACTCATGACGACCTTATAGTGCTGCCCCACTGAGAGACCAGGCTGCCAGAACCATGACCCAATGTCCCACCCAGTCACATTATCCTGATACTGAGCAAACCAGTCCTTGCATTATTGTAGTAATGCTGAGTGCCCGGCTAGGTAGCGACAAGCATCAATTTTGTAAGTCATTGGTTTGACTCAGCTGGATTTTGAAACTCCCGACCTTCCACATGGGAAGTCTGCACTCTTACCGATTGGGTCTCTAAAGGAGTGAGTGACTGATTGAATGATTCATGGTGATTTTTACACCGGATTGGCCATATTCGTGGCGAAAAGTAACATTATATTCTATCACTGTTTAAATAAATATAAAAGAAACATACGTCAAAAGATGGTAAAAATTTGTCAAAGGGATATAGGTAAACTAGTGAGTGGTGGTGATTTCCAACCATGCCAAAATTAAAGGCCGTATTCAATTCAAGATGTACTAAACAGATTTATTCTCTCATACTGATATTTGAACCTTACTTTTCCACGAAATGCAAAGGCTCACAATCAATTGCCAAGTTTGTGTCAAAATGTAAAAATATACAGTCTTTGGGTTGTAATAGACAAGCTTGGAATCATATCAATATCTCGGGCGACGGAGTTGGGGACCATTGTTATGTAATAGTGACGCAATGTGTGCCCACTCGCTGTGTGACATATAAATAACTATGTGGAAATGTTATGGCGCGCAGTGACCGGGATTGCGTATGATGTCCAGATATTAAGATACGGTTATTAAGTACAGAAATATTCCCTCCATGCACGATCTACCAACACGGGAGATGGACGCTCTAACTCATTCGGCCATCCCGTCTGGTCCCAAAAGAAGCAGTTCAGAGAGATACCAAAAGAGCTGTGTGTAACACCTATGGGACTTAGGTTCAATGGGCTGTAGGCACTGATTAGACTGAACAAGCAGGAACCATGTGGGTGTGTTTGGCAGGTTGCAAGTGAGTCAGGGTGGCAGGTCACTAGTAGGCGAACAAGAGTTGTAGCAATAAAGCTCAACCTTATCACTGTCAATCTTGCGTGGCTTGTCTTCCCTTTCTTGCTTATGAGTTGTTTCTGGTATTTAGTGGGTGGAGACTGGGAGACAGTTGCCAGGATCCTCCTGATAGTAGTGAATAAGATGAGTAACTGGGGCAGCCAAACCAGTTATTCTTCAAAAAGATAGTAAATTCTAATTTAATATACAATGGCATACCTATTAAAAATGACAAGTGATAATACTAGGTAGCGGCAGCGCTATGGACAAAAATATCAATAATTTCCTCGAATTGTTACTAGTATAATAAATAGCACATAATCTGAGGTTATAAAAGGTTATAATACCTAGTCGAGGTTGGTGGCACGTCTACTGAATAGTCTACGTGGACAGTGCCGGTTTTGCGGTTTTGGGTCTCCGTGGGTTTATGCTCTATGCATCGCTTCTGCGCATGCGTCAAAATCGAACGGTATAGTGTGTGCATGCGTCAAAATCGAAGCACATATCCCCCAGATTCAAACCGTGGCTTAAGACCGTTGACTAAGACATATTTGGATAATAGATGTTTTCTGCAGTGTTGTTCCCTGATTAGTTTTCTATATATGTTGTGAACTTGGGTGGTTGAGTTAAGTGACACTCATACTGTCACTATAGTGTCAGTGTCACATCTGCGTGAAACGTCCTTACGTGCGAATAAGAACACTACCATAGTGCAGAAAACCTCTATTATCTAGAAAATCCACTGCTGTCGCTGATCGGCGGTATTGACTAAATCCCACTATTCGCAAGCTGGCTGCACAAATACTGGTCTGTGGCTTCTAAGTAATTAATTATTGTTTTATATATCTCGGGATGGGGGAGGGGGGAGGGGGGTGTCACTTAGCAATTTCCTATCTCGAGAGGGGGGGGGGGGGATTATTTAATTAAATAAGGCCCAATTTCAAGCTCTTTCCAGTGATGCCTTTTGTTTTAATATTGAAGGAGTTTGAATTTTGTTGGCACATACCTACACTACGTACCACTATTCGCACAGCGGCTGCATGCCCAAATACTGGTCCGTGGCTTCTAGGTAATTAATTATTGTTTTATATATCTCGGGAGGTTTCCAATTATTATTACTACTGTCTATAAAGCAAGTGGCATGTGAAATGTCCTAAAAATGTCAAGATAGTAAAAAAAAAAAAAAAAAAAAAGAAGTACCCCCTCCCCGAGATATATGAAACAATAATTAAAAGAATGTAAAAGGCCCCCCTCCAAAAAAAAACCACCAAGCCAGCTGCTGTGTGAATAGAGGTAGGAAATAGCGCCCCCCCCCCCCCCCCTGCTCAGAGATACAAAAAGAATGATTAAAATAATCCCCTCCAGCGACAGCGTAGAGCGTAAACCCATGGAGACCCAAAACCGCAACACCGGTTGAAGTGTAAACATGGTCACGTGGGACCGTTACCATGGATACATAAAACAAGGACAGCCAGAGGAAGTGTGGGGAGAAGGTGGTGTATATTAATACAGTGTACGTTGAGAGATAGCTACTGGACGGAATGGCCGAGTCGGTAGGGGGGGGGGGGGCTGCTTTATATCCTATAAAGCCCTGAGTATGACCTTATATGTTGATAGCTGGCAAAACCATAATAAACCAAATTAAACAAAATACGAGTCCATAAACCAGACGGGATGGCCGAATGAGTTGAGCGTCCGTCTCGAGTTCTGGTAGATCGTGGGATCGAACCCTGGTTGAGTCAAATCATGAGTTAACAAATTTATACTTGTCGCTTCCTAGCGTGGCGCTCAGCATTATTAGGATAGGGTAAGGAGCAGTGGAATGAAGAAGACCAATCGTCCACAATTGAAATTTCCCCTGCTTAATCAACTAATCTACAAAAAGACCCGCCAAAAAACAAGTTGTCGACAACATGTGTTCTTCCTAAGTGCTCCTTCCGGCAGTCAATTATTATTAATAATAAAATAGCTATTAAAATGTAGCGTTACTTACCATAGTCTCCATGCTTCATTCACCTGAAAGAGCGATAACTGAAATTATTACCATATTAATTTGTTGTATAAAAAGGGTTTATGCGCATATTATTAAACATGCATAGTCTGAACAAAGCACCACATTTTCGAAACCAAAAGCCGGGCCTAGATTGTATCCTACATATCCAACTTAGACTCATTAAAGCTGCATAGTCCGATGAAAACATTTAATTTTCAAAACAAAAACAATTATCTAAATTTGATATTTAGATTGGGATACGTCAGGAGATCGCCAATCGAAGGGGTTGCTGAAAATAGGTACTACTTGTACGACGCTTTTACTCCGAAGACCAAATGATCAGTGCCGTAAAGCTGCATAGTCTGATGAAGTATACAATTTTCAAAACCAAAACAATTATCTAGAATTGATTCCTCATATGTATTTTAGATACTGATTCACTTATTAAGCATTTGTTGCCACATAGAAGGGAATACTGATTCAATTTAATAGAACCTGTTACTGCAAAAGGCAATGGAGTTTTGGCGTGCTTGCCGAAATTAATTTGCATGGTTGCCGAAATTAATTTTCCATGGTTGCACTTCAAATATCTAAAAGATTTTAGCCATTTTAAATATAAGTTACTTCAAGTTAAAGTAAGGTACATTATAATGATCAACCTAATGTATTTATCTCAGACGATGTAAGAAACTCAAAACCATCGGATAATGCACCGTTAAGCATTTACTGCTGTACAGAAGCAATACTAAGTACATTTAACAGGAAAGGTAATTACTGAAGCCTATTGTCAAGTCTAATGCTAGAATATGTGGCTGTGTAGGGAGGCTATGGTGAAATTAATACAGACAAAGAGAAAGGAAGAGTATAAAGTGTAAAGAAGAAGAGAGAGTCAAGCCCTCTGGTTTATTATTTATATGGTTACATGGGTTCATTGCAGAGTATCACCCCACCTCCTTCCCCCAATGGAAAACAAGTATTCTTGGCCCTACCAATAGGGATCAAGCATTACTGGTCCCCATGGATACCGATGGTCTGCCCACCACCACAAGTTGTATGGCCCCATGCCCACCACCAACCTTGACCTTTGAGTGTTGTGTCCCTATCCCAGCAGAGGGGGTAGGCCCTGAGTACACTCACACCCAGACCTGCCAGCACCACTATGTCTATTTACATTCCACTCAGGCACCACCAACCCATACATATAAATATACATACATGCGCCTGGTCACATACACCGATCAGTGATAGAACATTTGCATTCCCCCCTATGCCGTATATCAGAATATTTTACACTATGATGTCCTTGCATTTTAAAGTTTCATGGTCCGATGAAATATAATTTTGTCAAAATTAAAACAACTACTTACATTTGATCCTAAATATCCGACTTAGATACTGGTGCATTAGTTAATGATTTGGGACAGCATATACAGAATAACCTGTGAGGTTTATAACCTCAACCCTTTGGACACTCACTTTGAAATACCCATTATGTAGGGAGGCCATTAACCAATTAGGCCAATCTGGTGACCTCATTAGCCTCCCCTCACCAAGTCGGCCTACTGTGCAGGGCCATAGAGGGGAAGGGGAAATGAGGTGGATGTTGCCCCTCCCCTCCATGTTGGATATTCAATGCTGTTTGGTCAATTCTATAAATATAATTAATCCATTTGGGTAATTAAACTTTGAAAATCTTACATTTGTCAATTAAAATTCCGTCTGCCATCCAGACTATGTATGGTATCAGGGAGAATGAGACATGGATGACAGAACAGTAAATAATAACAGAGCAATAATATGCACATGAGAAATGCAAGCACTACGCATATCCTTGGCAGACTAAATGTTTGTTTGCTTGTTGTTGTTTTACATCCTAGCAACATCTAAGGTCATATCAGGATGGGTACCGACTTGTGACAGTGCGCACTCATGGCGACTTTATAGTGCTGTCCCACTGGGAAACCAGGCCACCGGCACCATGACCTGATATCCCACTCAGTCACATTATCCTGACACTGAGCACACCAGTCCTTGCCCTATCCTAATAATGCCGAGCACCTGGCTAGGAAGCGACAAGTATCAATTTTAAAGTCATTGGTTTGACTCGACCGGGACTCGAACCCACGACCCCACGATCTACCAGCACTGGAGACGGACGCTCCAACCCACTCGGCCACCCCGTCTGGTCCAGACTAAATGTATGTGAGGATGCGCATACATGTGTTTTGCACGCATCCATTTGAAATTTGTCAGTTACACTATATATGAAAGGAACATGTTTTTTTTGTTATTGAATATAAAAAGGAGTGAACCATATGTAGTGAGATATGTGCGTTGAAAGTTTTTGACTTTCAGAACTTTTGTATTAGCTAATGCAGCAGCCGTTCCATGCTGGCCACATCAGCCAGGCCTGAGCATTAATAGTTTGATGGGATCCGCCGCAAATACACATGTTTCTGGTTTTAATGCTATGATGCCAGCAGCCGTTCTGGTTGTGCCTATGAGTTATCATTTGGACGGGACTCATCATAAATGCGCTGGGTTCTGCGCTTAATGCTATGATGGCAGCAGGCATATTCTACGATAGAGCCAGACCTGAGCATTAATGGCTTGACGGGATCCGCCGCAAATGCATAGATCTCCAGGTTTAATGCGATGATGGCAGCAACTGTTCTGGTCATGCGTTATGTTTGGACGGGATCCATCACAAATGCGCCGGGTTCTGGGGTTAACGCTATGACGGCAGCAGCTGTTCTACGATAGAGCCAGACCTGAGCATTAATGGCTTGACGGGATCTGCCGCAAATGCGTAGATCTCCAGGTTTAATGCGATGATGGCAGCAACTGTTCTGGTCATGCGTTATGTTTGGACCGGATCCATCGCAAATGCGCTGGGTTCTGGGGTTAACGCTATGACGGCAGCAGCCGTTCTGCAACATTTCTGCTGGCAGACAGCTCGGGATCGCAGAGCGTACAGTTTGTGATAGGTGAGTGTAGAAACTGATATGGTGCTACGACCCCAGGCCGTCCTCCGACGCATATGCTGTGGAACGGCGCATTTGCGATGAATCCCGTCCAAACAATAACACATAGGCACAACCAGAACGGCTGCTGCCATCATAGCATTAAAACCGGAAACCTGAGTATTTGCGGCAGATCCCATCAAACTATTAATGCTCAGGCCCGGCTGATGTGGCCAGTGTAACTGACAAATTTCAAACGGATTCGCGCAAAACAAATTTCTGCCATTGTGACGATGTCAATCATATACCTTTGCCTCGCTCTCCTCTAGGACACAGATTGGCTGGCTCAATGTGGCGATAATGTGATTGAGTGTTATATCAATATCATCAGAGTACTGGATGCTGTATCCCAATGGGGCAAAAGTATAAAGTCACCATGAGTGCACACTGTCCTAAATCGGCACTCATCCTCATATGACCTAAATATTGTTAGAATGTAATATATATATAATAACATTAACACTATATATATAAAGTGAAACCCTGTTGTAACGCGCCCCGATTTAACGCGAATTTGGATATAACGTAATGATTCCTTGGACCCAGAATTCTTTAATTCAAAAGTAATCCAGTAAACTGAACCTTGATTTAGCACAATCCAGCTGTTTTCGCGATAACATTTTATGGACACCAACAGTCGCATTATAATGGGGGTCCACCAGTACAGTTTGGTATTGAAAATGATAGAATGAGGTTAATATTACCTTCCATAAATTTATACTAGCATAATTCGTTAGACACCACATAAGCATTTGGTCTGAGGCCACCGGGAATAAAAACTATGACTTTTTTTTTTTGTTCAAGTGTTTTTATTCCTCTGAATAATATGTTGTCAGTGCTAATGCACTGGTCTTCCAGCCCTAATCACAATTGCCTCTACACAGTAAACAAATCTACAACAATATACAGATAGACAATTACAGGAAAATAAGCAAAACATCGGTACATGAATGATAGGTAAAGAACAAGATAAGCGAAAAAGAAACATATGTGGGGAGGTAACTATGTTAGACTAGTATGATAGGCGTTAGTAGGGTTGGGGCATAACTGATTATCTTTCTAGTAGTAACATACTCGTTGAAAGGGTGATGGGGGATGTAGGGTGGGCCTTTGTGATTGAACTTGTGTTCACGGTAATCTCAGGTGGGGCCTATTGAGTTAGTAGTAAGTAAGTAGGTTAATATTGATTAATCATGTACCTCAGTAGGATCCAACAAGAATCATTTCCAGGCTCATTCCGTTGTAGATGTTTTTTTTGGTCTAGTTGGCCGCTACTGGTTGAGTTTACAGTGTTTTATTTTTGGGGGGGGGGGGGGGGGGATGTGGGGGGACAGGGAAAGGAATGGCAACACCGACCCAGTGTATCATTGATCTGCTTTGGCCTAGGCTGGTTGATTTAAATGTGCATTGAGGTTTATCTTGAAAGTTTTGTAACAATCAGCGTTCCAGACACGTGCGGGTAGTTGCTATTTAATAGGAAAAGCAGACACTGTACCACCTGGCCATCTCATCGGATTGCCCCCAAGGTTACTAGAGCACCCCGCCCCCTCTTTCCTTCAGATCGAGTTTCTGTGAAAACATCGCGCAGGTATTGATCGGTTAATATGGTGCTTTAGCCTGAAAACAACCAATCATGACATTGGGAATCAATAAGTCGCCGGCCACACCGCATACACCAGGCGAGGTTGGCGATATAATCCCTGATGTCAAGTCCCACTTACACTTGCGGGATTGCTGACCTTATCGGGGTGTCCATACAGCGGGGAGTCCCTCCTCCCCACCCTCCCCCCCCCCCCCCCACACACACACACCACTGCTGATACCACACAGAGTAACTGACAAGCTTACTGAACCTGGAGAAACAGTCCTGCCAACAACTAAAACCAACACAACAACCTTATAGCTACCTATCCTATGTGAATTTGTCCGCACTTGCCCCATATAACAGAACATTAGAATCCAACCAATGAAAGTAACTGTCAGATGAGACTGTCTCAAAAGATGATAGCTAATATGGGACAAAACCTTGTCCATTGAAACAATCAAAATACTTACTTACACAGTTACAGATTAACTTACAGATCCTCTTTTGGCTGATCTAGGCCCTATTGGGCCTTTAATGACAGCTCATTCTGGTCAAAGATAATTTCTTTTTATTTGCACACATATGGAGGTGAATGGAGCCTTGAAGTCATATAATTGAGGGTGTTCTATCCAATGTCTATCCAGCGTTTTCTCAAATGCTTCTACCGTTGGTCCTTCAACCACTTGGTCTGGAAGACTGTTCCATGGATCGGTCACTCAAAAGAAAAATGAGTGCTTCCTGACCTCAAGTCTGGGCCTCTAATTGAAGATCTTATATCGCTGGTGTTGCTGTCTATTCTAAGGTGGAACAAACCCGTTCTGACACCACTGTCATAGACTCAATACATATATACATATAATGGTTATATGTCTTATATGTATTATATATACATATAATCTTTGTCTTGTGTTTTCAGTGTAACTGTTGCTGTGCTGTTTTGTGTCAATTATTATGTGGACAAAGAAATTAGTTAGCACCTTTTGGTTTGGTTCGTTGATGGAGTTTTACGTCCTGGCAACATAGAAGGTCATATCAGGATGGGCACCCACTTGTGGGAGTGCGCGCTCATGGCGACTTTATAGTGCTGCCACACTGAGAGACCAGGCTGCCAGCACCATGACCTGATATCCCACTCAATCACATTATCCTGACACTGAGCTAACCAGTCATTGACCTATCCTAATAATGCCTGGCACCTGGCTAGGAAGTGAATGACAATACTGATACTTCTCACTACCTACCCTGGCGCTCGGCAGTACTAGGATAAGGCAAGGACTGGTTTGCTCAGTATCAAGATAACGTGACTGAGTGGGATATCGTGTTATGGTGCTGGTGACCTCAAGTGGGACATCACTATAAAGTCGCCATGGGTACGCACTGTCATAAGTCGGTACGCGTCCTGATATGACCTTAGATGTTGCCAGGACGTAAAACTCCAACAACCAATCAACCAACCATAAAGAATTCAAGATAACCTTACTGAGTGGGACATCAGGTTATGATGCTGGTGACCCGGCCTTCTAGTAATACATCACTATAAAGTCGCCTTGTGAGCGCACTGTCACAAATATGTAGCCATCGTAATGTGACCTCATATCTCACTAGGACATAAATCCCCAGCAAAAAAAAACAAGATAGCAACCCCCCTGCAGTTACACATAAACCAATCACGTCAGTAACCAACTGGCAGAAAGCCAGCACGCACCATCTACTAATGGACAGGTCAATTTCCCAAACGGGCCAAAACCTAAAACTATATCATGAAACGGAAACAACTTCTTCTCAAGGAAAAGATTTGCTGCTGAAATGGTACGGTTCATCACTTTTAATGTTAATGATCAGAATCACCTTATGAATATATTAAAAGGTATTTTTACGGATAACTATATGAAATTGAGGTACATGTATAATTGAGATAGATATAATACTATTAGTTTCAAACTGAAACTAGCTAGATATATGTATATATATATATATATAAACATATATATATGTGCTCTATAATCTATTATGGGAACATAAACAAGGACACTACCACTTATCAGTTCTCTTCTATATAATAGTTATTACCTACTGTAGTAGTCTACTGTAGTAGTCACCCCCTTGACACGTACTATCCTATCATAGGAGTTAGTTCCTGCTTCTGCCACTATGGTGCCACCTGTTAGTGGCTCCTGACCACCCTGATACCACTGACCAGCTGCGTCTGCATCACTACTGCCTCCAGACCTGCTCGGATGGTCAGATTTTATTTATGCGTCTTCATCAGCACTGAGTGTGTGAGTTACCTCTGCCTTACTCCGCTTCATAGCCATGGCTCTGAGACTGTGGCTAAAAAGAAGAACAATGATTAGGCGCTGTCTTAGGCTGAATAGCACACTGATAATTAGAGTATAATTATACTAGGTGTGTATTTATGGCGTTAAAACGGTTTTTAACGCAGGTGTATGGCTAACAGACAGTCGTAGGATGACGGTATGGGAAACCAACCAAACCAAATGAGGGGTAGGGACCAGTGTAGCAGTCCCTCCCACACTCTCTGTCCTATGAACTTCTCCCACCTGTGGCTTTCTTCGCCAACAAGTTGAAGAAAATACTATAGGACTCGGAGGCACGCCTTATCGAAATACTTAATTGGGGAATCTTAGAGAAACCCATGGATAAATCCTATTGATGTAAATGGCTCCTACCAAACATCTCTCCGTTCGGCAACAGGCAGCAAATTAAACAACCAAACAATGGAAGCATTGTTCTAACAATCATTAAGAATGCGATCATAATTAAGCTGTAAAACAGTAATAATTTAAGGAAAAGTTTTTAAAAACTTTGTACGTGAATGCTAATATGAACTAAACCAACGTACCCAGTTAGTAAAATACTGACCTTATTGGTTTGGTAGTTAATGTAGAAAAACTGCTGGAGCTGCTCAGTACCGAGGCATAGTACCGAGGTAAAATACATATTTATATATATATATAAACTTCACAAAAATGTTGTGTTCCCCAACAAAGTCATGACATAATTTCCCACATTAAATGCATTTAGTTTGAAGTCATCATCATCATGTTTAGTTTGAAGTAACTTATTTTAAATGGCTAACTTTGGAGATATTTGAAGTGAAAACATGCCAAATAAATTGTAGGTAGCACATCTAAATTCATAGGCTTCACGAGTTACATATGCCATTATATTCACTTGGTAGTCCATACATATATATATATATATACTTAAAAAGTGCACCAATATCTAAGTTTGATATGTAGGATCAAATGTAGAAAAGTATCTTGGTTTTGACAATTTGATTATTTCATCAGACTAGGTAGCATTATATATTGCATAAACGCTTTTTTATTGCTGGTAAATATGTTTATAAGTCTTTTGTCAGTGCCGAAGAGCTGGTCTTCAAGGCATTTTTTAATTCAGGATTATTTCTTTAAAAGAGGTATGAAGTGTAAGGTATACAATAACTGTTGAATACACAAGTTGCAGCATATAACACAATGAAATTCTGTAACCCACAAGGTCCATAGCAATATGGCAACAGTAGTGTCATATGACTAGATCAATATTAGTCAAATCAATCTGAGTATTTACATAGCATTTAGAACGCAAGCAGAAGTTATATTCTGTATTCATTCAGTAAAGTTGTAGTAAGTTTTAATGTAGGGTCTGGTCAGTTGGAGTTAGTCAAGCGGTATATAAATGTCAGTTTGTTAGAAATATTCTAGTGTTACCCTATTGTGGTTAGATATGTGTGTTTTTTATTTGCAGTTTGTTGTTTTAGGGTTCATAGGTGCCTCAGATCCAGATGAATTCTGCTGTTGTGGTGGGTTTGTTAGTAATACACTGGACCAGCTGTGGCCAGTAAAGCAGTGGGATCAATCCTTGTTTCCTTGTATGCTGGCATGGCCAGGCACCCAGGACAGGTGGATGTCATACCCATCTGTTGCGAGTTGGTTCATTTTATAAATGACCATTGCTAGAATAGGGTGATTCGTTTTCAGTCCAGCAACAGCCAGGAGGCAAGTGAAAATCGAGCTCTGGTCGGGCAAGCGTACACCAAATTTTTCCCGTGAAGCAGCTACCCGGCTTTGGTCTTTCGAACCATCAGTGTATATGGAGAGGTGGTCTGCAAACTGGCCTTGAATCTCTGCATGCAGTCCTTGGTACTTGAGTGGATGTGTTCCAGACTTCCTCAGTTCCATGAGGCAGAGGATAACCGATGGCTTGCTCAACGACCACGGGGGATGTTCTGTGACTTTGGCATCCTCCAACACGTCCAAATCCATGCCCAAGGCCTCCAAATGAGGTTTCATTCGGAGCCTCAGTGGCTGGATGTTATTCGGCCTGGCTTCATAGCTGGATTCGTCATGTTGCTCGAATAGACAATTGTGTGCAGGATTCAATGCATTAGTTTTTATCTTGACTACATATTGCATGGCCAGTTTGATTCTCCTGTTGTTAAGTGATGCTTCATCGGCTTTGACGTAGAGGCTCTGAACCGGTGAGGTGCGGAAGGCCCCAAGGGCCAGGTGCAGTCCCTGGTGGTGGATTGTGTCTAGCAGCCCAATATATGATTTTCTTGGGGAACCGTATACTATGCTGCCGTAATCCACTCGTGACCGAACCAAGGTTCTGTACACGGAGAGCAGAACATCTCTGTCCGCTCCCCACTCTGAGCTGGACAGCACCCTCAGAATATCTGGCGCTTTCAGGCATCTTATTTTCAGGTACTTTATATGTGGCACGAAAGACAGTTTTGCATCGAGAATGAGGCCCAGAAATTTGGTTTTCTCAACGACTTTAATGGGATCCCCATGTATCTGATAAATACGTTAGGAGTTATCAGTATTTCTCAGAGCCCCCTCATAGTTGTACACCAGGTCCTGAATTTTCTACAGTTTGTCGAGTCTCCGTTCAAATACCTTAACACTTGGTGCTCGGACAACGGCACTTTACAGGTTGTTCCACATCTCAGTTATTCTCTGCGTGAAGTGTTGTCGGAGTCTCGTCTTACATCTAGATTTCTGTAGCTTATATTGGTGACCTCTGGTAGTTGAGTTTCTATTCTCATGTGGCGGAAGCTCTGGTGTTGCATCTATATCATATACCCCTCGTCCTATCTTGTACATCTCTATGGCATCACCTTTTCTATCTTTCTGAGTCTTTCTGGATAGCTCAGGTCCTTAAAGCCTGGTAACATCTTAGTTGCTTTTCGATGGACGTTTTCGATCATGGTTATATCTTTTTTCCTTAGTGGGGACCATACTGTGTTGGCATATTCCAGGTGGGGTCGGACGATCGCTTTGAAGAGCCAGCTGAAGTTCTCCGGATCTAGGTGTGTAAAGGATATTCGCACCAACCCCATCATCTGATCTGCTTTGTTAACCTTAGTGCTTAGTTTTCGGTCAACAATGACACCCAAGTCTTTCTCTTCCTCAGTTGAACTCAGTCTGTGTCTGCTATCTGGCCCTCCGTTGTTCTTTCTCATGATGTATGTCCGCTCAACTGGGTCATTCTTCCGTGTTACTGACATAACCTTGCATTTTTTCGGATGGAACTGCAAGAGCCACATTCTTGACCAGCGCTGTAGTTCATTCAGGTCTTACTGCAGAATTCTTTAGTCTTCTTCTCCTCGTATCTCACGGTATAGTTTTGTGTCACCCGCAAACATAAATATTGATGAAGCTATGGAATCTGGGAGGTCATTTATGTACAAGACGAACAACAACGGTCTGAGGACCGAACCCTGGGGGATCCCACTTAGCACATCCATCCATGGGTCAGTAGAATCCATTAACTGCCACTCTGTCTCAGGTCTACTAAGAAGGCGTTCACCCATTCCAATAAATGGTCGAATAAAGTGAGCGTTTGTTTACCCTGTGGCAGATTGTAGTGTTCGACCCCTTGACAGGTCAACCTAAAGACTTATGAACATTATATAACAGTGTGTGTATATTATGTATGTATGTATGTATGTATGTATGTATGTACGTACATAAGTACGTACGTAAGTACGTACGTATGTATGTATGCATGCATGCATGTATGTATGTATGTATGTATGTATGTATGTACGTATGTACGTATGTATGTATGTATGTACGTACGTACGTATGTATGTATGTATGTATGTACGTATGTATGTATGTATGTATGTATGTATGCATGTATGTATGTACGTATGTATGTATGTATGTGGGTCGTACTCAGGTTGTGTGCCACTTTTGTGACAGAAAAACCGAATGTGAAAACATTCTAAATAATAGCAGAAAACATTCCAAATAATAGCAGGAATATGAAGGTTTAAATGTTGTGCATATAGAGGGAGTGCACGTGACGTCATCACTCAGCAGTCAGCGGCCAGCCATCTTGGATTACGAGCACCCTCCCTAGCCATGTTGTGAATGCATGCAGATCCAGTAAAACAGAGTTTTCTTGTGTTCTGGGCAGTTTACATCCAATGTGTTTACTTACAGCACTTCAGCAACAACTTCTGAGGCCAAACTGCTCAAAACAGTGACAAATAAACCAACAAATCAGTCAATAAGCACAGTGTAGGCAGTTGCAAGTCTTCAGTATGTAATCCAATATGGCCACCAAAAGTTGTCTTGTGATGTCATTTCACCCCCTCTATATATCAGAGACACCTTTGAAATTGATATTTTTTACTATGAGTTTGATCTGATGTACATTGAGAAAACTGTTAAAATTAGCTGTGTAACATCTACCCATAGCAACATTCTAACACACATCCATGACATTATTATATATACACACACATAATAAGCGAGTTCAGCATCTCGGGCACGCGGTGGTTGATGGGAAGCCATCGGGATAAACAAACCCACGTGCTGGACTCAGCCTGGTGGTACGCCCAGTGCATAACGTATTTTATTCAAAATTAATAGAAATGCAGAACCCTAACCATATACATTTAATAATATGAATAAGCAATGCTTAGGACCGACCCACCGATATAACTACAGCAAAGCATTAAAATAATGCTTTTTTTTTTACTCCACTCGCGGTGTTCAATTTGAAATTCTATCAACTCGGGTGACCCGAATACGGCCGTCGTTTCGAAATGTTTCCGCAGAGTAAACTATTAATATTTCATTTGTGCATCCATGTTTATTCCAAATTGTTATTTATTTCTTTTAGTTTTGAACTGCACATATCGGCAAATTCTATGGCAGCAGGCATTTGTTTTGATATATTATTAACCAATAGCTGTCGTCCACCCTGCTGGCTGCTGACCGAAGTTTGACAAGCGATTTCTGTTTCCTTTTGCTGGATTCAGAGATACAATTTTACAAATGGCAGCGCCCATAGAGGCCTATTTCCGTTTCCGGTTGCTGGATTTTGACGAAATCCTATGTGGGTATTGTTTATGTATATATTGTTTATGTATTTATGTATATATATGCGTTAGTCTTAAGCCTCCCCGTGGGTGGGTCGGTATAATGTATTCGTTGAATATGTTTTCTATATGTGTTCCAAGCGGTTTGTCTCTAGAGCCGTGTTCACACGGGCAAAATGTGAGGCGAATCAGGCAAATCGAATCAGGTGAGGCGAATTAGGCGCCCGTTCACACGGGCACTGCGTGAGGCGGAAGTGGATATCTGCGCATGAGCAAGTCCAGACTAACCAGCGCCATTTTGGGTTTGACGACGCCGTCACCAGAGAGTGTGGGTTCGACCTAGATATGTAATGACTGAATCGTATTGGCTTGGAACGGTCAAAACTTCTGCTGGGCAGTGAAACCCTAAAAATAAATGATGAAAAAAATATCTGTGCATAGATAGCGGTTTAATTAATTAAATTATATAATATGCGCTTTTGATCGACCGGAAAGTCAACAACCTGAGGTGTCGACTGCGCATGCGTGTGAGGTGCTTAATCCGCCTCAGTGCATCCACACGGGCAAAATAAATCGAATCAGAGAAATCGCCTCACGTAAACTACCTCGCTTAGGTGGTTTACAGGATGCGCATCACGTGAGTCGAATCAGCCCTAATCTGCCTCAGAGGTCCGTTCACACGGCAAATGTGAGGCGAACTAGGCAAGTCGCTTTCTACGAATCGATTTACATTGCCCGTGTGAACACGGCTTAGGTGGTATAATATTTCACTTTGTCTGTAAGAAGTTTGCTCACGGCCATTGACAATGCACTGAGTTTGCCTGCAAATGTCGCTTTGTTTATCCCGACATCCGAGGACCGGAAGTCGGTCCCGCACATGCGCGCTGGCAATGCTGAACTCGCTTATATGCATATGTCACTGCCTTTGCACAGGCACTGCTGTGACAGGAAAATAGGTTGCTATAATATTATATATATAATATAATTATTTAATATATATTATAGGCAAAAGTGGAGGAGTGAATTAAATCCCATGTATTCATACTGTTACTGTATTGATAACAATTCTTCATTGAAATTTGTTAAATGACATAGCAACAATATTACTACGTAAACTTGCATCCACCGATGCCCACAATTTCTAAGTTAAATACAAGGTGACGAGGCACTTGAAACTTTTAAGTTCACACGCTTCTTTAATTTAGTTCTTAGACTTAGCCTTCTATTCTAACTTAAGACTAAGTTCTACTCACTACTGGCTACTACTACTACTACTACTAGTACTAGTACTAGTAGGTACTCCAAAGTCGGCGCATACGGTGTCCGCAGCGCAAAATTTGACTCATTTTAACTGTTTTAAAAAGCCTTGAATCTCCAGTAATTCTGCTTGGTTTGAAATAAAAATTATATCAAATTAAAGCTTGTTCTTTTGCCTCTTAGGGTGTCTGATTTTTAATCATCATTATGAAAGAAATCACAGTCAATGGACACTTGTTGGCGGGTACCGTCAGCAGCTCTGAGCATGCTTGCCGATTTTGTTTTCATCCAGTCTGAGCTACTCCCTTCCCTAATCTTGATGGCTTGGTGAGTACATTGACCTGAGCTAAAAATAACCACCAATAAAAGATAGAGAAGAATCTAGGCTTCATTACCATATCAATCATGAGTGTTTCTGAGTGGGAAATTTGATTGAATTGAAGGAGTGAAAACATTAAGACATTAATCCTCATTGAAAATTGATCAGGATCGTTTTGAAAATTATATCATCAGAAAGCTTAAGTCTTCCTCTACCTAACCAGAACAATATTTGGTTGAGATTTATATCATACGCATCAAGCACGGTCTGAGAAGTGACTGCTGCAAGAATTTGGCTATTGTCAGCTCGCGATGCTTAAGTGAATGTTGTCCTTCTTTCTATCTCTCATCAGTTAGAAAATGATGTCATCATGTAGAGCTTTTAATTCTGGTTATTTTGGTATAAAGAGTGCAGTGATCGGACAATTAGAATGGGAGTTATGCTATTTTTCTTAATTTTATTGTCAGCTCGCGATGCCTAAAATTGAATATTGTCTTTCTTTCTCTGATCAGTTAGAAAATTATGTCATCATGTAGAGCTTTTGATTCTGGTTATTTTGGTATAAAGATTGCTGTGATAGGACAATTAGAATGGGAGTTATGCTATTTTTCTATATTTTACTGAATTTATTATTGGTGGTTGCTGGAAATTAAGGAATTTAGCAAGTTTGACATGAAATTTCAGAAAGAATACTAACAGTGATGGTCTGTAAAAAATTGAGCTTCTTATTTGTACTATAGAGAATGAGATTCTTTAATATTGGACAGATCATATGCAAAATAGCTTCCAGGTGGGACCCTAAAATCCAAGATTTGGCTAATTTGGAAATGTGCACAAATCGGGGCAAAAAAATCAATCTTTAAACACTCATAACTTTGCAGCTATTCAATCGATCTAAATGATTTTTATATCATTGAGATCCAATTTAAAAGATCTGTACAGATATATAAGATGTAATACTGACCTGTTGAAAATAGAAATCACTTTGGAGTACCTAGTACTAGTACTACATACAGGAGGCCTACTACAACTAGTACTAGTCTAATGATCTAACTCACCTTCACAGAAGATTTCAAGTGAGTTGTCACGATATGAAACTTGGCGTAAGCATCTTTTATAAGCTCCTTGATATATAGGTACTATCTTGGTTTACTCTACTGTCATTGTACAACCCATAACATTGGAATAGTGTACGCTGAGCTGGGTCATTTAACTTCATTGAAGAAATATAAACAACATGCGCTGATACAAGTAATACAGAGTTGGCCAACGTACGGAAGTATTCTGTGATTTCGCATCCGGTTTTGACGACCAATGCAACCAATAAACTATATATTAAATATCCCCCCTTT
Source organism: Branchipolynoe longqiensis (assembly GCA_030323885.1). Taxonomy (NCBI): domain Eukaryota; kingdom Metazoa; phylum Annelida; class Polychaeta; order Phyllodocida; family Polynoidae; genus Branchipolynoe; species Branchipolynoe longqiensis. The sequence goes on from CM059197.1 coordinate 44,798,792, forward strand.
CTCAACGTGTACACCTATTCGTTTAATCCATAAGTGGCGTTACAGAAAGATGCTAGATACATATCAACTTTATTATTCGATTTACGCAACTACCACTAGTCAGAAGGTCAAGGCTGCTGCAATGGATGACAATTTGAGGAAGATTATTTTATGCAAGTTAAAAACCCGAAATCGCCAGCAGACTGTATCATTTGCAGCACTAATAACTGCACGTAAGTAACAAAATGTGCAGTTAGCTCACACCGTGTGATGGTTTCGATAAACCAGGCTGTTTTATTGCGATTTCTAGGTGAACACCGAAGCCAATCTCAAGAGTTCAGTCTGTTGTGTTGACATCTGATGTTGACAGCGCCCATCCTACTAAGACTGTCTAACTCTAAAGTTTAATCGTAGTCTAGTTTTACCAATACAGGCTATGCAAATGTATACCAGTCTAATGTGTACAATTGTCAAATACTGAAATAGCTATGAATGGATTTCTGTCTGAATCTTGGCGAACATTTATTTTAAATTTAGTCTGATTTAGTGATTAGTCGATAGATCATCAATCATCATGTCACGTGAAGACTGAATTATTCAAGTATCTATAACTTATAAAGTTATATTATAACTTATTAACTATCTATGCTCTAGCATATATGATAACGATATACCTATGCTATTGTATAGGATATAGGCTAGTTACTATAATACTAGTATAATTAAATATTTATAATATAGACATGATTATGAAATCTATGATACCGGTGTCGTATTTTCAGCGCCCGGTCATTCTCAGCGGCCCGTCGTGGTCAAAAGACCCGTGGCATCGCCGGCTACAAGCTCAGCTGGTGCCCGGCAGTGTTAGGGACCGATTACGCCGAAATCTATTGAATGCGATCATATTTAACAGAATTACATACTCAAATAATGAAATTTAATTATATTAACCTTAAATTCCAAGCGATATTACCGTAGCAGCTCGATCAGCGTCGAATCGCCGAGTGTAAACAAAACAAATAGCAGTGCTCGCGGCAACGTTCGAAAATCCGCGCATGCGCAGAAGCCACGACAGGCCGCTGAGAATGACCGGGCGCTGAGAATACGACACCGGCGTACTTAAGTTTAGTTACTGTTAAGTGTCAGTATGACTGTATGGCACTGTCTGTCTGTCACTTGCAGCCTACTATGTCTACGATACCTATATTCTACTCTATTCTATTATCTGTTGTGCAATATAATTATGAATATAGTTGTGTGATTCACATTTATTTATTCATAATCATATCATGATATACACGTGACGTACGTCGTATAAAACATATGCCGCGTTCACATTACTGTACTACCAATAGTATTAGTGTATTTTCCAGCATATGTCCGTTTGGTTAGACATGTTTTGTTCATCTAATAGATCTATTGATTTTAATTATATGTATTATTGAATTCCTTTGCTTGGAGGTTTTTTTTTGTCTGTGGGACTGTGTTAACCAAAAACGTATCGCAGCCGACAATATGCCTTAGAACAACAGCATTGCAAGTTATACCAAATGTAATGATGCCGAACATAAATATATATATATATATATATATATATATATATATATATATATATATATATATATATATATATATATTACATTTGTATCTCGTTCTTTAGATATACAGTGCAGGATATTTTGTTTGTTTGTTTTATTTAGTATTATTCTATTATAGTACGTTTCAAGCGTTCTTTAGATATACAGTGCAGGATATTTTGTTTGATTGTTTTATTACAAAGTAATTTCTTTTAAATTCATATTATTTTTGGTTATGCATGTAATCTATTGAAATTTAGGTTGATTGATTGATTGATTTCTTTACACCTTGTCGGCAGCATAGGTCATATTCACGGCGAGAATTGTTTGTTTTTTATTCAACCATCGCCTTTACATATAGCGTAAAAGCATACAATCAGTTATGTGTCAATAGACACTTATGAATTTTTAAAAGCTCACAATCATATAATTAAATGAAATAGATGAAAGAATTAATTGATAAAAAATGTTTTAATGAACTATATGAGGTGGTACAGACCAGCTGCCCTCAAAAAGGCTAAAATGTCTTCTTGTTTTACTTTAGTAAAAAGGTCATGCATGTCATTTGCAGTGTAAAATTGTTGGCCCAGTGTCATAAAATCGACACAGTTTAGTCAAATGTGCTTGACTGTCAGTGGGGACTGACATGCAATACATTCAGGGGGAGGGTCCCCCTTGAGCAGGAAAACGGGTGTTAGCCACGAGTGGCCAATACGGCAGCGGCTAAGGACCACTTGGTCTCGCCGACCCCCCACATGAGACTGTGGTGGGCTTCCCACAGCCCTTTCAATTTCATGCAATTTGTTGACATTTTCATGATTTTGCCATTTGGATTTGATGTGGGTGGCTATTCGTGGTTTCAGATCAGAGTGGGGTAGACACGGTTCAACATCATAGTTCAGAGCCTCCTTTGCAGCCCGATCAGCTCGTTCGTTTCCCTGGATGCCAGCATGGCAAGTGGATGTCATATCCATCTGTTGCCAGCTGGTTCATTTTGTAAATGACCTTTGTCACGAAAGGCTGGTCCGGTTTTAGCCCAGCATCAGCTTGCAGGCAGGAAAACGAATTGTTGTATATGACACATTTAGTGTAGTTGGATAGTTCGATGACTTCCAATGCGAGAATGAGTGCTCGGGCTTCCGCCGTAAAAATCTAACTCTGATTGGGCATGCGAACGCCAAATTTCTTGCCCTGGCAAACTCCCGCAGCAGCTGCCCGCCTTAGGTCTTTTGAACCATCGGTATACATGAAGAAGTGGTCTTCAAACTGGCCTTGAATCTCTGCATACAGTCGTTGATACTCAAGTGGATGTGTCCCAGATTGAAATTTAGACTTTGCACACACACACAACACACACACACTATTTCTGTCTCTATGTCACTCTACAAAAGGAAAGGTTACAGGAGCAGTCGTAATAATAACAATAGAAGACAGGAGAATTACATCCATAATAATATTTGCATAAGTACTTTGTACCTCACATAAACCCAGTTTCTAGGCTATGTGTATATATTTTTTAAATCGGCTGTAGCCACCAGGCTATTCACAGCCAAGGGAGATAAAGTCTTTCTGATTCAAATCAATTAGCATAATCCAAGCACTTCGAACACACTGTGTTGTTCAAGGTGCGTTCTTTGCTTGTTTTCATGTCATTAATAGCGTTAATGACACTCTGTCACATATTAATGCATATATATATGGGTTGTTCTTAGAAAAGGTGGTCCATGATGTGTAACTCAGTTTGAAAGCTCATAATATTATTGGTTTTCATGAAATCGACCAATTTGCATTTGTGGCATTATGTTGGTATGATAAAGAGATAGCATTTATAAACAAAATCATTGACTTCTATGGTTTTGTTTCTTTGTATATTGACAAATTATGTCAAACTGAAGAGCAAAATACATGGCTGATTTGTGACATGCTGAATAGTCTGGTAAGCAGAATGCAATTACATCCAACAAATGTCATAATTTGAGATAAATACTCTACTAAACTCTTTGTAAGACTTGTTTCTACTACTTAGGGTACATATTATGCTTTCTGCCTTCATATACATGTATTAAGTTATTAACATGTTAAACTTGCCGTAATAGGCCTGTCACACTACTACGTAACGAGCTAACATGAGCCGACGTTGGTGAATTTTGGTCATTACGTTGAGGTACGGCGGGTTACGTCATGCTTACGTTAGGCAGACATCGAGTTACGTCAGGTTACGTCAAGTTACGGCAGCGCGTGTCAAGGTTTTGGACATGCCCAAAACTTTCGATGTAGCTCGACGTGATGTAGTTGCATTGGGATGACGTTACACTCATGTTACGCCGACGTTAAGCGCGCGCTAGAGCTGCGTCGGCTACGTTAGATCAACATTGTCTTATGTCAGAGTGACCCACAGGTGGGAGGAATGCGCGGCCCGCGCTAAGACATCGTGGGGCTAACATATCTCAACGTATGTCAAACGTGTCTGTGACGCATGCCTAATGTTTCGCAAACCGTGTCCTGACATAGTTGACGAACATCTAGTGTGCGCGTAACGTCTGTGATGCCCTTCGAACCTTGTCGAACGTGTTGTGGACGTGGTGTGAACGCGTTGCCTTCGAGTATATAAAGACCTACGATGTCCTCCTGTCAGCAGAACAGCTCAGCTCTTCGAGGCCGACACATCTGCCTGAGTGGGTCATACAGGACTACCAACTGGCATTCTCAAAGTTTTTATTTTGGGGGTGTTTATGTTTTGGGGTTGTTTATGCTGCCTATGGGTTATAGCTCGGATGAAACTTTTGGCAGCATATTCCTGTGGGCTTTTTTCGTGAGCTTGGATTTGGCTCCTATTAGTGGAGATGCAACAACAACCACCCAACAACGAACCAATACAACCAGCAATCCACAACCAACTAACCAACTAACCAACAACCAACAAAACAACCAGCAAACCAACAAACAACCAAGCAACAACCAATCCATAACCAACAAACAACCAACAAACAACCAATCCACAACCAACCAACAACCACCAAACAAACCAACAAAACAACCAACAACCACCAAACAAAACAACAAAACAACCAATCCACCCAATCAACAACCAACCAGCCAACCAACAACCAATCAACAACCAACAACCAATCCACACCCAACCAACCAACCAATAACAACCAATCCACCAACAACCAATCCACAACCAACAACCAACCAATCCACAGCCACAGACATCCAACCAACAACCAATCCACAACCAACCAACAACCAACCAACAACAAGTACCAATCCACCAACAACCAATACAAGAACCAATACAACAACCAATCCACAGCCAACTAACAACCAACAACCAACCAACTACCAAACAACAAACCACCCAATCCACAACCAACTAATCCACAACCAACCAACAACAACCACCAAACAACAACATCCAGCAACAACAACCACCAAACGACAAACCAACCTACCAAAACAACAACCACCCAACAACGAACCTACCAACAACCAATACAACAACCAATCCACAACCAACAACCAATAAATTTAGTTGGGGGGGATATTATTACTTTTTTTTTAAGAGGGGCATTTTAACACTGACAAATTTACATGTCAGTTATAAATTTGATTGGGGGTATATTATTACTTTATTTTTAAGGGGGCCATTTAACACTGACAAATTTACATGTCAGTTATATATTTGGGTGGGGAAGATAACTTTACGGGAAGATTACTGTAATTAACGTTTACAAAATTTACATGTCAGTTATTTTAAGACGGTGGAGGAGAGGAAAGTGTTTTCATATAATGCCATATGGGCCAAGGCCTTATTTATTTCAATTTTATTTGTGGGGACTTGCGTATTACTTATTATAATAACGATATGATAATGTTTATTAAGAAGTACACTCAGAGACCAAAATCTCGTTTACAATACAAATAGTTTTTATTTACAACAATTTTTACAGATTCCTCACACATACCAAATATACATATGTACAGGCAGGCACACAATAAATACAGTCAGTGACACTGTACAGAATAAGACATACAAATGAAAACAGAAAAAAAGAATACCAAATATATACATATGTACAGGCAGGCACATAATAAATACTGTCAGTTCTGTTCACTTCAATGTTCAGGTTTGACACGTTGGATATGCCCGACAGGCCGGACAGATTCAGGAATCTGTCCATGGCTGTCGGTGTCGTTCCCACTGGCATACTGCCACTCTGGTTGAGGACCCACGCCAATGTTAACACGCTGCCACTTGCGTGTGCTGCAGGCTGCTGTCATGGTGACTGACTAGGCAGCGGTGCGGGCGGACCCATTGTCTGTCCGGGGAACCTCAATGCTGGTTGTGTCGCGGCCTGTAGCAGCGGTGCAGGCTGCAGCGGCGCAGCAGCAGCATGTATTGCTGCATGTAGTCTAGGCTTTGGGAGGCCCAGGGTGTTCCGGCTGGTGGTTGATGTCGCCACTGGTGTGGGTGAGGCTGGTACCCCTCGCTCGGGGGGGGGGGGGGGCGCACGGTCTGAGTCATGGGGGCGGGAGGGGGACAGACCCGGGACAGCGCCGGCCCCAAGACTACGGTGCGTCGTTCGCCATCTCCGACTCCATCACCTGCGACAGGATGATGTTTATCATAGTCCGCGCATGGTGGAACTGCCCCTTCGTCATCGTGGATAAACAGTCCAGCACGTAGTTTGAGAACGCGGTCCTCTGGGTCATGCGCGTGGTTGTTAGGCAGTCCAACATGTCGCCCGAGGCGTCGACGCATTGCTTCAGCACATCCAGCAGGTCCTCCTCTGTCGTGGACTGCTTCCCCTTGCCTTGGGCCTCGGCTAGGGGTTGTTGTTCGCGCTGCTCCATCCCCATCTGCAGGTCAGCGCAGGCAGTCTCTGCAGCCCCCAGATTGCCTTGCGCTGCATCAATGGCGGCCAACACCTGCAAGACAAAATAATAAAGCAACATAAGTACAATGAATACAAGACAACATAACTTTACATCATGAGGGCGATAATAAATGAATCCACATGATTGAATACAATAATGCCATTAAATATATACAATCATTTATCTATTGTGAGGGCAATAATAAATAAATCCACATGCTTGCATATTATAATCCCATTAAATATTTTAAATGATTTGTCCACAATGAGGTCTAAAAGAAATAAATAAATAATTAAATAAAAGAAATTAAAAATTAATATCCACATGAATGCAAATGAAAAAATATAGTACTTACACTTCTGCAGGGCTCCGGCCGGTGCCGCGCGACTGGGCTGAGGAAGCCAAACTTGTCCATGATCCACTGCTCCCTCTCACTGCTCTTCTTTTTATGCAGCCTGGTGTTGCTGTCCCGCATGGATTTGAACCAGCCCTGGAGATGTGCAGCGGTTCTCCCCATCTTCTGGCCCTGGTGCTCCCACAGCTTGCTTTTTTTGTCGGTCCTCCGGTAGTCGGTCAACTTGACGTTCCAAAGGACCAGGGTGTCATGCAGAAAATCAAGCACCACCACCTCCTCGTCTGCAGGCAGAGTGCAGTCAAACTTCCGCACCCTCCTCCTGCCTTTTCCTTGCAGGCGGTGTGAGCCGGAGGAGGTGGAGGCTGCAGACGATGCGGAGAAGATGGAGACAGGGACTGCATGTCCATAGTCTCCTCTGTGTCCGGGCGAGCAGGAGATGGTGGAGCTGGTGCTGCTGCTGGTGATGTTGGTGGTGTACCAGTCATCCACTTTCTCCCCTTCCCTCTTCCCCTCCCATAGTGGGGGTTTGAAGAACTAGTGGCAGTGGAGCTGGAGCTGGGCGCGTTCTTTGGCAGCATGCTGGAGAAGTTGTGAGGAGAGAGCAACACAGCACCCTTATAAACCCAAGGCGCGGGTGGGTCGGGTGCTTTTCCGCACGTCAGCCCACATTTCGCTCACGCGGAGCGCATTAAGCATGCGCTACCATCATGCTGGCCATGCTGGACTCATGTCAGCTCGATGCTAAGCCACCGTTAATGTCAAGCTAGGCTCGCGTCGTGCGCTGGAGTTTCGCTAGCCTCACATTGACACAATTAATTATTCCTTTGTCCTCACTCGTTGAACCACGTTATAACTATGCTATAATGCTGACGCGTTACGTCGTAGTGTGACAGGGCCATAATGGTCGTTTCACTTCGTGTCCACTTTGAAGAGGAATTTTCAAACTCCTTTTGCACTGGTAAGCACATTTTCTGGGAACTATTTTTACACAATATTGTCAGGAGTGTCATCATATTTTAAAAGATTCATAAATGTTTAATTTGAGTGTGGTGTCCATTGAAACAACCGTACATAAAGAAATTATCAATAATATCATGCTAGCTCTTACTTCGATGACCCCTGCAAAAAAGTGAGTGGGTCAACTATCTTTTTTCCCTCAAAATATGTTGTGGAGCGACCATCTATTTAATGTGTGTCATTTAGGGGTCATTTGTAGAAAGTTTATTTTTAACCCATCATGTCACACTTATGAACCACCTTATGTCTAAATCGACCAAAAGCTTCAATGCAACGGGTTCTACTCCTCACGGGGTCATACCCACGGTTTGCATTACGACCAATAACACAGTCATGTCGGCTATTTCATTAGTTTGCTTCTGCGATTGCAGTACATGTCCATATATAGTCTGTATAACTACAAGAGAAAAGAAAAAGACTGCTCCACGAGTTGAGTGAATCATGACAAGTGTGTGTGTGTGTGTGTCAGGGAAAGATTCTAGGGAAGAGACAAACTGAGAGCTGCTGGGTTGGGTAGAGGAGGGACTGATAGCAGAGGTGAAGTGAGACAGATTGTGGTCGGTTGGTTGTTGGAGCTCTACGTCCTGCTAAGGTCATATCACAACGCATACTGACTTGCGACAGTGCACACTCATGGCGACTTTATAGTGCTGCCCAACTGGGAAATCAGGCCACCGGCACCATGACCTGATATCCCACTCAGTCACATTATCCTGACACTAAGCTACTCAGTCCTTGCACTATCCTATTAATATATATATATATATATATATATATATATAAATTCAACCTAGAAACAAGTTGAGAAGGGGGAGAGATAGAGAGAGTGTGTGTGCAAAGTCTAAATTTCTATAAATTACATGATATATATCTATATGGTGGCATTGACACTGGTCTACATCCGGTGGAGGCGAGGAGGGAAAGTGGATCCACCTGGTGTGAAAGTATGACGTCTGAACATTTTGACTTCTGGATACTGAATGCTTTATTCACCGTCTAGGGTCCTGAACCGCCAGCACCCTTTGTCTATGATGTCATCTCATTTACATATCCTTTGTTCTCCACACGTGCCTGGATGTCTTTTATGCATATATTTTACTGGGTACAGTGTTGGTCTTACGGAGTATAACAAATAATAATAATAATTAACCCTTAAGTATCTTTATACTCGCATAATTCGTTATGCATCACATATACATATATATATAACAGAATGAGAGAGAGAGTGTTTGTGTTGGAATTCTCTCCTATCTAAAATTTATTTCTCCTCATGTGTAGATGCTACGCTGTTGGACCAGACGGAGATTATCAAGGCCCGAAATGTGCAGCTCGCTGTGGATGTGGAACGAGTCCGACAAGAGAATCTTGATCTACAAGTCAACCTCAAAACTGGGTTCGTACAATTGAATAATGGCACGCTCCACCCTCCACTTGTATTACATTAGAGAAGGAAAGCAGTTGAGTAAAAATAATTTAATATTAGAGCTGCATAGTCTGATAAAGTATAAACTTCAAAATGAAAACGGTTATCTATATTTGTCAGCCGTAGCTGCAGTTCTCAGCGATATCCCACAGGGCAGTGTATTAGGGCCGCTATTATTTGTCATTTTTGTTAACGAGATGCCTGACATGGTACACACATGCATCCAGATGTTTGCGGATGACACAAAACTATTCACGCATATAAAAGACGAGTCTGATGTAGCTAGACTGCAAGACGACCTGAATAACCTACAAGATTGGACTGATGCATGGCAGTTAAGATTTAACCCTGACAAATGCAAAGTGCTCCACCTCGGACGAAGCAATCAGAGGGCAAACTATGAAATGTCTAGAGTTGCAGGAGAACAGATAGAGTTGCAGAGCACGGATCTCGAAAAAGACGTGGGGGTCTGGATAGACCCGAGCCTGACCTTCTCTAGTCATTATGAGACCCAGGCTGGGAAAGCCAATAGAACACTCAGCCTCATAAGACATACTTACACATACCTGGATGAAGTCAGTCTGACCAAGCTATACACATCCCTGGTGAGATGCAAGCTAGAAAATGGATATCCAGCATGGGCACCAATGTACAGGAAGGACTGTGAACTTCTCGAGAGAGTACAGAGACGCACAACCCGCCTAGTACCAAGCCTGAAGAATTTCTCTTATGAAGACCGATTACGAGCACTAAACCTGCCAAGCCTATACTACAGAAGGGCCTGCGGAGACCTCATTGAGATCTACAAACACCTCAGCGGAACTTATACAGTCAAAAACCAGTACATCATACTCGAGCCAACACACGGTCTGATAACCAGAGGGCATAATAAGAAGATCGTCAAACCCAGAACTAACAAGCAAGTTCATCAAAATTTCCTCACTGAAAGAGCTGGGAACACTTGGAACAGATTACCAGCTGATGTAGTGAATGCCCCAAGCTTAAACTCTTTCAAAGGACGTCTCGATAAGTACTGGGTAATTTACCGCTACAGTCAACGCTCGCCGCACGAAAACTATAATTTCACTAGGTCCCACTTAGACAGGCCAAAGCTGCTAACAGGCACTGATGCCTAATTTCTTAAGCAGAAGAGGATAAGTATAAGTAAGTATAAGTATAAGTATCTAGATTTGATTCTACATATCTAACTTAGATATAGATGCATTTATTAAACATTTGCTTCTGCATAGAAGGGACTACTGAGCCAATTTAATATAACCTGTTACTGCAGAAGCTATGACGTCAGAGTTTTGGCATGGTTGCCAATACTAATTTGACACGTTTACACTTCAAATATCTGAAAAGTTAGCCATTTAAAATAAAATATATTAACATTTAAAATAAAGGTTACTTCAAACTATACAGGTAGATCACACTGCTAAATTTGTGTAAGAGCAGAGGAAGTGAAATTTAATTTGTTGTTAATTTAATTTGTTGTTAATAGAATATGTTGGTACAGAAGTTTATGTAAACTAATTTTACATGTTTTTACTTCAAATATCTCAAAGGTTGGCCATTTTATATCAAAGTTACTTCAAACTAAAGTAAAGTAGATTATAATGATCAATCTAATATATTCATCTCGGAAAAATGTCAGAAACTCAAATCCATCGGACTATGCGACTTGAAATAAAGTTTTTTTTTTTTTTAAATACATCCACATTTATTCTATTGTTGGTGGCAGTAAAAGACCTGGCCGTGAAACATTTCTTTAAACATACTCTGCATTTATTTTTTCCCGGTACTTTTGTCATTTTGGATCATCTCACATAGCAAGGTTTTAGCACACGTGTGAGAGGTTGATTAATGCAATTTGTATTATTTCATTAGTTTGCTTCTGCGATTGCAGTACATGTCCATATATAGTCTGTATAACTACAAGAGAAAAGAAAAAGACTGCTCCACGAGTTGAGTGAATCATGACAAGTGTGTGTGGATGTGGGTGTGGGTGTGGTAGAGGAGGGAGTGATGGCGGAGGTAAAGTGAGACAGATTGTGGTCGGTTGGTTGTTGGAGCTTTGCGTCCTGCTAAGGTCATATCAGGACGCATACTGACTTGCGACAGTGCACACTCATGGCGACTTTATAGTGCTGCCCAACTGGGAAATCAGGCCACTGGCAGCATCACCTGATATCCCACTCAGTCACATTATCCTGACACTAAGCTACTCAATCCTTGCACTATCCTATTAATGCCGAGCACCAGGCTGGGAAGTGACAAGTATCAATTTTATAAGTCATTGGTTTGACTCGACTGGGAACCAAACGCCCAACCTTCCGCACGCGAGGCCCGTGTTCTACCGATTCGGCCATGGCGCGCAGTAAGAGACAGATTGTGTGGGTGGGAGGGTATGAGAAGTTCGGCCAGTATGGTAGAGTGCTGATTCTTATGCAGTCATATTAGTACTTCATGTTAGCTGTTTCTCCCACCATGGATAAAATATACCCATCCACCCCCGAGGAACCCTTAAAAAATCATTTGAAAAAAATAATCCCATCCGAAAACGCCAATGCGATTAGGACCTTGCATCCTAGCAACTTCAGAGGTTATATTAGGACAGGTACCGACTTGTGATATCGATACACTCCTTGTAGCTTTATAATGAGGCGCCCTGAGGACACCCCGCTTAGTTAAAGCTGCATAGTCCGATGAAATATCAAATTTTCAAAACCAAACCAATTAACTAGATTTGATTTCACATATCTAACTTACATACTGATACTTATTAAGCATTTGTTTCTGCGTAGAAGGCAATACTGAGTCAATTTAACAGAACCTGTTACTGCAGAAATCTATGGTGTCAGAGTTTGGGCAAGCTTGCCAAAACTAATTTTCCATGTTTGAACTCAAAATATCTCAAAAGTTTACCATTTAAAATAAAAGTAACTTTGAACTAATGTAAAGTAGATACTAGTGACCGATCTAATATATTTATCTCAGAAAAAAATACAGAAATTCAAAACCATCGGACTATGCAACTTTAAAAACCAGCCTTAGCTCTTATGCTAAGCAAGATGTATTTATAAGATTAAAATTGTGTAAATAAGTCTAATGTTGCATGACCAGAAAACCAATGCCCCAGTGCTGAAAAATAATGTTGTTTGGTGATTAAAATTACATTTACTACCGAAAGAAACTTAGGGGGTCAGCATTAGTGGGTATCTTTTTTGCTGGGAGGGGGCTGTACTTCTCGTAAGTCTGTTTCTTTTTGTTTGTTTGTTTCTTTTCCCTCCTTGGGTAGATAGTTCTCTGTCTCTGAAAGTTGTTTGCGTTACTGCTGAATGCGATATGTTGGCGCTGCCTTCCCGCATCTGACCTATTTCTGTTTGGTTCTATTGCCCGCCACCAGTGGTGGGGCGCTGGGCGCAAAGGGCGGAGAGCGCACTCAGGCCCTGGAGCAGAAGGTCTTCAAGCTGCAGGAGGAGCTCACCGAGCTACACCGCCGCCGGGGAGAGGTGAGCTAATTAAAGGGCATTGATATAGGTACCTGCAGTACTTAGATAACACTGGTGTTCTCTGTGGTGGAGTGGTTAGAGTGTCTGACTTTTTTCTAGTTCAGACTCCTAATCTGAAGGTCAGTGGTTCGATTCCCTGTGCCCACAGCTCTGCCAATTTGGATTTCCACTGCTGTGTATAACTTACAGCGTCATCAAAGGCCAGTTGCTCTCATACCATGTCTATGTGGTGTGGGAGATTCAAAATCCCTTGGGTCGGTAAAAGTGTAGGCTCGGGCTTTCTATCGACAAACTGTCTAATGGTGAAAACAAGTCTATTCAGATTTATCCATGATAGGCAGTATAAATCTTCAAGAAAAAGAAGAAAGTATGAAAATCATGAAAAATTTGATAATTCTTAAGCACTCCTATTTGGTTGTATGTTTAAATTAAAAAATACCCAGAAAGTACCGTCAATAAACTAAAGCTTTATTCTTTATTTTGATATTAAAATTATGAGAACACACCAAAAGTGACTTTGTTACAGGCACTTTTGCTAATTAGCACATTCTTTGGTATCACATTAATCAGAACAAGTACCAAATCATGTGGTTTTGTTTCACTCGGTGCTGAATGGCCGTTGCTTACACAGGCTATTGTTATGTTAATAGATCCTATCAGAAAGACCATTAAATGAGCTTTAATTTGGTATATGAGCTTGTCTCAAAAGGTGCTAGCTCTTCATTTTTTTGTCCATAGTAACGATTGACACAAAACAGCACAGAAACGGTTACACTGAAAACACAAGGACATTTGCTTCAAATCAATATGTATTCTATTGGGAATATGAAACACCATGTAAAAAGCAAATCAGTTTATCCTGAGCAAATGCATAAGTAGATAGTGTGTTGATCGTTACTATGGACACAGTTTTGTCCCATATTGCTTAGCAGCTTTTGAGACAGTCTCATATGATAGACATATATTTAAAAGAAAGTCAAATTATGCCAAACAAAAAAAGAAACACCTCATGTTTCATTCAGTGTTGAAGGCAAATTTAGTAAATAAACAAATCTTAAAATGTGAATATACTTGAAAAGTAAACAAGCTAGACCCTATCCTTTTTTGTGTGTTTTTCTGCTTTAACTAGCACTGTGTGATAAATATTTTTAAAACCTTTTTTTTTTAGTAAGTGAATTTTATTCATATATATCTTTTGTCGGTGCCGTAGCACTGGTCTTCCGACCTTAAGTGTTACAGGTGTACAGGTATTTACACACATTTGTTTACATGGTTTATATAGCAAATTGACGTGTGAAGTAAATTCCAAAATTAAAGTCTACACTGTGAGAGACGTGACTACCCGAACGCACCCACATGTGACATGGGAGTCACGTGACCGAACGAAGTTGTAATGGCAAACTGTGTGCATAATAAAATGACTTATGATCGCGAAGTCTGCGCGTCCACTCAGTTTCTTACATGGTGTCAGAATGCAATAAGTAATGAGTATGAGGTACATTAAATCATTTTACATTTACGTGGAAGGTTTTATTTGTTTGTTTAGGATTTCCAATTTAATAGATACTGCACTGACCTCTCAGGCAAGGAGCCACATAGACACTATCCTGTCTATGTGGGTAGTATAGTGATATCAGGGAGCCTAGGTGGTGTAATGGTTAGCACACTGGCCCGGAGTGCAAAGAGATGTGGGTTCGAGTCCCGCTCTAGGCGCAATATTTCCCATTTTCATCACCCCTACGACAATACTAATACCTTTAATTACTTAGTCTTAGTTCAATGTGATCACATATTCTTTTTATTTATTATGTTGTTTTGTACTCAGTAGAATTTGCGTGTTAGTTGGGGTATTTTTGTCTTAGTAAGTCAAGATACTTGACTATTGATTTGTTCTGTAGTAAATAAATCAATTTATTAACCAGCCGCCATTTGATACAAATATTAGCGTCATATGTTGTTACTAACCAGCGAAAGTGGACTGAGTGGGAGGTGGCGCTCGTTCCGGTTAGTGAGGACTCATGGAACTAACTCAGGCAGCGCTGCTCTTTTCGTAATTTAATATAGGTATAATAAAATATACAACACATCTTTTGTTCCCCGTCAAGAATGACCAGCAACTGATTGACGCAAACAATGTCCTGCAAGAGAAGGAACGTCAGCTGTCTGTCAAAGATGCCAAGTAAGTCCTGCCATGTTTTATAGAACTACTATTGGATAAGATCTAAATAGTTTGCATCATGTTCCTAATAGGGGACCAGACGCTCCACTGGGAGACCAGGCCGCCGGCATCATAACCCAATATCCCACTCGGTCACATTATCCTGATACTGAACTCACCAGTCCTTGCCCTATCCAAGTAATGTCCGAGCGCTGGGCTAGGTAGTGACAAGTATCAATTTGGTACATCATTGGTTTGACTCGACCAGGTTTCATACCGTCGACCTTCCACACGGGAAGCTAGTGCGCTTACCGATTTGGCGAATGCATCAGGTCTGACTCCCAAAGAACTGATCTATGAGTCACTGCCACTGCCCGGATAGAATTTCGCGTTAAGAGCCCAGCTTTACTTCTTTTGAAAACTTTAATTTGCAGAATTTTTGAATTGGAGACGCAAGTGAATGCATTGCAACACGCCAACAAGAACCTGGAGCAATCAATGAGCGAAGCGAGCACCACCAATGAGGTAATAAACCACAATCAGCATTGCTGAATTTTGGCGCATATTTAAAATTCTGAGCCGCGTTCAGGATACGCCTCATAGTCGACTGTGAGGCGACTCCGCGGTGACTTTTTTGCCAATTTGCGTTCAATGTGCGCCTTGGAATTGAATCCGAGACGTCTCGCTTTTTGAGTAGGAGGTGAAAACACCTCCAAAATAGTCATGTGCGTCAGCCAATCAGAGCTGTTCTTTCAATTGCAAATGGCTGCGGGAAGTGCACGCTATGGAAGGGCCATCATTTTTAAAGCACCCAACTGATTAAATAGGTTAAACGGCGTTCAGAGTAGCGCAACATTTGGAAGGCCTCCGAGGCGCGCAGTTAAATGCAGCCCTGGTCACCTGATTTTGCCCAGTATTCCTTATATGAATATTTCATATTATTAGTTATACAGAGACAAGACACATTTAGATGGATTGAGTAGAGATACGCTGCCTGGCCTTACAAAGTTAGCGTAAAAAATGATATTGCAAGGGAAAAAGGGGGGGGGGGGATGATGCAAACTTGTGAGCAAAGTCAGTTTTGTTTTCTGCTTGGGCAGATGCTTACACAACAGCTGCAGGTATGCATTTAGTATATATATAAGGAGTCAAAGTTTTTGTTCTGTTCCTCTAAGAGTTCACGTTATTCCTTTCCAGTTGCTCATTTATACGGAATACACGCATCATTACGTATCGGTCGATTAAACCATGATGTGGAAGATATTTAGTACAGTGTTCCCACTCTTTTTCAGGCTTCTTCATTTAATGAATTTGTATGTGGTTTTTAGGACCATTACAACTTTTTTAAAGGGCCAAAATGAAATTATTCCACAGCTTTTTCAGCATGCAATAACTCCAGGTTCCGAGTATGCTCCACTAGTCCTATTGCACATCAGACGGGGGAAAATTCCAATGTAATCTTTGGAGGACAGCCAAGGTTGACCCAAAACTATTGTCTGAGAAATTATTTCAAAATGACACCAAATGTTACCTTTCAAAGAACAAGTGTTCAACCTTGGTATAAGGACAGGTTCCAAAGCAAACAGAAATCATAAGCCTACCTAGAGTTACTGCATGCAAACAATTAACTTGGCCTAATAACAAAAATACCTAAAAGTGCAAGTTACATGGTGAAATTCTTTTTACAAAATAAAGACCGATTTTTAGAAACAAGACAAACATTTTGAAAACATTTTTTTCCAATATATTGACATCCATAATTTTGTACTGACTTATAATACTTTTTGTATAACTGTATGACTTTTTAGTACTTAATTTTTGCATTTTCAGAAATTAGTACTTTTGAGGTTTTTTTATGACCAGCACGAACTCTATAATAATCTGTAATTAATTAAAAATATATATATGTCTTTGGGCAGCTTCACCGAAATATATATTTAGTTAATTTCATGCATTTTCTGCATCTATTGTCTAAATATCATCACAAAATTCTAGGAATATCTAATCTAGCCAGGTGCCATGGTGGCTGGATTAAAGAGGTACAACGTGTGTTTGGTTGTGACTAGATGCTGAATGACGAACAGCAGGCGCTGCAGCTGGCCTTTAGTTCACTGGAGCAGAAGTTCCGAGATGTCCAGGTGGGTTAACTGGTCTTATAGGAAGATAGAAAAATCGAAAAATTCAATAACCTACCAAAAATACCACGTGATGTGTGATGTATAATAACTTATACAAGTATTATTTATTCCTTTCATAGCAAATAGCATCGATCCTAAGACTATGGCTGGCCCTTAAGACCGACCGTTACATTTTAATTTTATTGAGCAAAATCGAACTTCATTTGCCCCATTTCAAGACCTTGAAAAGCCTTGAATTTAACCTATTTTGGGTAATTAGTCTTGAAAAGCCTTGAATTCCATTAAACCGTCCCCACTGACACCATTGTTTCCTCCCCTCCCCCCCCCCCCCATGAAATCCAAATGAAAATAGCCTTGAATTCTTATCAAAAATGGCCTTGAAAAGTCTTGAAATAGCCTTAAATTCAATATCTTCACATGTGTACGGACCCTGAAATTGGCAATTGCAGCAAGAGAATAACCAGCTGGTGTCACGTTGGATCGCCCACAAGGCGCTGACGGCCGACAAGCTGAATGAGGAGAACGACATTATGAGGCGCGCTAAGCAAGTGAAGCATGAACAAGAGCTGAAGAAGGCTATCGAACACATCTCACTGTAGGTATAGCGATAGCATCATGTGTATATGCGTAAATATTGTTTCATTCGTCGATCACAACACATCGTTGATTATTTTTAATGTTATCGCAGGCAAACTTGGCTCAATTTTTGTAATATACATAATTTAATCATAGAACTACGCTAACTAGCTATACACCACTGGTGGCGTCTCCCTGTGTTAGTTTGTGTGTTCTAGTTTGTTTAATTAACCGGTGTGTCTGTAAAACAGATAGGTGCCCCCCTCACTACTGACAGTGTCTCCCCATGTTCTAGATCATGTTTAATTAACCAGTCTGTCTGTACAACAGAGAGGAGCTCACCCCCCCTACTACTGACAGTGTCTCCCCATGTTCTAGACCATGTTTAATTAACCAGTGTATCTGAATAACAGAGGAACCCCCTCCCCCTACTACTGGCAGCCTCTCCCCATGTTCGAGACCATGTTTAATTAACCGGTGTGTCTGTAAAACTGACGGTGTCTCCCCGTGTTCTAGATCATGTTTAATTAACTGGTGTGTTTGTAAAATAGAAGAGCCCCCACCCCCTAATACTGATGGCGTCTCCCCGTGTTCTAGATCATGTTTAATTAACTGGTGTGTCTGTAAAACAGAGAGGAGCCCCCACCCCCTAATACTAACGGCGTCTCCCCGTGTTCTAGATCATGTTTAATTAACCGGTGTGTCTGTAACCTTGAAGGACAAAGTGACAAATAAGGAAATACTCGAACGGACGGGGCTGCCCTCGATGGAAGATCTTGTGATCAAAAAGAATCTCCGGTGGACTGGACACCTCATGAGGATGTCATCAGACAGGCTACCAAAGCAGATCCTCTACTCTCAACTGTCTTATAGTTACAGAAAGAGAGGGCGCCCTCATCTCCGGTTCAAGGATACTATCAAGAGAAACCTGAAGCTGAGAGACATTAAGACCGACTCATGGACATCACTCTCACAGCAGAGAGCTAAATGGAGAGCGGCAGTCAAGTAATGAAAGCAGTCTTTGTCGCATCGCGACCGACAGCATGATGATGATGATGTGTCTGTACAACAGAGAGAATCCCACCCCTACTACTGGCAGCGTCTCCCCATGTTCTAGATCATGTGTAATTAACCGGTGTGTCTGTACAACAGAGAGGAGCCTCCCACCCCCCACCCCACTACTGGCAGTGTCTCCCCGTGTTCTAGACCATGTTTAATTAACCGGTGTGTCTGTACAACAGAGAGGAGCCCCCAGCGGCAGACAGGATGGTCTTCTGTGTGACTGTACCCTCCCGAGTAGCCCACAAGTTTGTGAGTAACTCCTTTCCTCTCATTTCACTTGAAGCTGCACAGTCTGATGAAATATCAAATTTTCAAAACCAAACCAAATATCTAGATTTGATTTTACATGTCTAACTTAGATACTGATGCACTTATTAAACATTTGTTTCTGCGCAGAAGGCAATACTGAGTCAATTTAACAGAACCTGTTACTGCAGAAGTCTATGGTGTCACAGTTTTGGCAAGCTTGCCAAAACTAATTTTCCATGTTTGCACTCAAAATATCTTAAAAGTTTACCATTTAAAATAAAAGTAAGTTTGAACTAATGTAAATTAGATACTAGTGATCGATCTAATATATTTATCTCAGAAAAAATACAGAAATTCAAAACCATCGGACTATGCAACTTTAAAGAAACCCAGTGCTAAATCACATTATGGTAATGATTCAGATACTCGTGTATATATATAATAAAACACAAAAAAACAGTGCTAAATCCAGGGCCCGTATGGTGCCTGGAAAGTCTTGAAAAGTCTTGAACTTCATTTGCCCCGTTTCAAAGTGTTGAAAAGCCTTGAATATAAAATATTTTGGGTAATTACTCCTGAAAAGCCTTGAATTTCATTAAACTGTCCCCCATTGATCTAAATTAGTCCGAAATCGCCAATCGCCATTGTTGTTTCTTCCTGAAATCCAAATGAAAATAGTCTTGAATTCCTAACAAAAACAGCCTTGAAAAGCCTTGAAATAGCCTTAAATTCCAAATCTTCACATGTGTACGGACCCTGTGAATCACATTATGAAATGGCCGAATGAGTTGAGCGTCCGCTTCCCATTGGGTTCAAACCCTGGCCGAGTCAAACCAGTGACTTAAAAAGTAATATTTATAATTGTATCTAGCCTGGCGCTCGGCATCACTAGGATAGGGCATTGAGGTGTGGAATGAGGAATTATTCACTATTGAAAATTCCTTTCTTTAATCAGCGAATGTCAATTCTTTTTAAATTATAAGTGTACACTCATTTATAAAAACAGTGCTAAATCTCATTGTTATAATGTTGTAGGTACTTGTTTATATATATAAAAAAAATTATGCACACTCATTTATTATTATAACCCAGTGCTAAATGACATAGTAATGATGCAGACACTCATATATGAAAACCCAGTGCTAAATCACATAGCAATGATGCAGACACTCATTTATGAAAACCCAGTGCTAAATCACATAGTAATGATGCAGACACTCATTTATGAAAACCCAGTGCTAAATCACATAGCAATGATGCAGACACTCATTTATGAAAACCCAGTGCTAAATCACATAGCAATGATGCGGACACTCATTTATGAAAACCCAGTGCTAAATCACATAGTAATGATGCAGACACTCATTTATGAAAACCCAGTGCTAAATCACGTAGTAATGATGCGGACACTCATTTATGAAAACCCAGTGCTAAATCACATAGTAATGATGCAGACACTCATTTATGAAAACCCAGTGCTAATTCACATAGTAATGATGCGACATCATTTTGAAAACCAGTGCTAAATCACATAGTAATGATGCAGACACTCATTTATGAAAACCCAGTGCTAAATCACATAGTAATGATGCGGACACTCATTTATGAAAACCCAGTGCTAAATCACATAGTAATGATGCGGACACTCATTTATGAAAACCCAGTGCTAAATCACATAGTAATGATGCAGACACTATTATGAAAACCCAGTGCTAAATCACATAGTAATGATGCAGACACTCATTTATGAAAACCCAGTGATAAAATCACACATAGTAATGATGCAGGACACTCATTTATGAAAACTCAGTGCTAAATCACATAGTAATGATGCAGACACTCATTTATGAAAACCCAGTGCTAAATCACATAGCAATGATGCGGACACTCATTTATGAAAACCCAGTGCTAAATCACATAGTAATGATGCAGACACTCATTTATGAAAACCCAGTGCTAATTCACATAGTAATGATGCAGACACTTATTTATGAAAACCCAGTGCTAAATCATATTACAGTAATGATGTGGACACTCATTTATGAAAAGTCAGTGCTAAATCACATAGTAATGATGCAGACACTCATTTATGAAAACCCAGTGCTATAATGTCGCACCATTATACATGCTAAATAGGATGCAGACACTCATTTATGAAAAGTCAGTGCTAAATAACATAGTAATGATGCAGACACTCATTTATGAAAACCCAGTGCTAAATCACATAGTAATGATGCAGACACGCATTTATAAAAACCCAGTGCTAAATCACGTAGTAATGATGCGGACACTCATTTATGAAAACCCAGTGCTAAATCACATAGTAATGATGCGGACACTCATTTATGAAAACCCAGTGCAATCACAACCTAGTACCATTCCAGGATAAAAACCGAGCGCTAAAGCTGTTGCATTTGTTCAGGATGCGCATGAGGGTGAGGTGAATGCAATACGGTGGAGTGGGTCCGGGCGACTGTTTGCAACAGGCGGTGCTGACCGCAAACTCAAACTCTGGGAGGTATCCAATGGTAAGTACTCCGCCAAGCGAAACCTTTTCTCTTTCGTGAATTAAAAAAAATAAAATTGAAGTTTCAGATTGCAGGTACCCGGTAAATATATCCCGTTTGAATTTGATACAGTTTAATAAATACAAAGTTGTCCAGTTAGAATTGGGTACAGTTTAATGAATATGAAGTTATCCCGTTTGAATTGGATACAGTTTCATGAATATGAAGTTATCCCATTTGAATTGGATACAGTTTCATGAATATGAAGTTATCCCGTTTGAATTGGATACAGTTTAATGAATATGAAATTATCCCATTTGATTTGGATACATTTTCATGAATATGAAGTTATCCCATTTGAATTGGATACTGTTTAATGAATATGAAGTTATCGATACAGTTTAACTAGTTCAGTGGACTTCTTCTGTTCGTGAGATGGTGAAAAGTATGCACGTGTGTTCTTGTGCTAGGGGAGAATGTGTGATGGTTACATATTACATAACAAACTAAGAAGTGTCGTCTTCTGCAGGAAAGTGCGAACTTCAGGGGACATTAGCAGGAAGCAACGCCGCCATCATGTCGTTAGAGTTTGACTACGAGGTAGGCAGAAAAAGCATTATTTATTCCAACTCCTGTTTTTATTTTGATTTGTTTGCTTGTTTGTTGGAGTTTTACGTCATTTCACCATCTAAGGTCATATCAGGACAGGTACCGACTTGTGACAGTGCGCACTCATGGCAACATTTTAGTTCTACCCCTCTGGGAGACCAGGCCACTGGCACCATGATTCGATAGCCTACTCAGTCACATTATCCTGATACTGAGCTAACCAGTCCTTGCCCTATCCTATTAATGCCGAGGGCCGAGCTAGGTAGCGACAAGTATCAATTTGGTACGTCGTTGGTTTGACTCGACCAGGAAACAAACTCCCGACCTTCTGCACGGGAAGCCTGCGCTCTACCGATTCGGTCACTGCGTCCGGTTTTATTTCGGTAAATTGTTTATTCAATCACTGGACTGGGTGCATCTATTTGGTGCACCATGGAACCCCTGCACTATTACCTAATATTTTTGATAAATGTTCAATTTTATCCAACCAGACGGGATGGCCGAATGACTGAGTTGAGCGTTTGTCTCCCGTGTTGGTAGAATGTGGGATTCGAACCCATGGGTTCGAACCCTGGTCGAGTCAAACCAATGGCTTAATAATTGATGGGTGTCGCTTCCTAGCCAGGCGCTTGACATTATTAGGATATGGCAAGGACTGGTTGGCTCAGTGTCAGGATAATGTGACTGTGTGGGATATCGGGTCATGGTGCTGGTGGCCTGGTCTCCCAGTGGGGCAGCACTATAAAGTCGACATGAGCGCGCACTGTCACAAGTCGGTACCCATCCTGAAATGAACTTAGATGTTGCTAGGATGTAAAACAACAACAAACAAACTATCCCGTGTGCATAACGTGTAATTCTCTAAATAAGTTTATTCTGCTGAATAAATTCTTTTGTCAGTGGCAAAGCACTGATCTTCCAGTCATTTTTTAATTCAGGATTATTTAAATAAAAATGGCATATGGCATATATATGTATTAAAGTAAGCTAACACTAACTGTTAAGTACACAATTTGCAGCATATAGCGCAATGTATTTCTGATAGTTACCTACAAGTACCGCAGCAGTATGGTAAAAATAGTGTCGTGGGGGTGATGAAAATGGGAAATATTGCACCTAGAGTGGGACTCGAACCCACATCTCTTTGCATTCCGGGCCAGTGTGCTAACCATTACACCACCTAGGCTCCCTGATATCACCACACTACCCACGCCTACCTGTATATGCGGCTCCTTGCGTGAGAGGTCAGTGCAGACTACTACACTTGTCCCCCCGGAATTGTAAGTCTTTTAATGCTTACAATTACATACATACAGGCAATGCACTAACACATACACAGGGTAGGTTCAACAACCATACAGCGCGTAGCTTGTACAGGATCATGGTCACGGCAACCAGTGTCGTAGGGGTGATGAAAATGGGAAATATTGCGCCTAGAGCGGGACTCGAACCCACATCTCTTTGCATTCCGGGCCAGTGTGCTAACCATTAAACCACCTAGGCTCCCTGATATCACCACACTACCCACGCCTACCTGTCTATGTGGTTACTTGCCTGAGAGGTCAGTGCAGACTACTGCAACTAGTGTCATATTACATCAAAATTAGATGGATCGATGTGAGTATGTTCATGGCATTTAAAATGTTTGCAGAAGTTATCTTCCTTATTCATTTAGGGTTTGAGGTGAAATTGTAATAAGTTTGAATGTAGGACATGGTGTGGGAAGTTTAGTCATTCAGTTGGCATTAGAGAAGGAATCTTATAACTCAGTTGGATAGGAATATTCTAGTGCTTTTTGTCAGTTAACTATTGCAGGGTCAGTACACATGCGAATATATGGAATTCAAAGCTTTTCAAGGTTGTTTTTTATAGGAATTCAAGACTATTTTCATTTGGATTTTTTTTTAAAGAAGATTTATACTGCATATCATGGATAAGCCTGAATAGACTTGTTTTCACCATTAGACAGTTTGTCGATAGAAAGCCCGAGCCTACACTTTTACCGACCCAAGGGATTTTTAACCTCCCACACCACATAGACATGGTATGAGAGCAACCGGCCTTTGATGACGCTGTAAGTTATACACAGCGGTGGAAATCCAAAGGGGCAGAGGTGGGAGCATGGGGAATCGAACCACCAACCTTCAGATTAGGAGTCCGACCTAGAAAAAAGTCAGAGACTCTAACCACTCTGCCACAGAGAACACCACGTGTTCTCTGTGGCAGTCCGAAATCACCACTCGGAATTGCGATTTCAGACCAATTTAGATCAGTGGGGACAGTTTA
Source organism: Branchipolynoe longqiensis (assembly GCA_030323885.1). Lineage (NCBI taxonomy): Eukaryota > Metazoa > Annelida > Polychaeta > Phyllodocida > Polynoidae > Branchipolynoe > Branchipolynoe longqiensis. The sequence continues at coordinate 44,823,124 of CM059197.1, forward strand.
ATAGAATTCAATGCTTTTCAAGACTAATTACCCAAAATAGGTTTAAATTCAAGGATTTTCAAGGCCTTGAAATGGGGCAAATGAAGTTCACAACTTTTCAAAACTTTCCAGGCCCCGTACGGACCCTGCTATTGTCAGTTTGTAGTGATCCATTTGGGTGTACATGCAGGAAGACTACCCCTGAGGGGGGGGGGGGAGTCGACCAAATCTAGCATACTATATTCAATGGTTAAATAAAAATGTAATAACACAAATCCAGGACCAACTTGTGCTGGCGGCATCTCACGACTTCGCGAGCAGAGTGTGGACGGTGGGGAATCAGCGGCTGCGGGTAAGGCTTGTTATCTTATCTTATCTTAGTTTAATTTTGTAACAGGTAATGCTTTGCTTAAAGCTTCAGAGTCTGATGAAAGCGCAAAAGTTTCAAAGCCCAAAAACTTAGTTTTAGTTGATCACATCCACCTTAGATACCGGTTCACTCATTAAACATTTATTGCACTTTAACGCTCCTGTGCTATGCATGAAAACCAGTCATCAAACTTATGTCGTCCAGTATTTCGGTGTGCACACCAAAATTAATTTGGCGTGCTTTCACTTTAAAGCGGCATAGTCCAATGAAAATATCAAATTTTCTAAACCAAACGACTCGGCTAGATCTAATCATACATATCAAACTTAGATACTGGTTCACTTATTTAGCATTGGTTGCTGCCTTGAATGGCGAACTAGCTCAATCTAATAGAACCTGTTACAGCTGAAGCCTATGGTGTCAGAATTGCGATGTGCATGCCAACATTAATTTGGCATGTTTTAAAGTTGCATCAATCAATCAATAGTTCCGTCCTCTAGTCGAGGGTTGGATGCAATGGTTCTCCACTTGTCCCGATAGTGTGCTGTTCTGATAGACTGAATAATTCAAGCCTGTCCACTGTGAAATATTTGTAAACCATCATGTTCTTGGTCTCCCTCTCCCTCTGCTGCCATTCACCTTCCCTTCCAACAATGTATGGTTTAATGAACTCTGACGAATGATGTGGCCAAAATATATAAGTTTCTTTGTCTGTATAGTGGCAAACAGCTTTTCTTATTTTTAATTTTTCTAAGAACTTCTTTGTTGGTGATCTTCTTTGATCCATGATATTTTCATCATCCTTCGATAAGTCCACATCTCAAATGCTGCTAAACGTTTGTATAAAGTTGCATGGTCCGATGGTTTTGCGTTTCTGTAATTTGTCTGAGATAAATACGTTAAATTGATTGTTACAATCTACCTTACTTTAGTCTGAAGTAACTTTTATTTTAGATGGTAAACTTTTGAGATATTTGAAGCACAGGCATGTAAAATTAGTTTTAGCAAGCATGCCAAAACTATGACACCATAGGCTTCAGCAGTAACAGGTTCTATTAAATTGACTTGGTATTCCCTTCTATATGGCAACGCATGTTTAATAAGTGCCTGAGTATCTAAGTTAGATATGTAGTCTAAATTCTGGATAATTTTTTTGGTTTTGAAAATTTGATACTTCAGCTTTAACTTCAGATATCTCCAAAGTTAGCTATTTATTAAAAGTCACCTCAAACGAAAGTAAGGTAGATCATATCATTCAACCTAATATCTTTCCAAAAAGAAATATTGCAGAAACTTAACACCATCGGAGTATGCAACTTTATATATATACAAAGATAGCCATTCAAACTAGATTATGATGATCAAGCTAATACATTTTTTTTTTTAATATAAAAAAAAGATTAAATGGCAAAAACCGAAAACCATCAGATTATGCAACTTTATTATTGAATCTTGAGACTGATTCAATACGTCTCTTCTGAATACCTGTTTCGGGTCCCTAAGAAAGGATTGGAGCTGCGACCTGGCGTGCTTACCCTCCGGAAGTGGGGTGGTTTCCTACCAGCCCCACCCCTCATTATATTATGTTGACCCCGTGTCTAGACCTTACCCTGACCCTGTCTTAACCTGCCTGCTGTCTTAACCTGTGCCAGCATGTCTGCGCCACCTAGTGGCAGGCAGCAGGTGGTCCCCTCGTGCCTGTAGCCTGTCGCTCTTGTCTTACAGCACACCCTGACGGGACACAGTGGGCGGGTGCTGGCCGCCAAGTTCCTCGGCGACAATGTAAAGGTTGTGTCGGGCAGCCATGACCGAACCCTCAAGATCTGGGATCTCCGCACGCTGGCATGTATGTAGTATGTAGTATGTAGACTACCCCCTCCTTGTGTTAGGTCGTAAACCCCTACTCCTCACGTCCCTATATAACTCTACAAGTTTAATATAAAGTTGGTCAAAGTTGTTCTTAGAGCTTCCATTCGATGAGGTCCTCCCCCCCACCCCCCACAAAAAGAAGATAAGCACTCTGATCAGTTTAAACCTCCTGTAGGGATAATATTTATTTTGTTCAAAAGGTATAAAAAAAGTTTAACAAAATTCAAATAAGAAATTGATGGGCATATGAACATTGTTGATGGCTGAGAAAGTCTTTTTCCCCGTCATTAATTCAGTAACCGACTTTTCAATTACAAACCACTTTGTCTTTCTCCTTACCCTGCACGTTGCTCTGTCGCCTTATCCTAGTAATGCCAACAATACTCCTATCCTAGTCATGACAACAAGCCACCTTTCATAATGCCAACAAGCCCCTATCGTAGTAATCCGCAAAAGCATCCTGTTTTAGTAATGCTAATATTTCTCCTATCCTAATAATCCTAATATACTATCAGAGTAATGCTAAAACTCGCCCTATCTTAGTAATGCTAAGCGTCCTATGCTAGCTAGTTATGCTAAAATCCTATCCGAGTAATGTCAACAATCCATATCCTAGTAATGCCAACAAGCTTCCTATCAGAAGGGCCTTAACTTTGGAAATGGCCTGAAGAACTCTGGCAAATTGACCAAATGCCCTGAAAGTTTTTTTTGTTTTTTTTAAACATGTCAATTTTGCCAAAGTGCAAAACTGCAAATTGTGAAGAATGCCTTCTTTAGCTCATGTCAACTATTATTGCAAAGTGAACACACTAATCATTCTGTTGACAACAATTTGGTCTGAATGACGAAGTATGTGGCTTGTTAACTAGTTTAGAACAAGTGTAATGGTGCTGTCACATTACGACGTTTCTCGCCAACGCTCGTCGACGTGTGTCACTTTTTGGCGAATCGTCAGCAGACGTCGGGAAGCGTTACATGCGCGTTAGGCACACGTTGGTATTCGTTGATCTACGGCGACGGTCGGCGGCATGCGTCAGGCGATCGGCGAAGTTTCGTGCTTGCACAAAACTTTCGACGACCGACAACACGCGACAGCGCGCGGGTGCCAACATTATGGCGACATCAGAAGCATGTCAACATCGCTGGAATAACGTTATGCGAACGATATGCACACGCCGCGCGCGCGTGAGGCTCGTTCCCACACATTGCGCCAAACTGTTGCTTTTTTTGTCTGTTGTTGTTTTATGTCCTACCAACATTTAAGGTCATATCAGGATGGCGCCAAACTTTTTTGTTTTTTTTCGCACAACGTAGGCTGCACGCTACCAATACGTTGTGCTGATGCCTAAAAGCTTGACGTTTCTCGACGATTAAAAGTGATTTTGCGCGTTGGCGGCACGCCGGCGAGATACGTCATAGTGTGACAGGGCTATTAAGTATATGTATATTTTTTTTTTAAGTTAATATATTTTGAACCCTTGATATGAAAAAGCCTTAAAATGTTGTTGCTGAAGACCTGTGTGAAACTTGGTATCTTGGTGCCCCGAAAAAGTCTTAAATTTGGTTGTTGAAAGTCTCTGAACTGTGGTAGACCATCAGGAATCCCATTTCTCAGCGAAATCGCTGATTTAAGCGAAAACTGAGTTTCCAAATCAACGGATGTGGGGGGGTGAATCCTGTCCACGAAAAAAACTTTTACTTTTAATTATTTGTTAGTCTTGAAGTCTTAAAACAGTTGAAATTTCAAGGCCAGAATATGTCCAAGTAGGTGCCAGATTGCACCATTTGAATTGTAGGTTTAAAAAGATTTCCAGGGGGGCATGCCCCCAAACCCCCTTAGTTAAAAAGAACTCTTTTTAAAAACTTTTGTCACTGGGACCCTTGACCATGGCGTCTTGTATTACAATTATAATCTTCCTTTAATGGTTGACTTTGTGGGATTTGTAATGAATTAATAGTGTGTCTACGCGTTATGTTCTAGGTATCCGCACCATCTTTGCTGGGTCCAGCTGCAATGATCTAGTCACAGCCGACGGGCGTGGAACCAACATTATTAGTGGACACTTTGATCGGAAGGTAGGCCCCCCTACGCCTAATATAAAACAGTTTGCAAAATAAATGTATTAAATTGATTGCTGTAATCTACCTTACTTTAGTTTGAAGTAACTTTTATTTTAAATGGCTAAGTTTTGAGATATTTGAAGTGCAAACACGTAAAATTAGTTTTGGCAATTATATAACTGCGATCATTTTGCGTAAATTATGGTGGTTACTTCCACACAAAAATTAAAGACAAATTTCCCATCTTCAGATCCGATTCTGGGACACGCGCTCTGAATCTGCAGCCAAGGAGATCGCCCTACAAGGCCGGATAACATCACTCGATTTGTCGCCAGGTTAGTAGTCAGCATCTGTCTTCAAGAAGAATTAGGAGATTATTTCTGATATTTGTGGTGGCACTACCCAGTTCTTTGTCATGTTATCTGTCTTAGAGCTACCCAGTTCTTGTTTGTCCCACTGTGGTGTTTCAGACTTGTGTTATCGCTACCCAGTTCTTGTTTGTCCCACTGCGGTGATTCAGACTGTCGTGTTAGCGCTACCCAGTTCTTGTTTGTCCCACTGCGGTGTTTCAGACTGTTGTGTTAGCGCTACCCAGTTCTTGTTTGTCCCACTGTGGTGTTTCAGATTTGTGTTAGTGCTACCCAGTTCTTGTTTGTCCCACTGCGGTGTTTCAGACTGTCGGGTTAGCTGTGTTAGCACTACCCAGTTCTTGTTTGTCCCACTGTGGTGTTTCAGACTGTCGGGTTAGTTGTGTTAGCACTACCCAGTTCTTGTTTGTCCCACTGTGGTGTTTCAGATTTGTGTTAGCGCTACCCAGTTCTTGTTTGTCCCACTGCAGTGTTTCAGACTGTCGTGTTACTGTGTTAGCACTACCCAGTTCTTGTTTGTCCCAGTGGGGTGTTTCAGACTTGTGTTAGCGCTACCCAGTTCTTGTTTGTCCCACTGCGGTGTTTCAGACTGTCGTGTTACTGTGTTAGCACTACCCAGTTCTTGTTTGTCCCAGTGGGGTGTTTCAGACTTGTGTTAGCGCTACCCAGTTCTTGTTTGTCCCACTGCGTTGTTTCAGACTGTCGTGTTAGCTGTGTTAGCGCTACCCAGTTCTTGTTTTGTCCCACTGAGGTGTTTCAGATTTGTGTTAGCACTACCCAGTTCTTGTTTGTCCCACTGCGGTGTTTCAGATTTGTGTTAGCGCTACCCAGTTCTTGTTTGTCCCACAACGGTGTTTCTGACTGTCATGTTAGCGCTACCCAGTGTTGTTCATACTGAATAATATGCACTTTTCTGTCTTTTTTCCCCTTTCTTTTTGTACTCCACACCTCAAAGAGCTGGCTCTACCTCCCAGACCATTGGTCTGCACAGTTTCTGTCAGTCCCTTCTGACTGCCTATCTCCATGCCAATTCACTTTCATAAAAGTTCAGTTTATTCCTTCTACCTGACCTGCATTTGATTTATTAAACATAAATATGTTCACTATTGATTATGAACTTCTCATAAAAGTTCAGTTTGTTCCTTCTACCTGACCTGTATCTGATTTATTACACATAAATATGTTCACTATTGATTATGAACTTCTCATGAAAGTTCAGTTTTTTCCCCATACCTCCATTTTTTTGTATTACACATAAATATGTTCACTGTTGATTATGACCTTCCCAGAAAAGTTCAGTTCACCCCCCCCACCTTACCTGCACCTTATTGCCCATGAATATGTTCACTGTTGATTATGAATATTTGCTGACTATGCAACTATTTCTATCTTTCAGATCGAACCACACTGTTGAGTTGCTCAAGGGACGATACTATAAAGCTAATAGACCTCCGCCAAAACCTTGTATCCGGAACCTTAAGGTAACTACTTTAGTGTTTCTATACCTTCGTAAGCTTGTGACAACCGAATTAGATTGAACGCCGGCTTGCTTCCTGTGTGGAAGGTCATGAGTTTGAACCCTGGACCGAGTTAAAATAATGACTTACAAAATTGATACATATCACTACCTAGCCTGGCACTTGCCAATAATAGGATAGAACAACAGCTGGTTTGCTTAGTATCAGGATGTGGAATAACGGGTCATGGTGGCAGTAGCCTAGTCTCCCAATGGGGCAGCACTATAACATCACCATGAGTGCGCACCGTCACAAATCTGTACCCATCCTGATATGACCTTAGATGTTGCCAATGACGTAAAACACAAACAAACCATAACAGGGGTCTGTATGGGCCTGGAAAGTCTTAAAAACTCTTTAACTTCATTTCCCCCATTTCAATGCCTTAAAAAGCCTTACATTTAAACCTATGTTGGGTAATTAGTCTTGAAAATCCTTGAATTCCATTAAACTGTCCCCACTGATCTAAATTAGTCTGAAATCACCATTTGCCATTGTTTTTTTTTTCCTGAAATCCAAATGAAAATAGTCTTGAATTCCTAACAAAACAGTCTTGAAAAGCCTTGAATTCCATATCTTCACATGTGTACGGACCCTACCATAAGCTTGTACAATGTAGTACCTCACAGTTTTATGGTTTAACTCACTGCGGATCCATGCTGAATTATTACGCGTTCTACATTCATTTCGCTGTTCCCACTTTCCCTCCAGTGCCGATGGCTTCCACGTTGGGGCTGACTGGACGAGAGCAGTCTTTAGGTGAGGATTTGCTACATAACTACATTTAGTTACAAAATTCAGGCAAAAATTAAAGCTGCATAATGTGATGGAGCATCATATTTTCAAAACCAAGGCAATTATCTAGATTTGATTCTACACATTTAACTTGGATACTGATGCACTTATTAAGCATTTATTGCCACATACATGGGAATCAATCAATCAATCAATAGTTCCATCCTCTAGTCGAGGGTTGGATGCAATGGTTCTCCACTTGTCCCGATGTTGTGCTGTTCTGATAGACTGTGAATAATTCAAGCCTGTCCACTGTGAAATATTTGTAAACCATGATGTTCTTGGTCTCCCTCTCCCTCTGCTGCCATTCACCTTCCCTTCCAACAATGTACGGTATATTGAACTCTGACGAATGATGTGGCCAAAATAAATAAGTTTCTTTGTCTGTATAGTGGCAAACAAGCTTTTCTTATTTTTAATTTTTCTGAGAACTTCTTTGTTGGTGATCTTCTTTGTCCATGATATTTTCATCATCCTTCGATAAGTCCACATCTCAAATGCTGCTAAACGTTTGTACATTTTCTTAGAGATTGTCCATGTCTCTGCCCCATACATTAGAGTAGACCACACATAACACTGAAGAATACGCTTCCTTGTTTGTATTAATATCTTACTTGATGTTAACACTCTATTCATTTTGGAGAATGTTGTTCGGGCTATTGTTATCCTTACATGGGAATACTGAGCCAATTTAATATAACCTGTTACTGCAGAAGCTATGGCGTCATGGCGTCAGAGTTTTGTCATGGTTGCCAATACTAATTTGACATGGTTACACTTCAAATATCAGAAGGTTAGCCATTTAAAATATAGGTTGCTTCAAACTAAACTAAGGTAGATCATACTGCTACATTTGTGTGAGAGCAGAGGAAGTGAAATTTTATTTGTTGTTAATTGTTCTGCCTCGTTCTGATTTCCATGCCTCGTTCTGACTACTCCAATCTGACTGCCTCGTTCTGACTTCCTCGTTTTGACTGCCATGCCTCGTTCTGACTCCCTCGCCTCTTTCTGACTGCCTTGTCCTATTCCGACTGCTTCGTTCTAACTGCCTCGTTCTACCCACCTTGACTCGTTCTGACTCTTTCTCTCTTGCCTTGTTCTGAATTCCTCATTGTGACTAACTTGCCTCATTCTAACTTGCCTTGTTCTGACTGCCCTGTACTGGCTGCCTTGTTCTGACTGCCTCATACTGACTGCCTTGTGCTGACTGCCTCATACTGACTGCCTCATACTGACTGCCTTGTTCTAACTGCCTCATACTGGCTGCCTTGATCTGACTGCCTCATACTGACTGCCCTCTACTGACTTCCTCATACTGACTGCCCTGTACTGACTGCCTCTGTATGACTGCCATGTACTGACTGCATTGTACTGACTGCCTTGTACTGACTGCCTCATACTCACTGCCCTGTACTGACTGCCTCACACTGACTGCCTTGTACTGACTGCCCTGTACTGACTGCTTCGGTCTGACTGCCTCATACTGACTGCCTCATACTGACTGCCCTGTACTGATTGCCTCGGTCTAACTGCCTCGGTCTGACTGCCTCATACTGACTGCCCTGTACTGACTGCCTCATACTGACTGCCCTGTACTGACTGCCTCATACTGATTGCCCTGTACCGACTGCCTCGGTCTGACTGCCTTGTACTGACTGCCCTGTACTGACTGCCTCGGTCTGACTGCCTCGGTCTGACTGCCTCATACTGACTGCCCTGTACTGACTGCCTCATACTGACTGCCCTGTACTGACTGCCTCATACTGATTGCCCTGTACCGACTGCCTCGGTCTGACTGCCTTGTACTGACTGCCCTATACTGACTGCCTCATACTGACTGCCTCATACTGATTGCCCTGTACCGACTGCCTCGGTCTGACTGCCTCATACTGACTGCCCTGTACTGACTGCCTTGAACTGACTGCCTTGTACTGACTGCCTCGTACTGACTGCCTCATACTGACTGCCTCATACTGATTGCCCTGTACCGACTGCCTCGGTCTGACTGCCTCATACTGACTGCCCTGTACTGACTGCCTTGAACTGACTGCCTTGTACTGACTGCCTCATACTGACTGCCTCATACTGATTGCCCTGTACTGACTGCGACTGCCTTGTACTCTGTGTCTTTCAGTCCGGACGGTGAGTACGTAATGGCCGGCTCCCAGGACGGGTCAGTCTACATCTGGAATATCTCCAAGGCACCCAAAGTCGAAAAGATTCTAAAGGAACACAGGTACGGTCAAGGTCATCGCTATAGCGACTCGTTGGGTACCAGCTCTACCCACTCAGATAGTGGCTTAGTCAGCGTGATAGAGTGCTGTGATTTTGATTGAAAAGGGAAATATGTCAAATGGATTAAGCCCTCGTAGCGGGTTTAATCTGAGGAGACATTGCTGCTAATTTTATAACATGCAATCTGATTGGCTACATTAATTATTTAAGGGATCTATACAGATCCAATCCTAATGCAAACAGCTGAGCAAAGATGTAAACCTAAATCAACCAATGAACCTATACCTTTTGAAGAAATTATAGAATTACTAATCCATCGCAGTTAATGGTCGTTGACTATGGCAACACTGTAAATGTGAAAATTGGATGATGGGGTCAATGACCAGTTTACATTTAAAGGAATTTGCAGAATTTGGAAATAAGCAATGAATACGTGAACAATAATCTCTCTGTACTTGTGGGTGATGCCCTGGGGAAAACTACGCTAAAAATATACGATAGTGCCTGCCTTCAACAGACAACTTCATTTAAAGCTGCATAGTTCGATGAAAAATCAAATTTTCCAAACCGAAACAATTATCTAGATTTTATTCTAGATATCTAACTTAGATAGCATTTATTAAACATTTGTCGCCACCTAGAAGGGAATACTGAGGCAATTTAATAGAACCTGTTACTGCAGAAGCCTATGGTGCCAGAGCTTTGGCATGCTTGCCAATACTAATTTGACATGGTTACACTTCAAATATCTCAAAAGTTAGCCATTTAAAATCAAAGTTACTTCAAACTCAAGTAAGGTAGATTATAACAATCAACCTAATATGCCAGAAAATACCAGAAACTCAAAACCATCGGACTATGCAACTTTAAACCAACGTTGACCTAGCAGCAGATGTCCTGTCATCAGACAAACAATTAAATGAAACAAAGGCAGTTTGTACAATGACAATTTGCTCACACATGCCAGGTCACGTGATCATTGGGTTCATTAAAAAAGAAGCTTAAAAAGGAGTGGGAACCCTGGTCTAGAATTGAGGGACGTTGCAAGGCGGGCTCGGGGTCTAATTGTGACCCAAAAAATACTGTTGCGTTATATCTGAACGGCCCCTTGATCCCCCTGAGTCTGCCTCGCTTTCAGTGCTGCTGTCATGTCCTGCTCGTGGCACCCTCACCGCGACATGCTGCTCACCTGCGACAAACAGCACAAAGCCATCCTATGGGCGGACTTGTGATTCAACCCAGTCCCACCAGGCGGCACCACCACACCGGCGGCACCACACCGCACCGCGCCACACCGCGCGCCACCTGGTGTCACCGGCAGACACCGCACACTTACAGCGTCCTATTATGGCGTAACTTACAGTGGCGCCATCTTGTGGCCAGCTTGACAGAGTCCGCGCTTTGCTGGTCTCCTGCGTGATTTAGGGCATTAAGATTTTTTCTCTTTTTTTTTTTAATTGAAAAATTAAGCTTCTAATGGGATTATTATTAGTATTGTTATTATTCATTAAAATTGTTTCTTTTTGCAAAAAAGCAGTTTAGGAACCCCTTGGTATTTTGTACTTGCACATTGTGAGACATGAGTATCTTAAAGTTGCATAGTCCGATGGTTTTGAATTTCTGCAATTTTCTGAGATAGATACATTAGGTTGATTGTTATAATCTACCTTACTTTAGTTTGAAGTAATTTTGATTTTAAATGGCTAACTTTTCAGATATTTAAATTGCAAATATGCTAAAATAATGTCGGCATGCTGACACCATAGGATTCTGCAATAACAGGTTCTAGTAAATTGGCTCGGTATTCTGTTCTATGTGGTGACAAATGTTTAATAAGTGAACCAGTATTTAAGTTAGATATGTAGAACTAAATCTAGATAATTGTTTTGGTTTTGATAATTTGATGTTTTCATCGGACTATGCAATTTAAAAGCGGATCAAAGTAGCTGAAATTCTTTTCATTTAGCGCAAGCTACATTATATTAGAAGGGATGAGACTGTTCTTTAGCCGAGCTTTCACAAATGAACTGCACTGCTATTGCCATGTTATTGACACTTTAGATGATTTTAGTAGGTGAATTTGGTGGAGCTATACTCAGATTTGCTGACATACACCATATGCCCAGATGTATAAACTCTTTTCGGGACATGAAATTGGGACTCGCTTTCGGCAAGTTTGTAGAGTTTATCTAATGTAATCTGAAATGTGTACAAATTATTAATAGTGAAATGCTTGAGGTTATTTGTTGCAGCTTTAGCGTCTGCTTGTACAACATCGGAGTTTGATGTGGTCTTCAATCATGGGGCGAACATGGAATTGTCAGCGAAGAAGTACATTGGCATTGTAAAAAGCTGCATAATCCGATGAAAGCATACATTTTCTAAACTAAAATACTTATCGAGATTAAATTCTACATATCCAGCTTAGATTATCATTATTATTATCATGCTGTCGGTCGCGATGCGAAAAAGACTGCTTTCATTACTTGACTGTCGCTCTCCATTTAGCTCTGCTGTGAGAGTGATGGCCATGAGTCGGTCTTAATGTCTCTCAGAACATTTCATGAAAGCTGCCTGCAAAACTGTTGAAGTGCTGCTGGCTCTTGCAAGTTACCAGCAGCACTCTCAGGGAGCAAATCGAGGTCTCACACCGGCAAGAACATGTCCAGACAGGCGCAAGACTATTTGTCCCTGCAGTGGTTGGTCGGGAGATGTTGGGAGTTCAATACATCAACCGCCCTTAATGCTGCCACAGTGACATGGTTTTCTGTTTAGGGTTTGCTCCCTTAGCCTTCGGTTCTGTCAAGAACCTGTACCACAAGGCAGTGGTTTACAACTCTGCAGGGCATGGGCGTCAAACTCCCTGAGGTATTGCAATACCTGCATACCACCGAGCTTAGATACTGGTGCATTTATTAAGCATAGAAGGTCAATTTAATCAAACCTGTCCCTGTTGAAGGTTATGGTGTTCGAATTTAGTGTGCATGCTAAAATTGATTTGGCATGTTTTCACTTCAAATATATCGCCAACAGTAGCTATTTAAAATAAAAGTGACTCCAACTTGCAGTCTGATGGTTTTGAATTTCTGTATTTTTTCTGAGTTAAATATATTAGATCAATCACTAGTATCTACTGTACATTAGTTCAAAGTTACGTTTATTTTAAATGGTAAACCTTTTAGATATTTTTAGTGCAAACATGGAAAATTAGTTTTGGCAAGCTTGCCAAAACTCTGACACCAATGACTTCTACAGTAACAGGTTCTATTAAATTGACTCAGTATTGAATTCTACCCAGAAACAAATGCTTAATAAGTGCATTAGTATCTAAGTTAGATATGTAAAATCAAATCTAGATAATTGGTTTGGTTTTGAAAATTTGATATTTCATCGGACTATGCAGCTTTAAAGCAAAGTAGATTATAATGATCAACTTAATATATTTATCTAAAGACAAAAAAGTGTAGAAATTTAAAACCATTTCATCTATATCTGAACACTGACCTATGGCATATTCATTAATGACACCAAATAAAAGTAGTTAAGAAGAAATTCAAAGTTAATATTTATGTTTGTGATAATATTGTTTATTATTTAAGTTGTAAAAGCAGCGGCAATAAGCGGATGTCCATTGCACAATAAAGTTTGTCGCGAATGATGGCATGTGCTTGCATGAATATTGAAACGCACAATCGGTCAGACAAATATACTCAAAATCTATAAATAGCGCTATGGCCTAATTGCAGCAAGCTTCTAGTGAATGGCATAAAACGCTCGCATAAATATTCAAACAGACTATCGGACGAACAAAATTACCTGTGCCTACAAATTTAACATAACCAGAAATCCAGACCGGGTGGCCAAATGAGTTAAGCACCCGCCTCCGGTTTTGCTAGGTTGTGCGATTCAAATCCCCAGAATTGAACCCTTGCCGAGTCAAACCAATGACTTAACAATTTATACTTGTCACTAGCTAGCCTGGCGTTCGGCATCACTGTGCATGCAAGGAGCAGTAGAATGAGGAAGACCGATTGTTCATGATTGAAAATTTCCCTGCTTTGCCAACTAATACACACAAATAAAGAAATGACCCCCCCCCCCCCCCCAAGTATATCTGCTCCACACCTCAAGTCTAGCTAGGTAGACGGCTGGGGAAATACCTACCCCCCATGTGAGCATGTGTGGTGTGCTGTGACGTCACAACTTACTCATTTTGTACCAGGCTTTGAAAGTATGTCATGTTTAATTAGCAGTTTTCAAGCTGTCGGAAATGTTAAATTATACCATTATTGTTATTTATTTTTTTTAGAGGAAAAAAATCGGGGGAAAAGTCAGTTGTGTAAAGGTAAATACGGAAAGGTAGCATTCAGTATTTAGTAAGGAGAGCTTTGTCTGTTTATTGTTTTATGTCCTAGCAACATCTAAGGTCATCCTATTAATGCCGAGCGCCAAGCTAGGAAGCGACAAGTGTCGATGTTTAAGTAATTGGTTTGACTCGACCAGGATTCGAACCCACGATCCCATGGGTTCAGATCTCCCAAAACAGGAGACGGACGCTCTACTAAAGAGAGCAGTTATACACTTGATCTTTGAGTGCTAACTGAAAACCCAGAAGATTAAATGGTCTTGATATATACAGGGATGAAAGATTTCCGCAATTTCGCAGATTTCTGTCATTTTTTATATTTACCGATTGACGTTAAACAAAATGCCAAAGAATCTGGATGTATATGACAACAATTGGGTTTGAATTCAGTTCTTATATGACCTTAGATGTTGGTAGGACAGAACCCCCAAGCAAGAACGAGTTCTAAAGATATGGGTGATAATATAGGCACAACGAGGATATTTGAAACCTGACTTCCAACATTTTCCCGCGATTCCCTGGCAGTGATAACCTAAGGGGGAGGGGGGAGATCTGCGTTTTCGTGGAAATTCGACGGCGGTGTAATAATCTCAGCTTGATTTCTGCGATTTTTGCTGGAAACCACTTTCATCCCTGTATATATCATATATCTATATAAATGTGTATATGCGTGTGCATTGTGTGTTGATACACACATATTTATATGATTGCATATTTATGTGTGTATGTACGTACATATTAAAATGTGTGTATACAGTCACCCCTTGTTAATCCAGACTGCTTTATTCCCAGCACCCAATGTCAGATTAGCGAGACTGTCGGATAACTGATTTAGAGGAGGGACAGAAGAAAATTAATGTTTTCCTTGGGATATCGATATTTGTGGATTAAGCATGGTTAGACACCTAGGCACTGAGTGTACAGGAAGTGTGTTTAACTTAAAGGTGCATAGTCCGATGGTTTTGAGTTTCTGACATTTTCTGAGATAAACATATTAGGTTGTTCATGCTAATCTACCTTACTTTAGTTTGAAGTAACTTTTATTTTAAATCACTAACCTTTGAGATATTTGAAATGGAAACATGCTAAATTAATTTTGGCAAGCTTGCCAAAACTCTAACTCCATAGGCTTCTGCGGTAACAGGTTCTATTAATTGACTCAGTATCCGCTTATATGTGATGACAAATGTTTAATAGGTGCACCAGCATCTAAGTTAGATATGTAGAATCAAATCTAGATAATTATTTTGGTTTTGAAAATGTTATGTTTTCATTGGACTATGCAGCTTTAAGTGCATGCGATGATACCGTACTCAACCTTTGTGCTGAATTATATACCGACCTCGTCCTGATATGACATTAGATGTTGCCAGGACGTAAAACTCCAACAAAAAAACATATACCGACCTATTCACTGAGCCCATCATGTTGTATTATAACCTTTATAAAGCATAACTTGCCAGACAATCCAAAGTTTGTTGTCATGTTTTTCCTGCCTGCTGTGTCTGTGTCTACCATCCCCCGTGAAGCTTACACATATATACAGTCAATCCTCTTTAACTCAGCATAGATGAAAATGACCTGACACGAAAAATCAGGCACATATTTGATGAATTTTGGGGACTTCTAAAGTGACGGGAAAAGTTGCAAATTTGGACCATATCCGGAAAAAAAAATCGGGCAGATCAAAAATCCCTTGTAAATAAATAAATTTGAAGATGCTATAACTAAAAGGTTAAAAACAACACTCGACAATCCCATGCACGGTCTATTGTAATTTAATTTCAAGAAGTAAATAATTTTGTATTATTAATAATTCGTTTCCCTTTATAAATCTCTAGTTCTAATTTATTTTTGATTGATTGCACAATGTCATTGTTTTGTAAAAAAAAAAAAAAAAACTACGAGCAGTAGCTGCACAAACCTCGTTGTCGAGAAGGAATGAGTATGGTCTATTTGTTTAACTAATATCTCATCCATTATTTTATGAATTATTAAAAGGATCTATGTGATGTGATTTGTTGGTGTTGTGTACTTAAAAAGAGAAAAGAAATCTTGTGTACAAAAAAAAGATATGTAAATTGTGTGAAAGGTTGTCTACGACCAGAAGACTAGTCCCTCGATACTGAACAAAATTGTTCTGAAGAATAAATCCCCGTCCTAAAAGAAAGGGGGGAAATGAATGCATAGTTGACTGGCATATTTAGTGTATGTACTTTAGGTAGACACTGCACCCATTGGGGTCAAAGGTCAATGTTCAGGAGATGTGTGCAGGAGAGGTTATACAGTTTGCAAGAAAAGAAGATAGCTCTTAGGTAAAAAAAAGAAAACACCCAAAAACAAGAAAACACCCTGGAAAATGTAAACCTAAACACCTCCCTAGATCCTACATCATCCAACATAGACACTGTGGCGCTCATTGAACATGTATTGCAGTCTGGTGCTCACGTTCCGTGCTGACCTATGCACTGAAATCCCACATACAGAGGTAGATGTGGGTAGGTTGATTGCATCAGGGAACCTAGATAGTCTAATGGTTAGGATGCCACCCTTAGACTGGCCGACTTATATGTTTGAGTTCTGCTACAGGCAATGTTTCATTTTTGCACACACGCACCCCACTACAGCACTATTCTTGCCCCCCTGGCCCCTCCCCCCTCCCCGCTGGGTTCCATAATCCATATGTTCATTGGCTTCCTTCGCACCACAGTCCGCACACTACAACCCACAACCACCACACCACCAATCAAACGCAACACCCTGAGCCACCAACATGGATACACAGCGTAACAACCACAACACCAACTGCCACACACACCCCATACCACCTCCAACAAACTCCTCCAACCTCACAGCCCTCTCCTGGAACTGTGCAGGCCTACAGACAAAACTGACACCCCTCATCAACAAATTAAAAACTGACCCCATAGATGTGGCTATGCTCCAGGAAACCTGGAAGATACATCCACCATGCATCAAAGGCACTTACCCGCAGTAGAATCACTAATCGGGGGCAGACCAAAGGGAGGCACCACCACCTTAGTCCACAACCACATCCACACCACCAAAATAGCAAACTCCAGAGCCAACCCCACACCCGACACATGTGTACCCTCAAACTGGCAACAACCACAATAGACACCTTCAACATATACAATCCCTGCAACACCCAATACACCCTCGACCCCATCCCCCAAGCACAAGGCAACGCAGCAACACACCAAATAATCATGGGAGGCTTCAACACCCACCACTCCATCTGGGGATGCAACACCACAGACACCGGCAGAGGATGCACACTGCTTGCAGAGGTCCTTGACTCGGCGAATCACTCCTTAATGAACGATGGTTCACCCACTCATCGCAGCGGCACATCCATTGACCTCTGCATCCTAGACACACAACTCGTGGCCACTGTAAAGACGTGTTGACACAATGGATCTTGTAACGTAACTGTTTATTGGAACTATATCTGGTGACGTCACTAGTCGTGACCGAGATCAATACATTACATCTTCCCTTCAATCACATTGCAAACTTAAGTACTTAATCCGCTATGCTTAATTCACTATCTCCCTATTCTGTCTCTTTATACAACCAAAACATCTTATGCAATCCAGCCTTTACATCAGATCGTCCCTATTCTATACCTCCCCTTTATATTCCCAACACCGATTAAACAATCATTTGATAAATCCCCTGTGAACGTAATATTCTGTCATTTAATATTACATTACTTCCCGATTACGTCAATCCCGTGATCCGTCGGAACAGTGTACTACTTTGCCTATTTACTTGTCGTAAATATGTATCATGAAATATGCTCAGCATTCTTGTTCGCTCATTATCTACACTTACTTATGAAGATTGTTGTATTTTCGATTAGATGTCTGTCGTGATCAACGTCCGTGCATGAGCGCTGTTAACGAATGCCTATTCTTATCGCCTCTGATTGTCTACGTTCTTTGTATGACCTCTCGGCGCAGTGTGACGTCAGCGTGCGCTTGTGTGCGTGAATGACTGTTTTTTATATTTTTATGAACGTGACCCTTCTTTGTTTGACCGACTGTACGTAATCGCATGTGGCATTTATGTTAAACGTTTTGGAGGCTTACTAACTCTACCGTATCTTGTGGTGTAAGGTGAGTTTGTCGTGGGTGACCGGATGTTTTGTGCTATTTTGTCATTTACAATTTGATGAGGACATTTGAAGATGAATTTCCTGTTTCTTCTTATAAGATTATTTTTGTCATTACGTATTGTATAATCTCGTCTTCTTGTGTCACTTGTATCTGTTATGTGACCCAGCTCCCACTCATTATTATAATTTCTATATCTAATTTTGTCTCCCACTTGTAAAGGTGAATGTTCTCTGCCTGCGTGGTTGTCAAAATATTTCTTTTGGATTAGTTGCCTACGCTGCAATTGTTCCGATATGGACGGTTTTATTGTGGCTTTTAATCGGTCATTTACCACTGGTAACCGTGATCTTAAACGTCTCGACATGAGCATTTGAGCTGGCGATGCATTGACACCTTCGAACGAGGTGTTTCTGTAGTTGAGCATTGCTACGTTAACATCAGTTTTATCTTTATTACATTTTTTTATCATGTTTTTGAACGTCTGGACTGAACGTTCAGCCTGTCCGTTACTTTGTGGGTGCATGGGATTAGTGAAGATTCGTTCAAACCCATAGTACATGGCAAATTCACGAAATTCCCTGCTCGAAAATTGAGGACCGTTGTCCGACACTACATATCGTGGGATGCCATGCCTGCTAAATATTTGCTTTATAACATTAATAACGGCTTTACTGGTAGTTTCTAACAACTCAACAACTTCGGGAAATTTTGAGTAATAATCTACAATTACTATGTAATCCTTATCCCCAACATGAAACAAGTCAACTCCAACTTTATTGTATGGTATATCGGGTATCTCATGGCCGATTAATGGCTCTTTACCTGGCATATTTCGACACTCTTGGCAGATATTACATCGGGCTACCGTTTCTTCTAATGCGCCCATCAGCCCTGGCCAGAACACTGTGTCCCTCGCTAATTGTTTGCTTTTTATAACCCCTAAATGAGCTTCATGCAGTTTTTTTAACATGTCTGTCCGCATCGACTTAGGGATAATTATTTGTGAACCTCTTAACAGCAATCCCTCAGAAATGGTGATCTCGTCCTTAAATCTAAAAAACATTTGAACATCTGGGTCGAGGGATTTCCCTTCCTTAGGCCAACCATGTATTGACAAGTCAACAATTTTTTGCAGTGTTGTATCCAACACTGTCTCTTGTTTAACGGCTTGGGCTACGTCTGGATCCATCCCAATGGAAGCTATTGACATGTTCCGATCGTATAGGTCGTCAGGGGTCACACTGGTAGTGTGGGCCCTCGATAGGGTATCAAACGATTTGCTATCGCATCATCCTCTACGGCGTCCAAGACATCCAAACGCGTCAACAAGCCTAATTGGACACAGGTCTGTTTTCCTAGAATTGCGCACCCGGCGTCGGTAACTTGAAATTTGACGCAGTGACCCTCGACATTAAGGGACACCTCCCCATGCGGGCGAATTTTATGCCCACCATACGTCACTAACTGGCAATTTGATGGAACCATACACGCTTTACTCATTTTATGGTACATGTCTAGTGGCAAAACATTAGCTTCTGAGCCAGTATCCAACTTAAATCGGACATCTAGGCCTCCTACACAAAATACAGTGTACCATAAGTTTTTGTTGTCTTTTTCATTAGTACACAGAGTGCCTACAAATAAGTCACCATCCATCTCATTACTGTCAATATATTGTTCTTGGTGCGCGATGTCGTCCTCGGCGACATCAATTCCGTAAACAGCTGCATTCCTACCTTGAGCTTGTTGTAGTCGGCACATTTTCACGAAATGTCCAATTTTCCGACATCCCAAACACTCTTTCCCTCTTGCTGGACATGTTCCCGTTGCATGTGTAAAACCGCACTGGTTGCACTTGTTCCCCGCTCGTCGACTCGCTTGTTGTTGTTGATAACGACCAGCTGATCGCCGTATCCAAGGAGACGATCCTGCCGTAGGCCGTTGTTTGTTCGTGTATCCTGTTTGCATCGCATCGACTTGGTGTACCTCCCTCTGTTTCACTTGGGCGGACTTGATCTCGCTAAGGCGACATAACTGTATACATTCCTCCAGTTTCAAATCGGGCATCTGTAACAACTTGTTCCGTACCACATCGTCCGTTATACCGCACACAATTCTGTCGCATAGCAACGACGATTCCAACTGTTCATAGCAGCAATACTGCACTCGGTGTTTAAGTTCTCTAATAAACGAATCCATACTTTGTTCTGCTTGATTAAACGAGTTGAACTCGTAACGAATGACTGTCAAATTCGTTTTACCTTCACAATAACGTGCGAATGCGTCTATTAATGGCCCGATCTTGTCTTTGTCGGTGCCCTCCAGTGTGAACGTCCGATGAACCTTTTGGGCTTCCACCCCCGCGACGTGCAGAAATACGCAGCACTGAATACGTTCTGTTTTTGTCGATACTCCAGCGGCTACAGCATATATCTCGTATGCCTGTAACCAGCACCTCCAGTTTATCGCCATTTTCTCGTCCAAGTTCAGATATCCTGGCGGTTTCAGCCCGTGGAGCGCCATGATTCGACCTTAATATCTGACACCATGTAAAGACGTGTTGACACAATGGATCTTGTAACGTAACTGTTTATTGGAACTATATCTGGTGACGTCACTAGTCGTGACCGAGATCAATACATTACAGCCACAGCCTCGTGGGAACTGACTGACCTGTACTCAGACCACCATGCAGCGCTCCTACACACAAATGCCCCCAAGGTCCCCCCATCCCCCCACAAACCCCGGCCAGATTCAACCTGGATGGAGCTGACTGGGAAGCCTTCAACCCACACCTACATCTCACACACACCAATCCTCCCAACTCCTGTGACGAGTTCACCGTACTCGTCCGCGCCGCCATGGAGGCCACCATCCAACAAACAACAAACCGCCACCTCCCCGGCACGAGAAACTCTCCACCCTCGATACAAAGCTCCCCGCCATCCACCATGCACTGACCCACCTGTGACACTGCAGCTGCATAGTCACCGACTGGCTCAATGCAGTTCGCAAGATCAAGGACCACAGAGCTAGCCACTCTCTGGCCACCTTGATCCAGAACACCATCGCCACCAGGCATGAAGCTCGTCTCGACACAGCGCTAGTCTGGGTTACCTCCCACATAGGACTATCCAGTAATGACCAGGCCAACTCAGCTGCGCTGGATGGTTCTCGCCACCCTGAGATCGACCTTGTCATAGGCCACTCCCTGTCCATCAGGGAGCCCTACATGGCTCCAAACAAATCCAAAGCTAAAATAAACGGGAGACAAACTAATCGTGACACACCCACCACCCCTGGCTCACACCCAGTCAGGGCTCAGCACAACACACCACCAGGCTGAGAGCCCCGTGAGGTCCCGACCACAAAAAAACACATATAAAAAAAACCACAACCCACTAAATATCGCCCACACTGAGAGCCCCGTGAGGTCCTGGACACTGCACCCACACCGGGAGCCCCCTGTGGGGTCGGATACACCGGGTGTGACAGCCTCGACCCCCGCGCCTGCACCGTTGGTTCCCGCTTCAATCACCGATGGAGTGGGTGCTGGGGCCGTGGACACTAAAAAATGTCACACCCACCAACCACACCCTGGTCCAGGAGCCGACTGGCCCCGGATCACCCACCCTGCGACGGGGGCCTGGAGGACCAACGCACTGCCCATGGCCCCATTGCCGATGACACCGAGTCGTCAGAATTTAAAATCGAACACTGCGAGTAGTGTCGACAAATACACGTACCGTGTGCAAAACGATCCAACCCAAGTAACCCACCTCCTAGCTGGGGTTGGCTACGAGCGATGACATCACATTTGCGCTGGTACCGTCCTGCAGGATAACAGCTACCAGTACCAGTCATACATGGTTTTTTTAAAGAATAACTTAGATTAATGAAATGGAAATATAGCTAAACTAGGCCATCATAAAATACTTTAAATCCTATTTTGCTGTAGTTTTATTGGTTATTAAAAAAAAAAATTTGTCCACCCGAGCACGGAGAAGCGTATTAGATTATTCGACCCGAGTCTGTAGGATGTGCGCATGTGCCAAAAAGTGGCTCGGGTGACCCGAGTTGATTAATCGATTACGCCCACTATTTCTGCTGTGAATAGTGTATCTATATAGGCTTACACACATAATGTACTATTATAATTAAAATTAGGTGTACGCTGTGGGTGAACAGAATAAATGTGTCGTTTATGCTCAAATATCACGAAATAGGGCTCTCGCAGCTTACTTAGTCAATGGAAATGAACAGCCAGGAGTCGTCTAAGAACACAATTAAAATAAAGGTTGCTTCAAGCTAAAGTGATTTGATTTGAGTTTTAATTAACCACAAGCATGTAGTTGGTTGTTGGAGTTTTAAGTTCTGGCAACATCCAAGGTCATCAGGACAGGCAGACACTTGTGACAGTGCACTCATGGCAGCTTTATAGTACTGCCCCACTGGGAGACTAGACTGCTAGCACCATATCCCACTCAGTCACATTATCCTGTCACGGAGCCAGTAAGTCCTTGCCCTATCCTAATAATGCTGAGTGCCCGGCTAGGAAGCGACAAGTGTCAATTTAAGGCATCGGTTTGACTCGACCGGAGTTCCGAACCAAACGATCTACCAAAACGGGAGATGGACGCTCAACTCATTCGGTCATCCCATCTGGTCTATAGTTTTGTTATCTGCATAGCTAAATTGATTTATTATTTTACACATCTCTATTGTATAAGCTGCGGAGAACTAATAACTTCAAGTAATTGAATAGAAAATAAATTAAATCGAATATAATTTATTATATGTATATAAAATATACTAATTTCTGTTATCGAGAGACAGAGAGAGATAGAGAAAGTTATAGGTGGGTAGATATATGTTCATAACCAATTCATCACACAGAGTCAATACATAATATATATATTTTTATTCATGTAGAATTTTCAAAATCTTTTCCTCTTCAACGATAATGGCGATTTTTCTTTTGACTATACCTATGTACAAGATAACAAACAAACTGCTCCGATGAGCTGTACATACAAAACGAGCAGCTGCATTAAATAAATAATAAATAGTTTTATCACAGTATGTTTGCGAGACCAAGAAACATTCATCTAACAGTGAACAAGTGTTGACAAAGATGGTGTGTTCACGATGAAGGTTTCAAAGGCAGTGAATCAAGCCGCTGTGAAGGTACCCCTAACACACTAAATATAGGTCCTTGTCTCCCCACCCTCTACCTGCCTGCTCTATCATTAATTACAGTACTACAGTAAAACCTCTCTAAATCGACCGACCATGGTACCAACTTAATAGTGTCCATTTAGGGAGGTGGTCGGTTTAGGGAGTTTTTTTTTTATCGTTACAATGCTATTTTATGGGTGATCGTTTGGGACCCAAATAAAGCGATCGGTATAGGGGAGTGGTCGATCTATGGAGGTGGTCGGTTACAGAGGTTTTACTGTATTTGTGAGCCGCTTTCGACAAGCAATTCACTAGGTAGCTTTGGAAACATTAACGAAACACTTGCTCGCGTGAAGTTGTAGATCAGACTAGGTATAATGGCCCCATATATGGAAGACTCCATGGTTGCGGTGAGATGGCCACTAACTGAGAAATGGCGTATTGGAAGTTGGGGCAATACTTTTAACGAACAAGTATTTCAAAGCAATACGCTAATAACATACTTCAACACAGCCAAAATCGGTACCTCATAATTCAATAGACACTTTCTTATAGCGTCTCATAAACCTCACACAGCTGACAATTATCCTGATTACATACTCATTAAAGAATAATTGACTACAAATCACAGGAGTTGACAATCAGATGTTGCCTATGGAACCCAGGACAGTGGTTCATCGCTAGCTTAGAATTGCATAGTCCGATGGTTTTTGAGTTTCTGTCATTTTCTGAGATAAATATAGTACTATTACTAGTATTAGTAGGTTGATTGTGGTACGCAGCTGCGTACCTGTATATATGGAAGCTAGGCTCCTGCATCTTCCGCCTGTTTCTCACGTGAGAATCTTACTCTTGACGTAGGGAGATCCAGACACTAACTTTACTTAAATTTCATGCATTTTCTAAGTGGGACCTTCATGTATATGTCACCTTAACGTCTCTACTATATACCCACACCTACATATATATATATATAGATATATATATATATATATATAGATATATATATATAGTGAAACCTCGGTTTTTAAACATAATTCGTCCCTAAATATTTGTAAACCCATTTGTTCATCAACCGAAACCAATATTTACATAAGAAACAATGGAAAATGGAGTAATCACGGATCCCCAAATCAAAGCTTTTTTGTTAAACCTAGAATACGCATAACATTTTGCACAAAACGAATAAACACGAATTATAAAGAAAATAGAACTTAAGTGCCATATTTCTAGATTAATCGGATCTCGTCTTTATTTGATCAAATTGTCTTCTTTATTTGATGAAAAAAAAGGCCTCCAAAATCTCATTTGATGCAATTAAGTGAAAACTGACCACACAGGCATAAATATATATATATATATATACATATGTCCAGAAACCAAGAATGCGTTCGGAAACTGATGCACTTTTCGTTAGAAAAATATGTTCATGAACCGCTTTGTTGGAAAAGCGAGCTGTTCAAAAACTGAAGTTTCATTGTATATATTTATGTATATATATATATATATATATATGTATATATATATATATATTATGTATATATTATATATTATGTATATATATATAGTATTATATATATATATATATATATATATATAGATATATATATATATATATATATTTGTATATAGAGATTTATATCAGTATGGGTGTGTGTGTGTGCAAGTATTTCCCATGGCAACAATCAATGTATCGCGTGGGCATACGACCGGCAGCAGCGTACAATGAAAACCCCTCTCGGCTGTCAATCACAGCCCGCGCAGCCTTCCTATTGGTCGAGGCTCATGAGGAGGGCGGTGCCCCGCTTCACCCAGTGGTCCGGCGGCTTTTCTCCCGCCTTGAGGTCGACGTTGACAATGAACGACTCGCGGCCGTTGGAGCCGGCTCGATTCGGGTAGTAGTACACGGGGCAGGCGTAGATTCCTGCAAGGGAAGCCGGGGTCAGAGGTCAGCGCACATCAGCAAATCAATTAGGTAAAGATTGTTTGTTTGTTTGTTGTTGTTTTATGTCCTAGCAACATCTAAGGTCATATCAGGATGGGTACCGACTTGTGACAGTGCGCACTCATGGCGACATTATAGTGCTGTCTCACTGGGAAACCAGGCCGCCATCACCATGACCTGGTATCCCACTCAGTCACATTATCCTGACACTGAGCACACCAGTCAATGCCCTGTCCTAGTAATGCCGAGCGCCTGGCTAGGAAGTGACAAGCACCAATTTTCAAGTCATTGGTTTGACTCGACCATGGTTCGAACCCACGACCCCACGATCTACCAGCACGGCAGACGGACGCTCCAACTCATTCGGCCATCCCGTCTGGTCATTAGGTAAAGAAGTTAAAGCTGCATGGTCTGATGAAATATCAAATTTTCAAAACCTAACCAATTATCTAGATTTGATTTGACATATCTAACTTAGATACTGATGCACTTATTAAGCATTGGTTTCTGCGTAGAAGGCAATACTGAGTCAATTTAATAGAACATGTTACTGCAGAAGTCTATGGTGTCAGCATTTTGGCAAGCTTGCCAAAACTAATTTGACATGTTTGCACTCAAAATATCTAAAAAGTTTCCCATTTAAAATAAAATTAACTTTGAACTAATGTAAAGTAGATATTACTGATCGATCTAACATCTTTATCTAAAAAAAACAAACAACAGAAATACAAAACCATGGGACTATGCAACTTTAAGTGAGCCAGATAGATGAGGTAGTTAAGTGTGTCAATTAAAGTTGAGCTTTTGTCATTTTCTGAAATAAATATATTAGGTTGATGGTTATAATCTACCATAGTTTAGTTAGAAGCAACTTTGATTTTAAATGGCTAACTTTGGAGATATTTAAAGTGCAAACATACACAACTAATTTTAGCAAGCATGCCAAAACTCTGATAGTGATACCATACGCTTCAGCAGAAACGGATTCTAGTAAATTGACTCAGCATTCCCTTCTACGTGGCAACAAATGCTTAATAAATGCATCAGTATCTAAGTTAGATATGTAGGATCAAATCTACATAAAAGGCTTGGTTTTGAAAATTTGATGCTTTCATCGGACTATGCAGCTTTTATACCCGAGTCACACTACTGCTTGTCACTGCTTGCGACCACTTTACGACCACTTTTGACCAAAGAACACACCTCCTTGCAACGTCCGTGTGACTAAAGCAATGGTTGTCAACCTCTGGGCAACCTTTTTGGTCGCAAGATGTTTAGTGCAGCCGCTTTCACCTATATGCGACCATTTTGTTCGCAAGGAGGTCGGCGACCACTGAGGACTACTTTGCGACCATTCTGCGATCTTTTTGCGATCACCTTATTTTTGTGGTAGCAAAGTGGTCGCAAGCAGTAGTGTGACAGGGACATAAGTGAGTTAAATGAATTCAACAACTAAGTGGGTCAACTAAGTGTGTCAACTGAGTAAAACAATTCAGTAAGTGGGTCAATGAAGTAGGTTCACCAAGTGAGCAAACTAAGTGAGTCAACTAAGTGAGTCAACTAAGTGAGTCAGCTAAGTGAGTGAGCTAAGTGAGTGAGCTAAGTGAGTCAACTAAGTGAGTCAACCAAGTGAGCCAACTAAGTGAGTCAACTAAGTGAGTCAACTAAGTGAGTCAGCTAAGTGAGTCAGCTAAGTGAGTCAACTAAGTGAGTCAACTAAGTGAGTGAGCTAAGTGAGTGAGCTAAGTGAGTCAACTAAGTGAGTCAACTAAGTGAGTCATCCGAGTAAGTCAATTGAGTAAGTCAACCAAGTGAGTCAACTGAGTGGGATAATTAATCGGGCCAACTAAGTGGCTCAAGTAAATGAGTCAACTAAGTAGACAATTAAGTGAGTCAACTAAATGAATAAGTGATTCAACTAAGTGAGGCAAATAGTGAGGTAATTAAGGAAAATAAGTGAGTGAAATAAGTGAATAATGGGTGTTTATAATCATAAAATTTAACTACACGGAAGAAAAGTACCAAATAGTTGTAACAAAGTTGCTCTAAATTTAGCAAAACACCGAGCAAAATCGTCGATATTTTGTGTCCATTAAAACTCGGAAAGAAATTAATTTAAATGAGGATGCTGAGGTGAGACTATATTATGTTAATACAAACATAATGAAACTTATTTTGTAAATACGGTATTGTTAACACAGTAGAATTAATTCATTCTTAAAACTTGTGTAACTGATGAGGCAATTTTTGTACATAGACATTGAAATGTGTAAATGCCATGATGCTCACATAATGGCAAACCAGTGCTGCTCCAGCAAAATCAAATTAGGATCAAATTAATTACATTTAATCTGGTTTATAACAATTCAGATAGAGCCATGCAAGTGCCAACACAAACACATTTAGAATCAGACTAAACAAATTCAGTGGATGGTGTACATAATTGGGGCTCGCGATGACTTAGGAGCTTGAGTGAAATCACATATTTGACCCAGTGAAAAACATGAGCCGGGTCATAGTGACACGTTAAAGTAAAATTCAGTGTTGTTCTCTGTGACAGAGTGGTTAGAGTCTCTGACTTTTTTTCGAGGTCGGACTCCTAATCTGAAGGTCGGTGGTTCGATTCCTTGTGCCCACAACTCTGTCAATTTGGATTTCCACCGCTGTGTATAACTTACAGCATCATCAAAGGCTGGTTGCTCTCATACCATGTCTATGTGGTGTGGGAGGTTAAAAATCCCTTGGGTCGGTGAAAGTGTAGGCTCGGGCTTTCTATCAACAAACTGTCTAATGGTGAGAACAAGTCTATTCAGACTTATCCATGATAGGCAGTATAAATCTTCAAGAAACAAAATTTACTATGTACATTATAGGCTGTAAAACAATAGAAATGATGCTGAAAATAGGTAAAATTAAAACCATGAGTCTATTTTCTAAAAGTGACTCCTGAAAAACTAACCCATAAGTCACAGACCGCCAGATAGAATTTCCCATTGAGAGTTTTGATATATTTAGATACATATAAATATTCATATCATGATTAAGTGCAGTAGCAATATATATTCAGGGATTTAACACTTTGCAAACAAGTATTAATTCAGATATTTCTTTCTGGCCATTTCTCCCGCAGCTGTTATACGAGTCTTGTTCATTTTCCTTCCATGAACAAGGTCCACCAGGTGTTTTAAACAAAATATATTAAATGTTTTCACTTTTACTTAGGAAGCCTTTTCCATGCGACTCTTTGCCACTCATGCAATGAACATTTTATTTACAAAACTTTGATCAGAAACAATTGCTTCTCAATCAATTTGGAAATTGATTAGCGATTGCTAGTTTTTCTTATTATACTGGTCAATTCGGTTGACGATTTCCACAATGTGGTTTCCAGCAGTACCTGTCTTCAAATGACAACTCTGCATCCAAACCAATGTTGTCCTGGCATAGCAGGTGTCCTCTCATCAGAGCGACAGTCTGATGAGACAAAAACAATTTGTACATTGAAAAAACTGCCCACACATACCAGATGTTCACCGATCGTTGGGGTCACTGAAATCAGGTACTACTGTAGCTTTGCATAGCTAGGCAAACAGTGTTCACTGTCATGGTGAGGGGGTGGGAGAGAGGAAGGAGGGATGGGGTTGGGGTGGGGAGGATGGGACTGCCATTAGGGGTGGGGAGGATGTGATTTGGGGTGGGGAGGATGGGACTGCCATTAGGGGTGGGGAGAATGTGATTTGGGGTGGGGAGGATGGGATTGCCATTGGGGGTGGGGAGAATGTGATTTGGGGGTGGGGAGGATGGGATTGCCATTGGGGGTGGGGAGAATGTGATTTGGGGTGGGGAGGATGGGATTGCCATTGGGGGTGGGGAGAATGTGATTTGGGGTGGGGAGGATGGGATTGCCATTGGGGGTGGGGAGAATGTGATTTGGGGTGGGGAGGATGGGATTGCCATTGGGGGTGGGGAGAATGTGATTTGGGGTGGGGAGGATGGGATTGCCATTGGGGGTGGGGAGAATGTGATTTGGGGTGGGGAGGATGGGATTGCCATTGGGGGTGGGGAGGATGTGATTTGGGGTGGGGAGGATGGGATTGCCATTGGGGGTGGGGAGAATGTGATTTGGGGTGGGGAGGATGGGATTGCCATTGGGGGTGGGGAGAATGTGATTTGGGGTGGGGAGGATGGGATTGCCATTGGGGGTGGGGAGGATGTGATTTGGGGTGGGGAGGATGGGATTGCCATTGGGGGTGGGGAGAATGTGATTTGGGGTGGGGAGGATGGGATTGCCATTGGGGGTGGGGAGAATGTGATTTGGGGTGGGGAGGATGGGATTGCCATTGGGGTGGGGAGAATGTGATTTGGGGTGGGGAGGATGGGATTGCCATTGGGGGTGGGGAGAATGTGATTTGGGGTGGGGAGGATGGGATTGCCATTGGGGGTGGGGAGAATGTGATTTGGGGTGGGGAGGATGGGATTGCCATTGGGGGTGGGGAGGATGTGATTTGGGGTGGGGAGGATGGGATTGCCATTGGGGGTGGGGAGAATGTGATTTGGGGTGGGGAGGATGGGATTGCCATTGGGGGTGGGGAGAATGTGATTTGGGGTGGGGAGGATGGATTGCCATTGGGGGTGGGGAGGATGTGATTTGGGGTGGGGAGGATGGGATTGCCATTGGGGGTGGGGAGAATGTGATTTGGGGTGGGGCGGATGGGATTGCCATTGGGGGTGGGGAGAATGTGATTTGGGGTGGGGAGGATGGGATTGCCATTGGGGGTGGGGAGGATGTGATTTGGGGTGGGGAGGATGGGATTGCCATTGGGGGTGGGGAGAATGTGATTTGTGGTGGGGAGGATGGGATTGCCATTGGGGGTGGGGAGGATGTGATTTGTGGTGGGGAGGATGGGATTGCCATTGGGGGTGGGGAAAACGTGATTTGTGGTGGGGAGGATGGGATTGCCATTGGGGGTGGGGAGAACGTGATTTGTGGTGGGGAGGATGGGATTCCCATTGGGGGTGGGGAGAACGTGATTTGGGGTGGGGAGGATGGGATTGCCATTGGGGGTGGGGAGAATGCCATTGGGGGTGGGGAGAATGTGTTTGGGGTTGGGAGGATGGGATTGGGGTGGGGAGGGATGCGGAGGATGGGATTGGGGATGGGGCGGATGGGATTCGGGATGGGTGGGGAGGGGGGATGAGGGGTGGGGAGGAGGGAGGAGGGATGCGGAGGATGGGATTGGGGAGGAGGCGGATGGGATTGGGGATGGGGTGGGGAGGAGGGGGGACGGAAAGTATAGCATTGCGGATGGGGAGGACGGGATTGCCATTGGGGTAGAGAGAATGGGATTGGGGTGGTGAGGATGGGATTGGGAGTGGAGAATGGGGAGGAGGGAGGATGGAGGGAGGGGCAGGAAAGGACTGGGGAGATTGGTTGGTTGCTGGAGTTTTACGTCCTGGCAACATCTAAGGTCATATCAGGACGGGTACCAACTTGTGACAGTACACACTCATGGCGACTTATTAGTGTTGCCCCACTGGGAGACCAGGCCTCCGGCACCATGACTTGATATCCACTCAGTCACATTATCCTAACAGTAACACTGAGCCAACCAGTCCTTGCCCTATCCTAATAATGCAGAGTGTCCGGCTAGGAAGCAACAAGTATCAATTGTTAAGTCATTGGTTTGACTCGACCACGGTTCGAACCGGTGGGTTCAAATCCCACGATCTACCAAAACGGGACACTGATGCTCAACTCATTCGTCCATGTCGTCTGGTTGGGGGGGGGGGGGTGCGGAGGAGGGAGGGGGGATGAAGGGGGGGGGGAGAGGGGTGCATAAGAGGTGTGTGTGGTTTGAAGCTGAACAGCCACTGTCATGCATGCATCATGTAAGCCTACAGTGCTCGGCGGGGCGTGGGTTGACGGCCTGGCGGCTAGTCACGGTCCGCTGAGCTGAGAACGGCGGCGGTACCACGCCGAATCCAGTGCTCAACGGGCAGGCTGCCTGCCCGCAGCTCAACGAACAGAACAAACGACGACCGGCCGAGAAACCCTCCACGGTTCGGATAGTAGTAGACGGGGCACGAGTAGAGGGCTGAAAGCAAGTCAGCCAGAGGACGCTATTTAGTTCCACTAGAGGGCGCCATTAAGTTCCACCAGAGGAGACCAGTAAGTTCCACCAGAGGGCGCAGGTTGGTTCCGCCAGAGTGCGCCACTAGGTTCTACCAGAGGACGCCAGTTAGTTCCACTAGAGGGCGCCACTAAGTTCCACAAGAGGAGGCCACTAAGTTCCACCAGAGGGCGCAGGTTGGTTTCCCCAGAGAGCGCCACTAGGTTCTACCAGAGGACACCAGTTAGTTCCATCAGAGGGCGCCAACTGGCACCACCAGAGGCCGCCAGTCAGTTCCACCAGAGGGCGCCAGTAATTTCCCCCAGAGGGCGCCATTTAGTTTCACCAGAGGGCGCCAGTCAGTTCCACCAGAGGGCGCCAGTTAGTCCCACCAGAGGGCGCCAGTTAGTTCCACTAGAGGGCGCCCGTTAGCTTCACCAGAAAGTATCAGCCAGCAGCACCAGAGGGCGCCAGGTAGTTCCGCCAGATGGCGCCCGTTAGTAAATATGTAAATGTTGACTTTTCCTGTTTATTTGTGTTTACTTTTGGTTAGTGGCATACCTAGGGTATGGCATGTATCACACATGACCTGGGTGCCACTTGAAGGGGATGCCACTTGAGCTGATATTATGGTAAAGTTATTTAAAGTTGCACAGTGCGATGGTTTGGGGTTTCTAACATTTTTCTGAGATAACTATATTAAATTGATTGCTGTAATCTACCTTACTTTAGTTTGAAGTGACTTTTATCTTAAATCGATAAGTTTTGAGATATTTGAAGTGCAAACATGTCAAATTAGTTTTGGCAAGCACGCCAAAAGTCTGACACCATAGACTTCTGCAGTAACAGGTTCTAGTAAATTGACTCAATTATTCCCTTATATCTGTCTAGCACCAAATGCTTAATAAGTGCATCGGTATCAAAGTTAGATATGTAGAATAAAATCTAGATAATTGTTTTGGTTTTGAAAATGTGATGCTTCATCGGACTATGCAGCTTTAAAAGATGGGTGTCAAATGCTTGGACAGTGCGGCAATTTCAGTGCTTGTCATACGCACCATTTTCCGTAGATGTGGCACTGCTTTTGGTGCATAGCTCTGGTAGAAAAGCCCTGCTTTCTTGTCGCTCAGATTAAGTTCCCCACAAGTCCGACCAGGGGCCATATGCATGACGCGGTGTTAGCGGTGTTACAGCCTGACACCGTTTAGCTATCGCCGAGGTGGGGAATCCGGTCACGCGGTATGTAGGGGCGCGTAACACTTTCATTATAGCTAAACATGAAGTTATTTATAGATTTGGGATATCTCTTGCCTTCTCCACCCACCGGGAACCAGCAAGCCTTGTTACTGGTGAGCCTGTTCCCAGCGAGCACCGCTATTTCACAATATCGCCGTCGTTTCGGCGGCCGGAAACCAGCAGCCTTGTTATTGCTGAGCCTGTACCCGGCAAGCACCGCTATTTGTTTTGTGTACATTCGTCGATTCGACAATATTAATATCGCCGCCGATGTACCTACGGCGTTAATATTGCTTCGAATTTAGGGTTAATTTGATGAAATTTCACTTATTGCGTATGTAATTCTGTTAAATATGATAGCATTTAATAGATTTGGGCCTAATCGATACCTAAAACACCGCCTGTAAACCTGCTATGTATCTGGTTTAGCTTAACCTAGTTTAAGCTTGTGGTGTTAGGCCTATCACTTACTCTTGCATGCCACTTTTCGCCGATAAAAGGGGGATTCCCGCCAAACACCGTTTTGGCTCGCTCACACCGACCCATGCATATGGGCCCAGCTGTCTATGTTATGGTTAGCATCACAACATGCTTGTTTGTTGGGGTTTTATGTCCTAGCAACAACTAAGGTCATATCAGGACGGGTACCGACTCGTGACAGTGTATGCTCATGGTGACTTAATAGTGCTGCCCCACTGGGAGACCATGCCACCAGCACTGTGAGTGTGACCCTATATCCCACACAGTCACATTATCCTGATACTGTGCTAACCAGTACTTGTCCTATCCTAATAATGCTGAGAGCCAGGCTAGATAGTGACAAGTATCAATCCTTATATAAGTCACTGGTTTGACGCGACCGGGAAGCGAACTCCCAACCTTCCGCACTGGAAGCCTGTGCTCTACCGATTCGGCCACCCGCGTCCGGTATCACAACATGCTTACGTGGAGGTTATAATAAGGTTTAAAAAACACAGGATTAATAAACAAGGATTAACAAACAAGGACTAGCAAACAACAATAGTTATTGATTTGTTAATGAAATATCAGTGCTTAGCCGATGAACGGGAACAAATGGCACACTATTGAAGAACGGGAAATGCTTACAAATTCAAGAGCTATACATTAAAAAGGATTCTTCGTCATTTTCACTACGAATCCAATTAGATTCCATCAGTGTATAAGAAGGGACACGCACGTTAGTTGTGCGTGCTATATACTGTTATTAGCTCCACATATGTTCTCTTGGTACTACATACACTGTTTAAAGCTAAAGCTTACGACCAACTTGGCCGATGTATGCATATATGACCATAGATGAAGAGTATCTTTATCTATGATATGACTGTTGGAGGTGGGGGGGGGGGGGGGGGAGGAGCGACTCCCGCCACCGCCGCTGAACAGCCAATCGGCGTCCAGTTCGTATAACCTCTCCGCATGGCACCGCCCAGCGCGCAAGCTTGGGGGTTGCGGGTTCGAATCCAATATGCAAAATATATAATAAAAGGTTCCATAATAATAATATATGTATAAATGCTTTATACTACACGATATATACCGGTGGTGCTATATATGCTGTTGGAGGTATATGCTGCTAAAGTGCTATAGGTATATATGCTGTTGATGATATATGATGTTGATGCTGTATATGCTGTTGATGATGTATATGCTGTTGATGCTATATATGCTGTTGATGTTATATATGCTGTTGCTGCTATATATGCTGTTGCTGCTATATATGCTGTTGTTTGTTTGTTGTCTCGCCGTGAATATGGCCTATGCTGCCGACACGGAGTAAAGAAACCACCAATCAATCAATTTGTTTGTTGTTTTATGTCCTAGCAACATCTAAGGTCATATCAGGACGGGTACCGACTTATGACAGTGCACACTCATGGCGACATTATAGTCCTGCCCCACTGGAAGACCGGGCCACCAGCACCATGACCTGATATCCCACTCAGTCACATTATCCTGACACTGAGCCAACCAGTCCTTGCCCTATCCTAATAATGCCGAGCGCCAGACTAGGAAGCGACAAGTATCAATTTTTAAGTCATTGGTTTGACTCGACCAGGGTTCGAACCTACGACCTATATATGCTGTTGGCGCTATATATGCTATTGGCGCTATATATGCTGTTGGCGCTATATATGCTGTTGGTGCTACATATGCCATATATGCTGTTACTGTTACATTATATGCTATTACTGTTACAAATGTTGGAACTACATGCGCGTTGTTCTATTGGTGTTATATGCCCTCTGTTAACGCTACATATATGCTCTCTTTGTAGGCGTTATATACCTTTCTGCTGGTGCTACATACACCATATTGGCACTACATACTGTATCTTAGCATTACACACACTCTCTCTACACACCATATATGCGCTGTTGAAACTACCTGCAACATGCGCTCTCTTTCTCTCGGCACCATGTACATTGTTGGCACTACATATGCCATTTTAGCGCTACATATGAAGAGTTCTGGCGCAAAACTCCATAAGCGCTAACCCAAAATTTTAAGGTAATTTTAATTCGTATTAATTTCCCCTTTCTTGTGATGTAATGATTATGGAGCGATGAACAAAGAAATGGGAATGTAAAATACCCCACCAAAAAAACACCTTTTTGAAGGTTTGATTCCTATGTTTATCTCAATTTTTGGATTGGCGTTTACATGGTTTTGCGCCTCAACTCTTCATATGATCAGTGGGTGCTATAACCAGATGGCAACACACTGCAAAAATATACGGATTTGGTGCTAGATAGAAGGACTCCTGTCCCATGGGCTGTAGGCACTGCTTTCTATACAGGCTAAAGTAGTAATGAGATACTGTGTGTACAGAAGGTAAGGAGTGTGGATGATAGGTCACTGATAGGTGGACAGGAGTTGATGCCAATAAAGCACTTCTCCACTGTTTATCTGTGTGACTTGTCTTCATTCTTCCTTAGTATTGGTTACTGAGTTGGTAGTCGGTATTTGAATAACAGCATCACAGGTGATATGAAGGGGAAGAGTTTTTAATATTATCTGGTGTCCCCAAACACGGCCGGGCATTCAGAAATATCAGAACACGATTAGTAGGAGAACGGCGACCCTACCTTTCTGCGAGCGGCGCCGGCTTTCGACAGGCTTGAAGTGGATGGTGGGGATCTGACAGATGAGCTGCATCGGCTCAGCCTCGATGAGACACGAGCTCTTCTTGTCCCATCCTGCACCCTGCAGCGACAGGCCCTTCACATACACGCCGTCCTGAAGGGCAATGCAGGGAAGGAGGTATGACATGAGATGTGACATGGGGTGTGACATGAGGTGTGACAAAATAGCAAACAGGAGACAGGCTAATTGTGAAAATGAATGAATATTACTCGCACAATGATAGTATACATTCCATAATACTGGTTCTCAAAACCGTTGGCTCATGCAGATTATATAACCGCAGAACTGTCAGCGTATGCCAATACTGTGAGGTGGGCGTGAAAAAGAGTTCTTACAGTCAGATCAGGGTCCGTACACGTATGAAGATATGGAATTCAAGGCTATTTCAAGGCTTTTAGTTTGTTTTTGATAGGAATTCAAGACAAATTTTATTTGGATATTAGGAAAAAAACAACGGCGAATGGCAATTTCAGACTAATTTAGATCAGTACAATTGGAATTCAAGGCTTTTCAAGACTAATTACCCAACATAGGTTAAATTCAAGGCTTTTTAAGGCCTTTGAATGGGGCAAATGAAGTTCAAGACTTTGCAGGCCCCGTACGGATCCTGCCAGTTGTACCTGTGTTTACATTCCTAATCTAAATAGACATACCTTCGGTGGCCCTGTCAGATTGCTGTCATCCACTGTGAGCACTGTAAACTCCCAGGTGAGGGAATCCACTGCGATCTGCAACGCGACAGAGCACACTTTGAAGCAATTTATCGTTGTTGAAAGTGTTTTATTCCTGCAGATTGTTCCTTTGTCCATCACTGAATCAGCGGTCTTCCAGCTATGCGTAATGTCTGTTATTCACACAATAATTACTTTTTCAGGGATGAAAGTGGTCTCTGACAAAAAATTTAATTAAAGGCTATTATGTCCAGCATTTTGATGCTTCAAGCAACAATTAATTTGGCATGTTTTCACTTGAAATATCTCCAAAGCTAATACCTTAAAATAATTTTTAAAAACCTGAAATAAATTAGATCATAATGATCAACCTAATAAAGTAATATATTTATATAGAAAATACAAAAAGAACCTATTGGGGACTTTGCAACTGCAATTTCACATGAATATGGGGCCTTTTGCTACTTACGGAATTCTGTCTGGCGGCACACTGTAGGACAGCGGTGAGGAAGCCGGTAGGGAAGGTGAAGCCTGACATCCAGTACACCATAGGCGGATGAGCAGTTATCGCCCACTTAGATAACTGAGCAATGCGGACTACAAGGTCCCTCGTCCAGCTGGCCAGTGGTTTCAATGACGCATAAGCCTGCGGAGATCACAAGTTGTTGGTGAGGCTAACATGGGTAATTTGCAACTGAGGCTGTTCTATTTCTGGCTTTCCTCGGTTGGCCTCTGACGGCCCACCACCTCTCAGCACTTCACCTCTGCACTGCTTGCTGTACACATTGTTTCTCCACCCACCAACCCTCTTATCTTGGTGATGAGCGCTGATGTCTCTACAACTCACCTCATCACTGCCTGACTTCTTGGGCTCACCCTGTAGCTCCCCTGTTCATTGCTAGACACTACTCGCACACCGGTCAGTGCGTCTAGCAGAATGTTTGGATCACCGCCGTCTGCTTGCCTCACGTATGTCCAACCTCCCACAGGTTATTAATTACTTTTATTTAAATCAATTTCATTAAACCAGTTCCTCTCCGTCATATTTTATCCGAGTGAAGCGAATTCAAATTTTGTGCGTGTATCACTACAGGCAAATTTCAATCGCGGACATTTGATCTTCCTCATTCGACAGCTCTGTATTGTTGCTCTATATCCAGTTAGGCCAAAACAACAACAAAAATAATTGTTTTGTCACACTTTGGGGTAGGCGGACAGTTTTTCTTTTCTTTTTTTTCTCTTTGGGTTCAGGAACTTTGGGGTGTTAATAATTCTATGTTTAACACGTTACTAGGTTTCTTCGACCTAATAAATATATTTCGATGACACTGATTTATGTTTACCACATTACTAGGTTTCTTCAACCAAATGAATATTTTACTTGACGCATCAATTAAAATTAAAGTAGAATGGTAAATTCAAACAAGTGATTTATTTAATAGGTGAAATTCGACGTGGTGGCATTTTGTCTAATTTGACATTCTCTCTCCCCCCCCCCCCCCCCCACCAATTACAATTATTGAAAAGGGTTGGGTGGAATTCAAAATAGACCCAGGAATGCCTGAGCAGAGATACAAGTGGTGTCGGAGGAAAAAAGTGGAAATCAACTATGAGATAAATAATAATAGGATCACAAAAATGACGACAACACACTTCTGACCATGTTCTGTAATGATTAGTGATGGGCATGTTACAAAGACTATGCTTGGAGAGTATTGGATGAAGCTTGATTTCCAGGAATTTGACCTTGATTCCCTGACAGTGTTAGAAGCTGGATTGTGCAATGAAAACATCAAATCTTTAAAACCGAAACAATTATCTAGATTTTATTCTACATATCTAACTTAGATACTGGTGTACTTATTAAACATTTGTCACCACATAGAAGTGACTTCTGAGGCAATTTAATATAACCTGTTATTGCAGAAGTCTATGGTGTAAAGGATTTGGTGTGCTTGCCAAAATTAATTTGGGACGTTTGCACTTCAAATATCTCAAAAGTTAGCTATTTAAAATAAAAGTCACTTCAAAACTAAAGTAATAAAGATTATAACGATAAACCTACTATATTTATTTCAGAAAATGACAGAAACTAATAACCATCGAACTATGCGCCTTTAAGCTTAAGGGAACATTTCTGCGTTTTCGTGGAAATAGTTGGCTATTTATTCTAACTGATAGACCACAGCAGCTTTTCCACATATTCGTAAAAATTCACTCCTTGCTTTTGGTTTGGAATTATGTCCTAGCAACATCTAAGGTCCAATCTTGACTGTGATAGGCTAATGGCTAGGACACTAGCCTCAGAATGGTAGAAGTGTGGCTTTAAGTCATGTGAGACAAATAAGTGTTCACACTTCCTGTCTACCATTCGCTATATATATCGCTAACTGCTATACAGGCTGTTTCCAGGGAAACCAGTGTAATGAGATGCACTGACCTCCCCAGGTGAAATACAACATAAACATGGAGGTGTGGCTAGAGTGATTGCATTTGGAAGCCTAGATCGTCTAATGGTTAGGACATTAGACCGAGAATGGCAGAGCTATGGGTTCAAGTCCGGCTTTAAAATAACAGTATCAGTAATGCAAAAGGGGTCAATTCATACAATCTTGAAATACATTCTATTGCTGTAATTTACTTGATAAAAATTGTGAATTTTACCACAAACCTTAGGGAGGCATTTCTTTGTAGCAAGGCTCCACATTTCCACATGTTGAATAACTTAAATCTGCATAGTCCGACGAAGCATAACATTTTCACAACTAAAACAATTATCCAGATTTGATTGTACATAACAGACTTAGACACTGATACACTTATAAAGCATGTTTTGCCACATAGAATAATGAATACCGAGTCTATTTAATAGAACATGTTACATCAGAAGCCTATGGTGTCAGAGTTTTAGCATGCTTGCCAAAACTAATTTTGTATGTTTGAACTTCAAATATCTCCATAGTTGGTAATTTAAAATGAACGTTACTTCAAAGTAAAAAAAGGTAGATCATAACAATCAATTTAATATGTTTATCTCAGAAAAATGACACAAACTCAAAACCATCGGACTATGCATCTTTACAAAACCCGAAAACTCCACATGACAAAACTATGGCTTTTCGCAAGCAAACAATTAAATGGAACCAAACTTGGGATGCGCAACAGTACGCATCACAAAATATATATTAGAGTTGACAAAATGGAATCCACAATCTGCTTAAAGCGAACCTTGAGCCAGCTCGGTGGAACGCGTGCTTCGTAAATGCAATGGAAGATTTCTTCGAGGTCTGCTGACATGACAACGAATCCCTTGATGCCCCTCTCCAGATCACTGAGCTGGTAGCGGATAAGGTCCATCAGCAAGTTGTACCTCTCAATCTGTACGGAGCACAGCAGTGTTATTGTGATTAGTAGTGATGGCAGTCGGTGGCATCTTCATAATCAATCATCCGTTTGAGCAAACCGATCGATGATTGATTAATAATCGGTTTGGACAAATACACGCTTTTGTACATCTCTGTAGACAATGTGAATGTGAACTGCGCTAAATGTTGACGGATAATTAATTCAACACAGAGGTAAGTTCTATTAAATGTGTGTGTGTGTATATATACATGTATATATATATACATATCGTATGTATAGTAGACCATACATTACAAATTTATTTATATATAACCTTT
Organism: Branchipolynoe longqiensis; assembly: GCA_030323885.1. Taxonomy (NCBI): domain Eukaryota; kingdom Metazoa; phylum Annelida; class Polychaeta; order Phyllodocida; family Polynoidae; genus Branchipolynoe; species Branchipolynoe longqiensis. The sequence continues at coordinate 44,862,814 of CM059197.1, forward strand.
CAGTTTGAAACGCCACTAGTACAACATTAGATGTAATTTTCAAAGTCCCTGAAATTACTACGTCTCTGAAATTGATGACAAAGATAGGCAAAGATAGACTGGCCTAACATTAACAATTTATCACTCAACAATTTAACACTCAACAATCTGAAATAGATTGGCAACAAATATATTTTCTGTTTAATACTGAGCCAGTCAAAGAAAATGTGAGGTATGAAGTAATTATGCAAATATTATTATGTATGTAATGCTCCTGTCTTTTATTGTTCTTATTCCGATATTGCTCCTGTAAACCTTCCTTTTGATATGTTCCTTGCTTCTATGGGTTACGGGAGGTTGGGGTGCAGCCTGGGGAATGGGAGGCCTGTTTCCAAGCAGCTCCCCTAATTCCCCTCCTTTCCTCCAGGCGGCGCCTCACCCACCTACTAACGGCCCATTTCGCCACCCATTTAGGTAGGTCTTAAGGGCCAGCCAGAGTTTTAGGCTTGATCAAATACCTTATAATACTAAGACGGCTCACTCAGCCTGTATTGTGTAATCAAAATGATCAAACCCACCACTTGGTGCGCTGGCTGTTCTCTTGGTTAAACAGTTGCTATATTATATGTATAAATGTATATATGAATGTGAAAGATGCGTGATGATGGCGCTGATGATGATGATGCTGCTGATGATGATGTGTATTTGTTCATAGTAATTTCATATTGATATGTATTCATACTTACCTATCTCATGTATAATATAATTGTATGTGTTTACATGTGAAATACCAACCAGCAGCTGGGCTGATCAAACCCACCACAAGGTGGCACTGCGAAATTTACAATACCATGGGAGAGATAGGGAGTGAGCCGTCTTAGTATTATAGGGTCTTTGGCTTGATCCACACAAATCTGACTTGTCTCCTCTTTTACTGTCTCCATTGGTTATGGAAGGAATCAATAATAAAAATATCACAACCATGGCCAAATTTCAATTGCCATTCCGTCACGCTCCAGTAAAGTCGTATCGCCTCACAGTGCGATTGGTGGTACCGGTACCCCATTAAATCACAAATGATCACAAAATTGCCGTAAAGTTGACATACCTCCTGCAGAAGGACAACATTCATTGGGGATGGTTCCACGGAGAGAATCTTCGCCGTTGCCTCGTAGTCGATGTTTTCCGGCACCTGTTTGACTATGCTGCCAGAGAGCTCCAACACCTGTGGAGAGAGAGAGGAGAGAAGAGCTTGCTTGTCAGTTCATTGATCACTGCAATCTTTCTCTAGTATCAGACATCACTTTGGATACGAGCATTAGGTACTTAGCAGATTGGATATCAGTGCATCACATTTCAGTAAACTGATATCGGAACATTAGATATAAATGCATTAGATATCAGCACATTGAGTATCATTGCATTGGATATGAGTACATCAGATATCAGCACATTAGGTATAGAGACATATATAAGCACATTGAGAATCATTGCATTGGATATCAGTACATCAGATATCAGCACATCAGGTATAGATACATTATATATAAGCACATTGAGAATCATTGCATTGGATATCAGTACATCAGATATCAGCACATTAGGTATAGATACATTATATATAAGCACATTGAGAATCATTGCATTGGATATCAGTACATCAGATATCAGCACATTAGGTATAGATACATTATATATAAGCACATTGAGAATCATTGCATTGGATATCAGTACATCATATATCAGCACATTAGGTATAGATACACTATATATAAGCACATTGAGTATCATTGAATTGGATATCAGCACATCAGATATCAGCACATTAGGTATACTATATATAAACACATTAGTAGATATTATTGCATTTTCTATCAGTACATCAGATATCAATATATTGCTATCAGCACAATATCATTATATTACATTACATTGCATTATATTAAATATTATCACATTAGATATCACATTATATACCAGAAAATCAAATAGCAGTAAATTAGATCTAAATTTCCACATGTTGAATAACCTAAATACTGATTCAAAATTTTAAATTGAAATAGTGTTTGTTGTTGTTTGTTGTTGTTTTACGTCCTAGCAACATCTAAGGTCATATCAGGACGGGTATTTTCTGTCAAATATATGTGTATTATAATGGATTATATATAGATAATAACAACTCTAAATTTCAATATAAAGGTTATATTTGCTAACATTGACTTCATCATGAGGTTTCTAGTCTAATCTCAAAGGTGACTGAACTTGTTGAGTCTAAGTGGTTATGAGGTAGCATGAAGTTGTATGTTGAATAACCTAAATACTGATTCAAATTTTTAAATTGAAATAGTGAATTTTCGGTCAAATATATGTGTATTATAATGGATTATATATACATAATAACAACTCTAAATTTCAATATAATGGTTATATTTGCTAACATTGACTTCGTCATGAGGTTTCTAGTCTAATCTCAAAGGTGACTGAACTTGTTGAGTCTAAGTGGTTATGAGGTAGCATGAAGTTGTAGATTTGTGATTTGGTGTTCACCCAATCATGCACTATTTTACATCAACGCACCACAAAAAGACCTACAAAAACAACGCTGTTAGCACAAATGTCTGGGTGACATTCTCAGCGCTTTGGTACCATTTAGCTTCACTCAAATTCAAGTACACTTCATAAATGCACGCGCAGTCTATGTGGGCCAGATTGGATTGGCATTATATGTGGTTGGTTGTTGGAGTTTTACATCCTGGCAATATCTAGGGTCATATCAGGACGGAACATTATATTTAACTGCATTAATTCTTTGCAGAAAATAAAGCATCTGTCGGTCGATTTATTTTTTATGGAAGTGAAATTTTCCTTGGGTATTGTATCAATTGACAAATATCATTGGAGTGGGAAAGTCAGTAATGAGGTGTGGTGTTCTACAATGTGTTCACAATAAGGTGCTGCCACCTGTGTTCTAGTATTAGAACCAATAAGGTGCTGTCACATTCAAAAAGGTGCCCAGCACGGGTTAAAGTTACGTAGTCCAATGAAAACATCACATTTTCAAAACCAAAACACTGACCTAGATTTGTTTCTACATATTCAACTTAGACACTGGTGCACTTATTAAGCATTTGTTGCTGCATAGAAGGGCATAATAAGTCAATTAATAGAACTCGTTACTACTGAAGTCTATGGTTTCAGAATTTTGGCATGCTTGCCAAAATTATTTTGGCATGTATTGACGTCAAATATCTCAAAACTTAGCCATTTAAAATTAAAGTTACTTCAAACTAAAGTAAAGTAGATTATAACGATTAGCATAATATATTTATCTCAGAAAATAGCAGAAACTCAAAAGCATCGGACTATGCAAAAAAAAGCTAGTCATTAATATTATATAATATTGAAAAGGGACTAGGGTGAATTTAACTCATATGAGCAGCACTCATTGCATCACAGCTCGATTTGATATTCAACATATGTAAAACACAATGTATTATTACGTGCATGCATTATTTATAACATCATATTGCACACGTGTTACTTTGACGGAGGAGTGCTTTCTGCTCAGCCGAATAACACTAGTACCGTATGAAGCCACTATAAGTATAAGGTGGTTTCATAGCGACTAGCGAAATAGCTCTGTACATGTGCAATCAAAACTGAACAACGTGATTATATATACTCGTAGACATACATCATTATAGTCCTCTTGGGTGAGTGGAGTGATTTCAAATGGGCCTTACCCTTCGGCTTTCACCCATTTGAAATCACTCAACCCACACACTATTAAATATATCTACGCGTGCGCAAAATCATATCTTTCGATAATGAAAAGTCACAGTACAATATCTACGCAACATTGAATTGGCACTTGAGGGATGTTATTCTCACACATTACGGGACTGTGTGACAATAGATTAATTACAAACTCTGCACTCAGGTGCTCATAGTTCTACAACATTTTGAAGTTTAAAGCTGAAACTTCAACCTGGTTTTCCGTTGGTGTTTGATACGGATCCTATGGACACATGGCAGAAAAATTGTAGATGCATACACGAGTATAGATAGACATAGGTAAGAGATACAGCTGCTTGATGAACACAAAAACAAAGGAAGGTGACAAACTTGTATCCCCATTTTGTTGCATGTGCGTAGAATATGAGTCTTCCGAGAAACCAACACTGGAACCCAGCAGGCCACTAATCAGGCTGCCGGTGTGGCGGTTTCAGCCGTGCGCCAGTTTCAGCCGTGCGCGTACCGTCAAACTCAAGGCATTGTCAATGGTCGTGAGTCACTAACCTTATAAATTTAATATAATGTTTTTGGTAAAGATGTTTTCTATATGTGTACCATGCGATTTGTTTCTAGGTGGTGTGGTTTTTGAGATATTTCACTTTTCCTGGATTTTCTGTATGAAGATTGCTCAGCACCATTGACAATGCCTTGAGTTTGACGGTACGCGCAGTGCAAAACATTAGTTTTATTCAAAATTAATAGAAATCAAGAACCCTAACCGTAGAAATTTAATATGATGTTTTTGGTAAAGATGTTTTATATATGCGTACCAAGCGATTTGTTAATAGGTGGTGTGGTTTCACAGATATTTCACTTTTTCTGTATTTTCTATATGAAGATTGCTCGACCATTGACAACGCCTTGAGTTTGAGTATGTGCACGGCTGAAATTGGCGCACGTCTGAAACCGCCACACCGGTGTGGCCGTCTCAGCTGCCACAAGGCTGATTTGCCAAATGTCGCTTCTGCGCATGCGTCAGAATCCAACAGCGTCGTCTGCGCATGCGTCAAAACTGAGCCAGTCTCAAATATTTGGCCACAATCTGCAGATTGGTTTTATGTCATAGCTAACGCGACGGGAATACAATGTGATAAAGGAGTGCCATACTAATAAGCGCTCTGCTATTCATATGGTCCCGTACGAATAGCCACTTCTTTATTATTAAGTTTGGTTGGTTTTCAATATTAACTAAGTTTGAGTGACATCTATGATCTAAATGATCTATGATTTTTTTAAATAGTGTGGCAGTCTCCATTCGTCACTCGAATCCGCGCATGCGCAGAAACGATATTTGGCAAATCAGCCTTGTGGCAGCTGAGACGGCCACACCGGCCCTGTTTGGGTGGTGATGAAGCACACCGCAGCAATCTACAAAACTGCTGCAGTGTACGTGCCAGATACAGTGGTTGCGCACAGTTGTCATTATGTGTGGTGCACTGGTGGAGCAGTAGTAGGTAGGCCCTACTGCCTGCACACAGGGGTGGGTGGGTTACTATGGTTACTACTTAGAGCAGGGCATGGCTAAACAATAGACAAGATCGCCATTCCGACTGCGCATGCGCTGAAAACAGCGTCAAGAGAAAAACAAAGGCGCTCGGCCATCGAGTTTGCCGATACGTGTAGGGCAAAACTTTGATTTCATTCAAAATTAATAAAAAATACATAACAATTTGGCACAAACATGGATGGATGCATCCAATATAATAATATAATGAATATGCTTAAGACACAAACAACTCTCCATAATTAAGCATTTTGAGCTAAGAAACATACAATTTCAGTCACTTTACAGGCTGATGTTTACATCACCATTGATTAGACATAAGTAATTGTTGTTCTAAATATTAAAATGTCAAATATGTCAACAGAAACTTGTTTCAAAGAAATATATAACCAATGTCTGATTAACCATCCCATTTCCTAGCCCAACAAATGTTATTAACCATGGGATATGAATAAAAACATGAATAATATAAGTAAAACTGACTTTGGCTATGGCTCTAATACTACTCTGAGTGCCCAGATTTGTCTAAATCTAAATGCAGATGGTATAAGATGTGCTGATTAGATTGATGTAAATGCAATGCTAGATAAAAGATTAACATCTTAATTTATTATATATATATTTTTTTAGTTGGTATTCTATGTTTCAAACAAGAGCTGAGATGAGCTGAAACTAGCACATTTCATAGCTGCACCCAGTGTCTTAGCATTTGCCATGTGCTTCGCAGGGGTTTGTTTTTCTTCCACGCATCCCACAATGCACCGCGCGGCTGGAATGGCGATCTAGTCTGGGTTGTCAAATGATGGTGAGCGCTCATAAACACACTTACGGGAAGTGGTATTTGATCCAATATAAAGTATTATCTAGGGCAATTTCACTGCAATTTACATGAGAAACTAACGCAGTACAATAACCACACCAAGTTTGGTCATCAGGAGGCAAATACAGCCATTGGTTCAAAGTGACTTTAAAGCCGCATAGTCCGATGAAGTATCAAATTGTCAAAACCAATGCAATTATCTAGAATTAATTCTAAATATCCACCTTAGATACTGATGCCACTTATTAAGCATTTGTTGTCACAGAAGGGAAAATACTGAGGCAATTTAAAGTTGCATGGTCCGATGATATCAATATATTTTCAAAACCAAGATTCTTACATAAATTTGATCCTACATATCCAACTAAGATAGCGGTGCCTTCACTTAGCAATTGGTGCTGCCGTTATGGTATAAATCTCACTTTATAAGAATGTAATTCACACAACAACTGATGGAAGCCAAAGACCTAAAAAAAAATGCAGGTCAATCTCGTGACCTCAGAGGTCTTGACCTGATTTCACAGACCACGTGACCTGGAGTGAAACACTCCCCAAAACAAAGATATGTTTGCTCTGCTTTTTTATTTTTCAGTACGGCCTCCGTGATCGACATTTCTTCTCATTAGATATATAATGTATGACATTATCTTACTCACTTGATAGATAATCATATAAAGGGTCACTGATATTGAAGTAAAAGTGTTGGAATCAGGATGTTTATACTCACTGGCAGTATGTTACCTTATGTTACGTTAAGGGCCTGTTACACTACGATGTACGGCGTCAGCGTGTTCCCAATGTATCACAATTTGCCAGTACGTCGGCATTCGTCAAACTTTTCAGGGGCCGGGGATAAAAATGGGCGTACACACAACGTACACACAACGTACGTAACGTATGCAGAACATATCTCTGACCTATTGCTAGCGTATGAGAACGCTCATGTACCTCGCAAAACGTTCACAAAACGCTTGCAGTACGCTGACCAACGTTACTTACGTTACTTCATCGCTAGAAGTATGGCATATACGTTAAGTTACTCCAATCTAAAGTAAGGTAGATTATAACAATCAATTTAATATATTTATCTCAGAAAAATAACAGAAACTCAGAACCATCAGACTATGCAACTTTAAAGAACAGGACTGGTAGCGAAAGACAGGGGTGTGAGGGGTGCCTATACCTATCCCAGCTTCTGGCATGTAAACTTAAAGTTGCATAGTCTGATGGTTTTGAATTTCGGTATTTTTTCTGAGATAAATATATTAGATCGATCACTAGTATCTACTTTACATTAGTTCAGTTATTTTTATTTTAAATGGTAAACTTTTGAGATATTTTGAGTGCAAACATGGAAAATTAGTTTTGGCAAGCTTGCCAAAACTCTAACACCATAGAATTCTGCAGTAACAGGTTCTATTAAATTGACTCAGTACGTATTGCCTTCTACGCAGAAACAAATGCTTAATAAGTGCATTAGTATCTAAGTCAGATATGTAAAATCAAATCTAGATAATTGGTTTGGTTTTGAAAATTTGATATTTCATCGGACTATGCAGCTTTAACAGGTCACTGCTTCAATCCTTCCTGACAGTAACTCAGAAAACTCAAGTTCTACCTCAGTCCTACTGAACCCTGTACTTTGAATACACAGGGGATAATAGTGGTTTCAGGCAAAATAAAAGTGGAAGTCAGGACGATATTATTATACCGACGGGACATTTTTGTTTACAGCTATATAAAAAATGTCCCCAGGCTGTGAAAAAAAACGGAAATCCGCTTAAGAACGGACAAAATATCATCCCTGGTACACATAGTACAGTCTAAGCCTGCAGGATCTCAGTAAAACAGTAGTTATGCAACGTCTACACCCAGGTAAGACTTCTACAATACACCTGATTCACACGTGGCTGAAAACGAAGCTTGTATGGCTTTCATTTGTTTGTTTACATCACCATAACCCTGCGCATCGCGCAATAACGACAACATAATATACAATATTATATTGCAAAAAAACAACAAAAACAACCGAAGACAAGAGATTCCATAACGAAACAAACAAATGTTTCCGTATTAAGTGTTCGACTCCGTTACAAATGCGGAAGAATACAGAGGATTCGCAGGTCTGCTAATGGTTAGATCCCCAGCCCTGGAATGGCAGAACTTAAGTGTGGGTTCGAGTCCCGTTTCCCTTTGTTTTCAGAAAACACCCCATCCCATCCCCACCTCACAAACAAAGATATCTACACATATTACCTGAATTGCAGCTAGAACTGCAATAAAAGGCAAATCCCAGACATTATTATAACATTTAAAAAAAAAATTAATAGAGAAGAAACAGGACACATACCTGATCCTCCTTGCTGACCCCGACCTGCGACGAGATCTGTGGCTGCAGCGACAGCAGCGTCTCAAACAGCAGGCGCGTCTCCTGGATCTGCGACATGATGTCGGCGTTGGGATGCTGCCCAAAGGCCTCGGGATGGTCGTTGTTGGGCAGCATGCTGACGTACTCGCGGTACGACGGCAGCGGCCCGTCCTTCGGCACATAGTAGGTGGGCAGAGGCGAAAGCCTGCACCGTCACGGTTCAGTTATTTAGTTATTTTTTTATTTTAATTTTTTTTAACAATCGCACAATTACAGGGTCCGTACACATACATGTGAAGATATGGAATTCAAGGCTATTTCAAGGCTGTTTTTGATAGGAATTGAGGTGAGTATTTGGCGTTTTATTGGGAGTAAGTATGTTGGATTATCTTAAGGCAAATGGCGATTTCGGACTAATTTAGATCAGTAGAGACTATTTCATGGAATTCAAGGCTTTTGAAGACTAATTGCCCCAAATAGGTTAAATTCAAGGCTTTTTAAGGCCTTGAAATGGGTCATTGCAAGTTGGGCAATTATTGGTTTTTCTTTACGTCAATGGTACAGATGTGGTCAGCGTGGGATTGGTTCCTGTTCGTTCCTTAATTAAAGTTGCATAGTCCGGTGGTTTTGAATTTCTGTCATTTTCTGAGATAGATATATTAGGTTGATGGTTATAACCTACTTTGCTTTAGTTTGAAGCAACTTTTATTTTAAATCGCTAACTTTGTAGATATTTGAATTGCAAACATGCAAAATTAGTTTTGGCAAGCATTCCAAAACTCTGACACCATAGAGTTTGGCAGTAACAGGTTCTCTTAATTTGCCTTAGTGTTCACTTCTATGTGGCGACAAATGTTTAATAAGCGGATCAGTATCTAAGTTAGATATGTAGGATCAAATCTAGATAATAGTTTTAGTTTTGAAAATTTGATGCTTTTATCGGACCATACAGCTTTAATTAAAGTTGCATAGTCCGATGAAACATATTTTTGTCAAAACCAAAACATTTACTGATATTTGATTCTATATATCCCGCTTAGGTACTGGTGCATTAACTAATGCTTTGGTACAGCATATACAGAATAATCAGTGAATTTATTACCACATCCCTTTGGACACCTACTTTGAGGCAGCCATTAGGTAGAGAGGGCACTGACCAATTAGGTCAATCTTGTGACCTCATATTAGTCTGGCCCTCATTCCAATACCATATATGGCTTTAGTCAGGTTCCAGGCATAAGGTCATTCGTCATCACGTGACCATCACGAGATGTGAATCTGGACCACAACAACTGGACTTTTGGAAAGTATGCCAAAATTATTTGAGGTTCTTTCAGCTCAAATTGCTCCAAAATTAAGCATTTAAAAAAATCAAAGTGACTCCAGAATAATGCATATTAGGTCATAATGGTCAACCTGATACATTTATCTAAAAAATGAGGGAAAAATTCAAAAGCCATCGGACTATGCAACTTTAAAGAGGGATGTGATTGGTTATCAGGAAAGGACGCTGAAAGTCACCCATGGCCCCCAGATTCGGGCGCAGGGGACAGTGCCCCTCATCCCGGAAAGTATTTTAAGGGCCTTAAAAGTAGTATATTTAGCAGAAAAATATACATTTGTCCCTTCTTTATGAAAAGGGGAAATTTCAATCACAGACAATTTGTCTTCCTCATTTCATTGTTCCTTGCCCTATCCTAGTGTAGTAGTCTATAAATGAGCCCTACTACCACGCAGTAGCGGTGGAGACTACGCCGCACACCTATGCAGTTACACTGAACTGCGCTAGGTGGCGGCAGGCTAGCCACCGGGCAGACCCCGACTGGGCTTCCCTCTACTGCGTGTGGCTAGCTCACCCCACCTACCCCACCTATAGAGTCGATGTGGGATCTGGTGAGTCAGGGGGCGGGGCAGATGACTGTGGACACTGCGGAGAGCAGATTGGTTCAAAAAACCAAGTTGAAGCGTACTTATATTGGATCTTGGCGTTCTTCCACGTGTGCGTGGCAGGGTGAGAGTCGGAGGGCGGTGGGCCATTACATTGGTGCCGTGACCATGATCCTATACAAGCTATGTGCTGTATGGTTGTTGAACCTGCCCTGTGTATGTAAGTGTGTTGCATTGCCTGTATGTATGTTGTAATTGTCAGTATTAAAAGACTTACAATTCCAGGGGGATGAGTGTAGTGGTCTGCACTGACCTCTCAGGCAAGGAGCCACATAGACAGGTAGGCATGGGTAGTATGGTGATATCAGGGAGCCTAGGTGGTGTAATGGTTAGCACACTGGCCCGGAATGCAAAGAGATGTGGGTTCGAGTCCCGCTCTCGGCGCAATATTTCCCATTTTCATCACCCCCCACGACACTAGTAATGCCGATCACCAGGGTAAGTAACGACAAGTATACATTTTCAATCATTGCTTTGACTCGGCCAGGGTATCACACCCAGGGGTGGACTGCTCCATGCTCTGCTAGCGGCTGCTAACGTCTTCACTGGAGGGGCATCAGGAGAAATGACTGTGCTGGTACCTGTAGGCCTTTAGCTACCAGTACAAGTCCAACATGTTTTTTCTTATGGTTAAAAGAAAAAGAAAAAATGACCACCCAGATTAATGAAATAGACATATAACTAAACTATGCAATCATAAAATACTATAAATCCTATCCTGCTGTAGTTATATTGTTTATTTAAAAAAATCCACAAAAGTTTTGGATTAAGCCACCATTTGTTTCACCTCGAGTGCATTCATTTATGCAACCCGAGGTTGTAGGGTCTGCGCATGAGCGAAAAAACTGGTTGGGATGATCTGAGGTGATTAATCGATTACGGCCTGGTTGTTTACACGGATTCGGATAGCGGTCCATCAAAATATCGATGGGTCATGTGGGGCTAAGAGGAATGAAAATGGGTTCGGTAGCTACGCATATCCACAAGCGCGACTCACTTGAAGAAGGGCGTGGAGAGAGCCTCCTCATGGAAGTAGTCGTTGATGTAGGTGAGGAGCAGGCGCCGGTCAGACTCGTCGGTCACGTGACCGCCATAGTTGATCCCAGCGATGAGGTACTTGAGCGCGTCCCACGGGGTCTCGTCCGGGTACTCGTCCAGGTAGATGCTGAGAAGGTTCTCAGAGACCTGCACAGGGTCCGTACACGTGTGAACATATGGAATTCAAGGCTTATTTCAAGGCTGTTTTTTTTATAGGAATTCAAGACTATTTTCATTTGGATTTCAGGAAAGACAACAACAATGGCGAATGACGATTTTGGACTAATTTAGATGAGTGGGGACAGTTTAATGGAATTCAAGGCTTTTCAAGACTAAATTACCCAAAACAGGTTAAATTTAAGGCTTTTCAAGGCCTTGAAATAGGGCAAATGAAGTTAAAGAATTTTCAAGACTTTCCAGGCCCCGTATGGACCGGACCCTCCCTGCAGAGCTGAGTTTCGATAACATTACAAGTAGCAGTCTGCACCGACCTCACAGGAAAGGAGCCACACAAGACAGGTAAGGCGTGGTTAGGGCGATTGCATCAGGGAGCCTAGGTGGTGTAATAGTTAGGAGGCTCGCCACGGAATGGCAAGTACAGGGTTCCCACTCTTCTTCAGGTTTCTTTTTAATGACCTTTTATAAGGGCCTCTATTAAATTTACGTTATTACTATCATTATAATAATTGTTATCATTCTTATTGCCATGCTTATTGCTATCATTATTATCCTTAGTATTCTTATTATGCTTGTTATTATGACTTATTATGATCGTCATTATAGTAGTATTATTGCCAGTACTATTGTTATTACTATTATCACTATAATTACTATTACTATTATTACCATTAAATGCACATAATGTTCTCATCAGTGACTATCTAATATACAGGCGGTACCCTCAACAGGCTTAAATTGGATCCTATGGATCGACCATATGTACTGGTGCACTCAGCAAACATGTATTGCTGCATAGAAGAAATACACACCTCGAAATCAGAGTCGTTGAACTCGTAGGGGATGTTCCAGCCAAGCATGAGGAACTTCCTTCGCTCCAGGAGAATGGCGTGGAAGTAACAGAGACAGAAGAGCAGCTTCTTGTATTTTTCCGGGTGGCGACAGCGGTTGAACTGAGGCTCGGTCATGAGCTGATACAGCCGCTTAATATTTGCCTTCAAGCCCTTTTAATTCAAAGAAACAACATCTTAAACATTATATTAAGCATGAGGAACTTCCTTCGCCCCAGGAGAATGCCGTGGAAGTAACAGCGACAGAAAAGCAGCTGCTTGTATTTTTTCCGGGTGGTGACAGCGATTGAGTTGTTCATAAGCTGATGGTGCTGCATGGTGCAGTGTGGTATTGGTCTATCCTGATCGTGTTGCATGATGCAGCGTATTTGCATACGCTGGCAGTCCTGCCATATATATCCTTAGCATATATTGTGAACTATTCAGGGATTAGCAAAAATCGCGTAATTCCGCGAAATCGCGGAGATCTTTCATCCATACATTATCCTGATCACAAGCCAACCCGTTCATGCCCTGAAGACATTATTTTTCTAAGACTGTGGTTTGTCTTGGCCTAGCGGATCGAACCCACGACCTCCATTGAACACAGGAAGCGGTAGATAAAACATTATACCCCGGTCATATCAGGACAGGTACCAACTTTAAGAAGCAACAAATATTCTTCATATACATCTTCACATTTACCCGCTACTTTTGAGTTGAAAAATAAAATAAAACATGTAAATTAATCGACTTTAAAAGTGAAATCGACAACATTCTGTGGTCGCGTTTCCTGTCTTTTTGCATTCTCTCCCATTTCACAAACTCTGTGCCGATATAAGTAGCATTTAGATATTGGAACCAGGAATTCCACTTCCTGTTCCATACTAAAGCTATTTTCAAGCGTATTTAGACTATGTTGTTATTCATCCCTACTCTGCGTAGGGGGGTAAATCTTTTAACTATGGAAGCGGGGGTGCCCTATATCTACTCCGCCAACCCTTCAGCTTAGCCTTAGTGAATTCCCAACATTACTCCCAGCCCTAAATTCTCCACATATTAGCGAGTGAGGCATATAGTGGGGATGCGCGCTGTCACGTGACATGGTCCACCGTTAACCCAGCCAGCATTGCCAGCTGGGCCCTGGGTGGGCCCCACATGGTCAGCCCATCTGGGGCCCAGCTAAATTTGGCCACAGGCTCCAAGTGGGCCCCACCTGGGCTAGTCCAGGTGGGCCTATCTCAGCTATTGAAAATGTTCACTATATCTTAGACAAAATATGATTATTTTTTTAAAGCTGGGAATCTAACCCATGTGGGGCCCATCTCACGCCCACTTCAGAGCCCACCTGGAGCCCCTGCCCAGCTGTGCTCAGCTCGCCCATTGACAACCCATGTAGGGCCCACCAGGGCATGTTGGCTGGGAAGTAGCATAGTTTAGAGCAGTGGAGTAGTTAACCAAGGCACTCAGGGCCTGGATAACAAGCAGGCGTGAGTTCAACCGTAGCAGATAGCGTACGGGTGGCAAATAGAGAAGCAATAAGGTTACTGAGTAGAATATATAATAAACGCTTTGCAAATGACTTAATAAGGTAACTTACCACCGGACCTGAATTAGCTAGGTAGTGGTATTAGAGTAGCAATAGACTATGGCAATCACCAACAGATGGACAATCAATGTTTCGGCTGCATCCTAAATAATATTTGCATAACAAGTTATACCTCAGAAAGAAAGACCAGTGTGTGTAGTGCAAACCTTTTTTGCAACAACGAATGAACAAGAAGACATTTGTGAAGCGAACTGAAAAAAAGGAGAGAAAAAAGGGAGAAAAAGAAAACAAAAAAAAGGAGAAAAAAAGGGGGAAAAAAGAAAAGAAAAGGAAAAAAAAGAAAAAAAAAGAAAGAAAAAAAAGAGGGGGGGGGGAAAGGGAAGAATAAAAAAAAGACTTGACGAATGAACTGTGACGTACCTTTGGTGGTTCGGTGGTCATCTTTATGCCGGCCTGCAGAATCGAGATGGGGAAGGCAGGGTTCGGGCTGCTGCTAAGCCACAACCGGAAGTTGGGGTGCGTCCGATCATCACCCGCACTTGCTTCAGCGCGCGACTGCAGCTGCTCGACTAGCTTGTCGAGTTGTGGCATCCACGACAGCGAGAGGTGACAGTTGGCGAGGAAGACCCAGTTGCCCTCACGCACGCCCTCTTTGATCATGCGCGTGGCAATGGGGGCCTGGCCCTGGCCCAGAGACAAGGCGTGGAAATGCGCCCCCATACCTCGCTGCTCAGCCAGCAGCAGAAGGGAACTCGTCGGGTCCTGTTGAAATGAGGTTTCAAATTACAGGTAGACCATCACAAATCCGGAGCCACTCGTGGCTAACACATGTTTTCCTGCTCAAGGGGGACCCTCCCCCTGAATGTATTGGATGTCAGTCCCCACTGACAGTCAATCACATTTTTACTAAACTGTGTTGATTTTATGGCACTGCACCAACAATTTTACACTGCAAACAGCATGCATGAACTTTTTACTAAAGTTAAACAAGAAGACATTTTAGGTTTTTTGAGGGCAGCTGGTCTGTACCACCTCATATAGTTCATTAAAACAATTTGATTAATTAATTCTTTCATCTATTTTATTTAATTATATGATTTAGCTTTTAAAATTTCATAAGTGTCTATTGACACATAGATGATTGTATGCTTTTACATTAAATGTAAAGGCGATGGTTGAATAACAAAAATTAAAAAGAATTCTCGCCGTGAATATGGCCTATGCTGCCGACACGGTGTAAAGAAACCACCAATCAATCAATCAATCACAAATCCGGCATCATTGGGACCTGCAGGGTGCCGGGTAAGTGATTTTGCCGGATAACTGATCGTTATATTAGAATGCACTTACAAACCAAACCACTTCACCCTACCTTTAAAATCACCTGTAAATCAGTACATGTTCGCTAATAATATTGGTTGGTTGTTGGAGTTTTACGTCCTGGCAACATCTAAGGTCACGCGTCCTGATATGACCTTAGGTGTTGCTAGGACGTAAAACAAAAACAAACAAACAAACATCTAAGGTCATATCAGGACAGGTACCGACTTGTGACAGTGTGCACTCATGGCGACTTTATAGTGCTGTCTCACTGGGAGACGAGGCTGCCAGCACCATGACCTGATATCCCACTCAGTCACATTATCCTGACACTGAGCCAACCAGTCCTTGCCCTGTCCTAATAATGCCGAGTGTCTGGCTAGGTAGCTACAAGTATTAATTTTTAATTCATTGGTTTGACTCGACCAGGGTTCGAACCTGTGGGTTCGAATCCCATGATCTACCAAAACGGGATAGGGACGCTTAACTCATCCGGCCATACCGTCTGTTTTTTTTGCCGGATAACCGATTGTTATACTCACCTAGATTTGATCTTACATATCTAACTTAAATACTGATACACTTATTAAGCATTTGTTGCCAAAGAGAAGGGAATACCGAGGCTATTTAATACTAGAACCTGCTACTGCTGAAGCCTATGGTGTCAGAGTTTTGGCATGCTTGCCAAAACTAATTTGACATATTCACACTTCAAATATCTCCAAAGTTAGCCATTCAAAATCAAACTGACCACAAACTAAAGCAAGGTAACATACAGCAATCAATTTACTGTATTCTCGCAGGTTAACGCCCATGTGTGAGTTAACTCCCACCATCAACTTGGCCAATATTTCATAAACGCCCACCCCTTAAACGTCCACGTGTGGCTAAACGCCCACCCACCCCCACTTCAGTGATTTGCCAATTTAAACGCCCAGGGCATTAACAAGCAAGAATACGCTAATATATTTATCTCAGAAAAAGGGCTGAAACTGAAAACCATCGGACAATCAACTTTAAGAAGAACACTTACAACTCCCGGTGAGAGTACGAAGATGAGTGGGGAGCGTGTGCTCGAATCGCCAACCACTTGCTGCATATCAAGCGCAGGAGGCTCAGTGAACTTGGAGCCGAGGTTGTTGACGATGAAGGATGTGACGCAGAATGACACGCGGTCCGACCGTAGAGACCGAACGATTACCATCTTCTGGAGTTCATTACATGCATTGTCCCATTCGCCTGCAGGTCGCAATTTGAACAATACGGTAAGAATGGTGGTTGGAATTGGAGCGGCTTGGGACGCGTCAGGTCATTTTGGAATGGTAATACTATTACTAGGATAAATACCAACCATCTATTGCGTACAAGGCTATAATATGTAAATAGAGTAGGCTAGTCTAGGGATAGAGTAGAAGGAAAACAATTATCAATAAAAACAAAAAAAAACTAACATAGAATTACTAACCACAAAACAATAGCTATAAGAAAATAAAGTGGAAAACTGCCCCACATTGAAAACAAGCCCGATCATCCGGGCTTATATGTTATGGACAGAATAAACACCCCATAAAAAACACACACACACAAAAACAAAAAATGGAATGCCAGTTCGATACAGGGTTTTTGTAGGTGGAATGTGTTCGAAAATATGTTGGTTGGTTGGTTGCTGGAGTTTTAGAATCTGGCAACATCTAAGGTTATATCAGAACGGGTACCGACTTGCGACAGTGTGCACTCATGGCGACTTTATAGTGCTGCCCCACTGGGAGACCAGACTGCCAGTACCATGACCTGATATCCCCCCGCCCCCTCAGCCCCATATATTCAGCCCCCCCACCTCCGTCCCATTATCCTCACCCCCTCCGCCCAACCTCAGCCCCAATATATTTGATATATGATTGGGTACAAATAAATAGATGTAAACCAATCAGAATATGTAACAGGAAATAATAATATAGTCAATCATACTACAACCCATTAGATACCCTTTCTACTTTCTTACGCCTCTCAAAGATGCCTTTGTACTTTCTTACGTTTCTTAAAGATGCCTTTGTACTTTATTACACCTCTTAAAGATGCCTTTGTACTTTCTTACACCTCTTAAAGATGCCTTTGTACTTTCCTACGCCTCTTAAAGATGCCTTTGTACTTTCTTACACCTCTTAAAGATGCCTTTGTACTTTCTTACACTTCTTAAAGATGCCTTTGTACTTTCTTACGCCTCTTAAAGATGCCTTTGTACTTTCTTACGCCTCTTAAAGATGCCTTTGTACTTTCTTACACTTCTTAAAGATGCCTTTGTACTTTCTTACGCCTCTTAAAGATGCCTTTGTACTTTCTTACACCTCTCAAAGATGCCTTTGTACTTTCTTACGCCTCTTAAAGATGTCTTTGTACTTTCTTACACCTCTTAAGGATGCCTTTGTACTTTCTTACGCCTCTTAAAGATGCCTTTGTACTTTCTTACACCTCTTAAAGATGCCTTTGTACTTTCTTACGCCTCTTAAAGATGCCTTTGTACTTTCTTACACCTCTCAAAGATGCCTTTGTACTTTCTTACACCTCTTAAAGATGCCTTTGTACTTTCTTACACCTCTTAAGGATGCCTTTGTACTTTCTTACGCTTCTTAAAGATGCCTTTGTACTTTCTTACACCTCTCAAAGATGCCTTTGTACTTTCTTACACCTCTTAAAGATGCCTTTGTACTTTCTTACCTCTTAAGATGCCTTGTACTTCTTACACCTTAAAGATGCCTTTGTACTTTCTTACGCCTCTTAAAGATGCCTTTGTACTTTCTTACACCTCTTAAGGATGCCTTTGTACTTTCTTACGCCTCTTAAAGATGCCTTTGTACTTTCTTACACCTCTTAAAGATGCCTTTGTACTTTCTTACGCCTCTTAAAGATGCCTTTGTACTTTCTTACACCTCTTAAAGATGCCTTTGTACTTTCTTACGCCTCTTAAAGATGCCTTTGTACTTTCTTACACCTCGTAAGGATGCCTTTGTACTTTCTTACACCTCTTAAAGATGCCTTTGTACTTTCTTACACCTCTCAAAGATGCCTTTGTACTTTCTTACGCCTCTTAAAGATGGCTTTGTACTTTCTTACACTTCTTAAAGATGCCTTTGTACTTTCTTACACCTCTCAAAGATGCCTTTGTACTTTCTTACGCCTCTTAAAGATGCCTTTGTACTTTCTTACGCCTCTTAAGGATGCCTTTGTACTTTCTTATGCTTCTTAAAGATGCCTTTGTACTTTCATACGCCTCTTAAGGATGCCTTTGTACTTTCTTACACCTCTTAAAGATGCCTTTGTACTTTCTTACACCTCTTAAAGATGCCTTTGTACTTTCTTACACCTCTCAAAGATGCCTTTGTACTTTCTTACGCCTCTTAAAGATGTCTTTGTACTTTCTTACGCCTCTTAAAGAAGCCTTTGTACTTTCTTACCTCTCAAAGATGCCTTTGTACTTTCTTACGCCTCTTAAAGATGTCTTTGTACTTTCTTACCTCTTAAGGATGCCTTTGTACTTTCTTACGCTTCTTAAAGATGCCTTTGTACTTTCTTACACCTCTTAAAGATGCCTTTGTACTTTCTTACACTTCTTAAAGATGGCTTTGTACTTTCTTACACCTCTTAAAGATACCTTTGTACTTTCTGACACCTCTTAAGGATGCCTTTGTACTTTCTTACACCTCTTAAAGATGCCTTTGTACTTTCTTACACCTCTTAAAGATGCCTTTGTACTTTCTTACACTTCTTAAAGATGCCTTTGTACTTTCTTACACCTCTTAAAGATGCCTTTGTACTTTCTTACACCTCTTAAGGATGCCTTTGTACTTTCTTATGCTTCTCAAAGATGCCTTTGTACTTTCTTACACCTCTTAAAGATGCCTTTGTACTTTCTTACGCCTCTCAAAGATGCCTTTGTACTTTCTTACACCTCTTAAAGATGCCTTTGTACTTTCTTACACCTCTTAAGGATGCCTTTGTACTTTCTTATGCTTCTCAAAGATGCCTTTGTACTTTCTTACACCTCTTAAAGATGCCTTTGTACTTTCTTACGCCTCTTAAAGATGCCTTTGTACTTTCTTACACCTCTTAAAGATGCCTTTGTACTTTCTTACGCTTCTTAAAGATGCCTTTGTACTTTCTTACACCTCTTAAAGATGCCTTTGTACTTTCTTACGCCTCTTAAAGATGCCTTTGTACTTTCTTACACCTCTTAAGGATGCCTTTGTACTTTCTTACGCCTCTTAAAGATGCCTTTGTACTTTCTTACACCTCTTAAAGATGCCTTTGTACTTTCTTACGCCTCTTAAAGATGCTTTGTACTTTCTTACACCTCTTAAAGATGCCTTTGTACTTTCTTACACCTCTTAAAGATGCCTTTGTACTTTCTTATGCCTCTTAAAGATGCCTTTGTACTTTCTTACGCCTCTTAAAGATGCCTTTGTACTTTCTTACACCTCTTAAAGATGCCTTTGTACTTTCTTACACCTCTTAAGGATGCCTTTGTACTTTCTTACCTCTTAAAGATGCCTTTGTACTTTCTTACGCCTCTTAAGGATGCCTTTGTACTTTCTTACGCCTCTTAAAGATGCCTTTGTACTTTCTTACACCTCTTAAAGATGCCTTTGTACTTTCTTACGCTTCTTAAAGATGCCTTTGTACTTTCTTACACCTCTTAAAGATGCCTTTGTACTTTCTTACACCTCTTAAAGATGCCTTTGTACTTTCTTACACTTCTTAAAGATGCCTTTGTACTTTCTTACACCTCTTAAAGATGCCTTTGTACTTTCTTACACCTCTTAAAGATGCCTTTGTACTTTCTTACGCCTCTTAAAGATGCCTTTGTACTTTCTTACACCTCTTAAAGATGCCTTTGTACTTTCTTACGCCTCTTAAAGATGCCTTTGTACTTTCTTACACCTCTTAAGGATGCCTTTGTACTTTCTTACGCTTCTTAAAGATGCCTTTGTACTTTCTTACACCTCTCAAAGATGCCTTTGTACTTTCTTACGCCTCTTAAAGATGCCTTTGTACTTTCTTACGCCTCTTAAAGATGCCTTTGTACTTTCTTACACCTCTTAAAGATGCCTTTGTACTTTCTTACACCTCTTAAAGATGCCTTTGTACTTTCTTACACCTCTTAAGGATGCCTTTGTACTTTCTTACGCCTCTTAAAGATGCCTTTGTACTTTCTTACACCTCTTAAAGATGCCTTTGTACTTTCTTACACCTCTTAAAGATGCCTTTGTACTTTCTTACGCCTCTTAAAGATGCCTTTGTACTTTCTTACACCTCTTAAGGATGCCTTTGTACTTTCTTACACCTCTTAAAGATGCCTTTGTACTTTCTTACACCTCTTAAAGATGCCTTTGTACTTTCTTACGCCTCTTAAAGATGCCTTTGTACTTTCTTACACCTCTTAAAGATGCCTTTGTACTTTCTTACACCTCTTAAAGATGCCTTTGTACTTTCTTACACCTCTTAAAGATGCCTTTGTACTTTCTTACACCTCTTAAAGATGCCTTTGTACTTTCTTACACCTCTTAAAGATGCCTTTGTACTTTCTTACACCTCTTAAAGATGCCTTTGTACTTTCTTACACCTCTTAAAGATGCCTTTGTACTTTCTTACACCTCTTAAAGATGCCTTTGTACTTTCTTACACCTCTTAAAGATGCCTTTGTACTTTCTTACACCTCTTAAAGATGCCTTTGTACTTTCTTACACCTCTTAAGATGCCTTTGTACTTTCTTACACATCTTAAATATGCATGTACCTTCTTACACCTCTTAAAGATGCCTTTGTACCTTCTTACACCTCTTAAGATGCCTTTGTACTTTCTTACACCTCTTAAAGATGCCTTTGTACTTCCCTACACCTCTTAAGGATGCCGTTGTACTTTCTTATGCCTCTCAAAGATGCCTTTGTACTTTCTTACACCTCTTAAAGATGCCTTTGTACTTTCTTACACCTCTTAAAGATGCCTTTGTACTTTCTTACACCTCTTAAAGATGCCTTTGTACTTTCTTACACCTCTTAAAGATGCCTTTGTACTTTCTTATGCTTCTTAAAGATGCCTTTGTACTTTCTTACACCTCTTAAAGATGCCTTTGTACTTTCTTACGCCTCTTAAAGATGCCTTTGTACTTTCTTACACCTCTTAAAGATGCCTTTGTACTTTCTTATGCTTCTTAAAGATGCCTTTGTACTTTCTTACACCTCTTAAAGATGCCTTTGTACTTTCTTACACCTCTTAAAGATGCCTTTGTACTTTCTTATGCTTCTTAAAGATGCCTTTGTACTTTCTTACACCTCTTAAAGATGCCTTTGTACTTTCTTACACCTCTTAAAGATGCCTTTGTACTTTCTTACACCTCTTAAAGATGCCTTTGTACTTTCTTACATCTTAAAGATGCCTTTTTACCTTCTTACCTCTAAGATCCTTTGTACTTTCTTACCTCTTAAGATGCCTTTGTACCTTCCTCTTAAGATCCTTTACTTCTTACACCTCTTAAAGATGCCTTTGTACTTTCTTACACCTCTTAAAGATGCCTTTGTACTTTCTTACGCTTCTTAAAGATACCTTTGTACTTTCTTACACCTCTTAAAGATGCCTTTGTACTTTCTTACACCTCTTAGAGATGCCTTTGTACTTTCTTACACTTCTTAAAGATGCCTTTGTACTTTCTTACACCTCTTAAAGATGCCTTTGTACTTTCTTACGCCTCTTAAAGATGCCTTTGTACTTTCTTACGCTTCTTAAAGATGCCTTTGTACTTTCTTACACCCCTTAAAGATGCCTTTGTACTTTCTTACACCTCTTAAAGATGCCTTTGTACTTTCTTACACTCCTTAAAGATGCCTTTGTACTTTCTTACACCTCTTAAAGATGGCTTTGTACTTTCTTACACCTCTTAAAGATGCCTTTGTACTTTCTTACGCCTCTTAAAGATGCCTTTGTACTTTCTTACACCTCTTAAGGATGCCTTTGTACTTTCTTACGCCTCTTAAATATGCCTTTGTACTTTCTTAAACCTCTTAAAGATGCCTTTGTACTTTCTTACGCCTCTTAAAGATGCCTTTGTACTTTCGTACACATTCCAGTGAGATTATTACATCTTTCAAAGACCCCTTTGTACTTTGTCACATGCGACGCGATGTGATGCGAATGGACCAACATGACGCTAACCCGAACAGACAGACGGTATCATCTCACAAAGGTTAACAACCCCCTAGAACATCCTGGCTACGCCCCTGTACACCTCCAAAACTTGTGGTTTTTATATTTGTCCAATTGTATAATTTCAATCGCAGACAATTGGTCTCCCCTATTCCACTGCTCCTTTCCATATCCTAGTAATGCTGAGTGCCAGGCTAGGTACTGACAAGTATTAATTTTTAAGTCTTTGACTCAACCGTCCCATGACGTGCCACATGGGAAGTAGACGCTCAACTGATTCCGCCATCACATCAGGCCGAAACCTTCGAATTTCCGCCAAAACGCGGATTTTCCCCCATAGGATTAGCACTATCGTATCAGGGTATCGCGGTAAAATGCCAGTTTCAAATGTCCTTGTTATGACTATATTATCACCCATACCTAACCCTTTCTTGTTTGTGTTTTATGCTTTAGCATCATCTAAGGTCATATAAGAATGGGATTCTGACTAATAAATTGTGGTTATATATAGGATATATGAACCTGTCTCAAAAGGTGATAACTCTTGTTTTGTTGGTCCATTGTAACAATTGACACAAAACAGCACAGAAAAGGTTACAGTGAAAACACAAGGACATTTGCTTCAAATCAATATGTATTCTATAGGGGATTATGAAATACCATGTAAAAAACAAATCAGTTTATCCTGAGGAAATGCATAATGTTGATCGTTACAATGGACAAAGTTTTGTCCCAAATTACTTAGCACCTTTTGAGACAGCCTCATATATATATATAGCAAAATGTCAGTATATACTGACATTTTGCAAACGTTAATCAATGAATGTCAACAAACGCGATATCCGCGAGTTGGCCGAGGTCTTCCGTCCCTGATCCTAGTGAGCGTACCTGGTAGTGCTGTGGTTTCAGGCTCTGAGGAAGTGTACCACAAGTTCCAATCCCTCGGGTACTGCTCGAATGAGGTAATGATACCATGGAAGTTGGTCAGCTTGTCCAGTTCAGTGATGTTGTCCCAGGAGATGTCGGGTAACCACAAGCTGCAAGGGTTATCCATTTGGTTCTCTCTGTCCAGCACCTGGAGGACAGCGCGTGCACAAGTTTAGTTTGATTGAGAACACAGGCGGATATATGAGAAATGGTTTTGATGGCAGCCAATCTGCATTAGTTTGTATGAGAACACAGGCGGGTATATGAGAAATGGGTTTTATGGCAGCCAATGTGCATTAGTTTGTATGAGAACACAGGCGCGTACATGAGAAAGGGGGTTTATGGCAGGCAACCTGCATTAGTTTGTATGAGAACACAAGCGGGTATTTGAGAAAGGGGGTTTATGGCAGCCAACCTGCATTAGTTTGTATGAGAACTTAAGCAGGTATATGAGAAAGGGGATTTATGGCAGCCAACCTGCATTAGTTTGTATGAGAACACAGGTGGGTATTTGAGAAAGGGGGTTTATGGCAGCCAACCTGCAGTAGTTTGTATGAGAACACAAGCCGGTATTTGAGAAAAGGGGTTTATAGCAGCCAACCTGCATTAGTTTGTATGAGAACACAAGCGGGTATATGAGAAAGGGGATTTCTGGCAGCCAACCTGCATTAGTTTGTATGCGAACTTAGGCAGGTATATGTGAAAAGGGATTTCTGGGAACCAACCCACATTAGTTTGTATGAGAAGGCAAGCTGGTATATGAGAAAGTGGATTTCTGGCAGCCAACCCATAGTGATATATCAAAACTGAAGATATTGAACACATATACCGTATTCTCACGGTTAACGCCCTTGGCATTTAAATTGGCAAATCACTGAAATGGGGAGTGGGTGGTTACCCACACATGGGCATTTAAGGGGTTGGCGTTAACAAAATATTGGCCAAGTGGGGGGTGGCCGTTAACCCACACATGGGCATTAACCCATGAGAATACGATAGTAAAAAGAGTGAGCAACCTCTGTAATACCTCCATCCAACACCCCCCCCCCCCCCGCCCCCACACACACACACATCCCTGAGGCCAATCTCAAATTCCACAATTGTCAAGAAAACAACTCCAGATATATTATTGAATCTGCGTTATTTGAAAGACAATTTCTATTCACATTAATTTCCTTAATTTATATGCAAGTTCAGTGTAAAATGTTATGATGAATAAAACCACTCGAATAAAAGCTAGAATCAAAAATCAATGCAAACTGATATGTTGCCTTGAATCGTGTTTAACATTTACCCGTTCTAATTTAACTGTACTCACATAACTCATGCAATATTTGTTTATTGCATGTACATTTAACTCTGTTCCTGGCTCAGCCTTGTCCTGTTCGTAACATCAGCCCTCAGCAGTCTGCGTTCCAAGCCAGGGTTCTTTTTTAATGACATGTATGTACTTTTTAGGACCATTAAAACTGTTTTTATAATGACCAAAACGAAGAAATTCAACAGTTTTTTTCAGCATGCAAGTATTTTGGTGTTTCTGAGATCACTGCTTTCGCTATTCCAGGATTCTATGCTCATAGCTAATATGCTTCTATCGAAGCACCCACAGTTGGATCTTTCGATTTTTAGCACAGGTGCCTCACCAGCTCTAGTTACTTTTCTACTTGTGGTTTTGTATTTTCGGGAGTTCCATACATCAACCGCCCTTGATGCTGCGACAGCAGCATCAAGGGCGGTTGATGTATGGAACTCCCAACATCTCCCGACCAGCCACTGCAGGGACAAATAGTTTTGCGCCTGTCTGGACATGTTCTTGCCGGTGTGAGACCTCTATTTGCTCCCCGAGAGAATGCCGCTGGTAACTTGCAAAAGCCAGCAGCACTTCAACACTTTTGCAGGTAGCTTTCATGATATGAAATGAAATAGTCAAAAGCTATTATTATGAGGTGAGTTTGTCTTCTAGTTTCTAGCATGCAAATATTAGCCTGTTTGTGTAGGTCTATTGTAGGATATCTGTTTTCTAGCCCCAGACGTAATATCAAAGGTCTACTTTGTTGTCTTTGTACTTACTATCCCTCCACGTAAGAAGAAGTTGTATTCATCCACGTTGATCTTGCCAGATTCTTCAAGGATCTTGGCGCACATGTGGAAGGAGAAGAGAAGTTTGTGCCGCTCAAACAGTCCGCGGCACGTGTATCTAGAGGAGTAAGAAACAAGATCACTTTACTCCCAGGTTTCACACTCTTTTTCAGGCTTCTTTCTTAATGACTTTTTAAGTACTTTTAAGGACCAATAAAACTTGTTTTTTAAGGACCAAAATGAAGAAATTCTACAGCTGCTTCGGTTCATGCTCAGAGATCGCCGAACCAACATTGGTCATGCTCGGAGAAGTGATCGGAATAGGTGCATAATGAGATAAACGAAGCCACATTGACCCGGCGTGTGATGAAGAATGCGTGATATATGAAATGTAGGGATATAGTTTTTTTAATCTTTAAATTTTTACAAAATAAAGTTAAATTTTTTAGAAACAAGACATTTCAAAAACATTTTGTCCAATATATTGACATCCATACGTTATAATGACTTATAATACTTTTTGCATAATTGTAGGACTTTTTTAGTACATAATGTAGTAGTCTGTACATGAGCTCTACTTCCACGCGGTAGCAGCGGAGACTACGCCGTACACCAGCGCAGTACCACTATACTGCGCCAGGTGGCAGCACGGGTAGCCACCGGGCAGACCCCAACTGGGCTGCCCTCTACTGCGGGTGGCTGTTCCCCCCACCCCCCCACACCTATAGTCGACGTGGGATCTGGCGAGTCAGGGGGCGGGTCAGACAACTACTGACGCCGCGGAGAGCAGATGGTTCAATAAACCAAGTTGAAGCGTACTCTGATTGAATCTTGGCGTTCTTCCGTGAGTGACCGTGAGAGTGGGGAGTCGGAGGGCCGTGGGCCATTACAATAATTTTAGCATTTTCTAAAGTTAGTACTTTTGATGTTTTTTATGACCAATACGAACCCTGACTCAGTAATAAATAAACAGAGGATTTAGGGCCTGTCCACAAATATCGATGTTCTTCACAATCCTAGCACTGTTCAGAAGGGAGGAGTTAAGCCATGTTCAGATTGCTTTTCGGGCTATAAACATCAGTCACATTTGATCAATGCACTTACGATCCAGGGATGAAAGTCGTGTCCGAAAAAAATCGCGGAAATCAAGTCGTGGTTACCACACGCGATTTGTGGTGCGAGCATGAATTGTGCTGGCGATCACAGAAGCAGGCCCAGGAATCTGTATCTTCTGCCACAATAGGAGAACTTCAGCCACTGGATCAATCGTGTCAATCATGGCAGGGACGGAAAATTGCCGGAAGTCAGGCTTCAACTATCCTTATTGTGATTGTATTATCGGCCATACCTCACACTTTCTTGTTTGGATTTGCCACATCTAAGGTTATAAAAGAAGGGGTTTCGAACGAACCAATTGTTGTCATGTAATTCCTGATTTCTTAGCATTTTACTTAACATAATCGGTAAATATACAAAATCGCGAAAATCCGCGAAATCGCAGAGATATCTCATCCCTGAATTGATCGGATAAGAGGAGGGCGGGAGAGGGTTAAAAGTAATCCTAACATTCTTAGGATTGTGAAAAACCATTAATATTTATCGTCTGCCCCTAATTAATGCAGCAGTAGAATTACAACAAGCGATATCGTGAACAATCTAACTGACAGCGAAACTGCAGAAATACACAGACATAAATCTAAATCTAAACTCCATTCTTGCTAAATAAAAGATTCACATCGTACTGTTCTGTACAGTAGCGGTGAAGAATAACCAATTAGAAAAAGTGGGTAAAGGCTGTTTAAATTAAATGAGCAGATAAATTCTTAATTTAAGAAGCAAAATATATTCTTCACATATATATCTAATATTTACCCGCTAATTTTGATTTGAAAAATATAATGAAACATGTAATCAAATCGATCGCATTCTAACGGTCGCCATCATGTCTTTATGCATTCTCTCCCATTTCACCAACACTGTACCGATATAAGTAGCCATTGGATACTGGAACCAGGAATTTCACTTTCTGTTCCATACTAAAGCAATTTTCCTCCCGTATTTAGAATATGTTGTCATTCATCCCCTACAACAAGAACGGGGTGAATCTTTTATCTACATTCTTGCCAGCGTGCTCACCGGTAGAGAGCGAACGTGTGATAGTCGTTGAGGTTCTGGATGCGGTCCTCGAGTTTGGAGCTTCGTGAACTCTTGTCGATGGACAACATGAAGAGCTCGATGTAGGCATCGAGCGAGAACTGGTACATGGGGTCGATGCGGCCCATGTCATTGAGCACGAAGAACAGGATGGAGGCACGCTGCGCACATGCGCGGTAACCTTCGCGTGCACTGTCGATCTTGACCTCAGTCGTCTCGGCCGTGGCGAGCTGGTCCGAGATCTCCTGTGAGGTGATCTTGGACGTCTGCAGGGTGTTCACGAGCTGCTCGTCGTCCAGAAGTGAACCCTGAGCCTCGTTCAGGAGCCTGGCAGACAGATACGGGGAGGTTGAGATTGGTTGGTTAGTTGTTGGAGTTTTACGGCCTGGCAACATCTAAAGTCATATCAGAATGGGTACCGACTTATGACAGTGCACACTCATGCCGACTTTATAGTGCTGCCCCACTCAGAGACCAGGCCACTAGTACCATGACCTGATATCCCACTCAGTCACATTATCCTGACACGGAGCCAACCACTCCTTAAATTGCCCTCTCCTAACAATGCCGAGCGCCTGGCTAGGAAGCGACAAATATCAATTTTGTTCATTCGTTTGACTCGAGTGGGAATTGAACTCCCAACCTTCCAAACGGGAGGCCTACACTCTACTGATTTGGCCACCGCGTCCGGTGGGGGAGGGGGGAGGAGGAGACCCAGTTATTATGGCAGGGTCCATATGTATGTGAAGATATGGAATTCAAGGTTCTTTCAAGGCTTATCAAGGCTGTTTTTGACAGGAATTCAAGACTATTTTCATTTGGATTTCTAGAAAAAACAACAACATAGGCATGTAGGATTATCTTGGGTCCACAGTGTACTGGCGAAAAATTGATTCTGTGCTTTTGCATTCTGTAAAAGCGATGGTTGAATAAAAAAAAAAACAATTTCTCGTCGTGAATATGGCCTATGCTGCCAACACAGCGCAAAGAAACCACCAATCAATCAATCAATCAATCTTATGCCGAATGGCGATTTCAGACTAATTTAGATCAGTGGGGACAGTTTATTGGAATTCAAGGCTTTTCAAGACTAATTACCCAAAATAAGTTAAATTCAAGGCTTTTCAAGGCCTTGAAATGGGGCAAATAAAGTTCAAGACCTTTTCAAGACTTTCCAAGCCCCGTACGGACCCTGCATTATGTATATATCCATATCTCTGACACTTATTACTGTACCACCAGTTATGTATGCATCAGCAATTTTGAAATTGCGTAAATAACCATAATGTCGCATGGCAGGAACACTAGTGCCTCAGTGATGACAAAATAACTTTTGTTCGATGACAAAAATTAAATTTACTAAGTAAATTTACCGTAAAATTTCATCCTCCAGGTCCTGGAGCTTCTTCTTGCCTGCGGCAATGTTTAGCACGAGTTGGTCTTTCTGTTCTTCCAGCTCTGGCTTTTCCTTTCGGACTACAATGCCCAATAGTTGAGCCTCCAGACCTGCGAACAGACACAACACTTATAACTCACCATAAAGAACAAGTTGGAAAACTCTAGTATTAAACATTGTTCATGTTGCGTGACAACATGGGTAATTCAGCAATTGGCAAAAACAAGCTAAGATAATTCTTTGGCACATTACAAATTAAAAGCTGGAAATCGGGAGATTGGGGTTATTATGCTATATTTTGCTATATTTTAGGGAGATCTCCCACCAAATCGGGACACCTGACACGTTTGGGATGTCTTAATTGGACTATACAACTATAAGAAAAGTTACGATATTATTGAATATTAAAGTCGTATAGTCCGATGGTTTTTGAGTTTCTGTCATTTTCTGATATAAATATATTAGATTGATCGTTATAATCTACCTTACTTTAGTTTGAAGTAACTTATATTTTAAAAGGCTAACTTTTGAGATATTTGAAGAGCAAACATGCAAATTTAATTTTGGCAAGCATGCCAAAACTCTGACACCATAAGCTTCTGCGGTAACAAGTTCTATTAAATTGCCTCAGCATTTCCTTCCTTGTGGTGACACATGTTTGATAAGTGTGCTGGTGTCGCAGTTTCAGCGCCCGGACAGTTTCCACCGCCCGTATAGACTCAAACTCAAGGCATTGTCAATGGTCGTGAGCAATCTTCATACAGAAAATACAGCAAAAGTGAAATATCTCTAAAACTACACCACCTATTAACAAATCGCTTGGTACACATATAGAAAACATCTTTACCAAAAAGACTGTATTAAATTTATAAGGTTAGGGTTCTTGATTTGTATTAATTTTGAATAAAACTAAGGTTTTGCACTGCGCGTACCGTCAAACTCAAGGCATTGTCAATGGTCGCTAGCAATCTTCATACAGAAAATACAGGAAAAGTGATATATCTCTAAAACCACACCACCTAGAAACAAATCGCTTTGTACACATGTAGAAAACATCTTTACCAAAAACATTATATTAAATTTATAAGGTTAGTGACGATGATGTTAGATTTTGACGCATGCCATGAAACTGACAGGCAGCTGAAACTGACCGGGCGCTGAAACTGCGACACCGGTATCTAAGTTAGGCATCTAGAATCAAATCTAGATAATTGCTATGGTTTTGAAAATTTGATGTTTTCATCGGACTATGCAGCTTTAAGAATGTATATACTATCCATGCCTCTGTATAGTACTCGTGTTTATATTCCCATAACTTCTTTGTAGAACATAATATATATATATACACCCTACCCTGTTCCTTGACGGCGAAGTTGACGATTGTGGTCTTTGTGGAGATCTCAGGTGAGTAGTGAGGGTTGCTGAGTTTGGTGGTTATGTAAAACCGGAAGTTGGAATTGTACTCAATCTCCTTGTCTCCGATTCGTATCATCGGAACGCCACCTAGGGAGAGAAGAGGAGGTCAGAATGGGGAACAGTGGTTGGATGGGGTGCGTGCAACAACACATCTTTACACCATAAATATAGTAATTATTACGATGCGAATGAACGGGTTTGAACCCTGGTCAAGTAAAACCAAAGATTTATACTTGTCACTTCCTAGCCAGGTGCTCAGAATTGATATGGCAAGGACTGGTTGACTCAGTGTCAGGATAATGTGACTGAGTGGGATATCAGGTCATGGTGTTGGCAGCCTGGTCTCCCAATGAGGCAGCGCTATAAAGTCGCCATGAGTGCACAGTGTCACAAGTCGGTACCAGTCCTGATTTTGCAAGGACGTAAAACACCAACCAACCAACCAACCAACCAACCAACCAACCAACCAACCAACCAACCAACCAACCAACCAACCAACCAACCAACCAACCAACCAACCAACCAACCAACCAACCAACCAACCAACCAACCAACCAACCAACCAACCAACCAACCAACCAACCAACCAACCAACCAACCAACCAACCAACCAACCAACCAACCAACCAACCAACCAAACAAACAAACAAACAAACAAACAAACAAACAAACAAACCAACCAACCAACCAACCAATCCAAATCTCCCAACCAGCCACTGCAGGGACAAATAGTTTGCGCCTGTCTTGACGTATGAGACCTTTATTTGCTCCCTGAGAGAGTGTCGCTAGTAACTTGCAAGAGCCAGCAGCACTTCAACATTGAAATGCAAGACCGACCCATGGACACCGCTCTCACAGCAGAGAGCTAAATGGAGAGCGGCTGTTAAGTAATGAAAGAAATCTTTGTCGCATTGTGACTGACTGCATGACATGCAGTAGTCTATGGGACGTCATCTAAAACATAAGCCCATATAACTACTGTATACTGGTAGTGTATGGGATTATGGCACCTGAGACATGAGTCCATATACTACTGTACACTGGTAGTGT
Source organism: Branchipolynoe longqiensis (assembly GCA_030323885.1). Taxonomy (NCBI): domain Eukaryota; kingdom Metazoa; phylum Annelida; class Polychaeta; order Phyllodocida; family Polynoidae; genus Branchipolynoe; species Branchipolynoe longqiensis. The sequence goes on from CM059197.1 coordinate 44,894,357, forward strand.
ATGGGATGTCGCCTAAACCATGAGCCCATATAACTACTGTACACTGGTAGTGTATGGGATTATGACACCTGAGACATGAACCCATATAACTACTGTCGACTGGTAGTGTATCGGATGTGTCACCTGAGACATTATTCCATATATTACTGTACACTGGTAGTGTATGGGATGCGTCACCTGATACATGACCCCATATACTACTGTACACTGGTAGTGTATGGGATGTGTCACCTGATACATGACCCCATATACTACTGTACACTGGTAGTGTATGGGATGTGTCACCTGATACATGACCCCATATACTACTGTACACTGGTAGTGTATGGAATCTGTCACCTGAGACCTGATTCCATATACTACTGTACACTGGTAGTGTATGGAATCTGTCACCTGAGACATGGTGTATGGGATGTGTCACCTAAAACATGACCCCATATAGTACTGTACACTGGTAGTGTATGGGGTGTGCCACCTGAAATGTGGTGAGGGTATGAGGAGGGCGCTAACAGTGCTGCAGGATTGCAGGACAGTAAAATCGTGGAAATCTGCGAAATCTTTCATCATTGAGTGTTATAGCGGCAAAACATACTTTCACCTACCATAATAATACTTGCGCTTTATTAATATTATAAAACGGATTAATTACAATGACTTGTAACATTTTGTTTTGTTTTAAATGCGTATGTAGGCTAATACTTTTAAACTGTTGTGAAGTTTTCAGAGCAAACCTATCCACATCTCAAAGAAGGGATTGGATCTCTTAACGAAATTGGCATTGTGACAGACTGCGCCCCATACAAGTGAAGGCAGATCATGTGTACTGGACATAAACACCCTGAATCAAGATTGGGGGGGGGGGGGGGACAGGGGGGGGAGGTGCGATTTACATGCATACAAAAGGCCATCTTCTACATATCTGATTGGTTGGCCGAAACTTCCATAAGGAGACAGCTTTTGTGCATTGTTCAGTAGTTTACAAACAAATCTGAATATTTCAGTGTATTGATAGAACAGCTGCAAAAAAATATATCTTTTGCCCCAAAATGTATTAGCAGAATAAAATGTGGATATAAAGCTATGATTACAGCACTGACAAGTAGGGTCTGCTATTGTTGAACATAACTAATTAACGACAATACACAAAGAGATTTGCATTAAATGCTCCTAAAATATATTGTTAAAGATACAAAATGCCATATCTTATCCTATGATGCACTGGCTTAGTTTTTTCAAAATTATTGTGATTGATTGTGAGAAGTATTTTAGTTTTACAGCAATGCCAACATTTTACATCACTACAAGTGTTAAGGACTTAAAATGAGCCAATCAGATACGAGAACGTACGAGTTGTGCCCTGGGTAAACGATGGACCAATATTCGATACCTATTGAGGCGATATTTCGATAATTTTAAACTAGTATATATATTTTTTATAAACAGTAAACTCAATACATGTAATTGCTGAGATAATAAATTCCAGGTTCTTAGTTAAAGGTGCTAGATATGGACTGGCATGAGCAGATGTTTTCTTTGGAAACCAATGGCCGAATGAGTTGAGCGTCCGTCTCTCGTTTTGGTAGATCGTGGGATTTGAAACCCACGGGTTCGAATCCTGGTCGAGTCAAACCAATGACTTAAAAATGTATACTTGTCACTTCCTAACCAGGCGCTTGGCATTATTAGGATAGAGCAAAGGACTGGTTTGCTCAATGTCAGGATAATATGACTGAGTGGGATATCAGGTCATGGTGCTGGTGGCCTGGTCTCCCAGTGGAGCAGCACTATGAAGTCGCCATTAGTGTGCACTGTCACAAGTTGGTACTCATCCTGATATGACCTTAGATGTTGCCAGGACATAAAGCTCCAGCAACCAACCAACCAAGGGATCAGCGAGCTGAACATGACGATAAAGAAATAGAAACCACTACAGGCATCTAAAAACCCACAGCGGGCAAAGCAGCAACCGCAACGCGATGTACCTTTGTACTTTCGATCACTCTCCCAACACATGGTTGGTTATATAAAATGGGGACGTTATTTGGAATATTCAATGATGAAAGTGGTCTCTGGCGAAAAACGCGAAAATCAGGCCGAGACCTTGGCGCCACCTACCAGGATCCAGCAGAACCAAGCTGTCGGAGCAACAACAAAAAAGAGCAGAAGACCCTGGCGCCACCTAGCAGGTTCGGCGGACCCAATGTGCGGACCGCAAAAACGCGGATATCCCCAAATAAGATTAGCACTGTCAAGGAATTGCAGAAAGATGCCTGAAGACAGGTTTCAACTCTCTTTAATGGGACTATATTATCGTCCATGCTTAACACTACAACTGGCCAGCATTGAAAACAAGCCTGGATACCCGGCCTTATATGCTATGGACAGTATAAATACAGTCTCAATAAAAAAAATTGTTAAAACACTTTCTTGTTCGGCTTTTATGTTATAGCAACATCTAAGGTCATATAAGAACAGGATCCGGACGAACCAATTATTGTCATATAGATTCTGAATCCTTGGTATTTCATGAACTTTCAATCAGTGGATATGAAAAAAATCGTGGAAATCGCAGAGATCTTTCATCCCTGAGTATTTGTCAGCAGAGTATAGAACTTACCACAATAGTCCATATCTAGGGCCTTCAATGAAGGATTGCGTGCAATAACCAATAAAGATGAATAAAATATTTACCAAAAAAAAAAAAGAAGAAAAAAAAGGATAATACTTTCATCATCGGGCATGGGCGAATAGGATTGGATAATTAGATAGTGAAAGTAAGTCATTAGATAGGTAATTAAACAGAACAGCTACACATAATTGACTAACATCTTTGTCATTTGGCATGACAGGAGTATACATTTAATAAGGAAGCGGCGATATTCAAATACCACAAATAACAGGGACAGGGAGGCTACACAATTAGACAACTACTCGAAGCATTGAGGGAAAACAGCTAGGCCACTTGACAAACATGTATCAACGTTACTGCAAGTCGTTGGACATAATAGGAGTAGGCTAGTCTGGTAGTTACAGTAGCAACAAATTAAATACATATATGCCAAGAAAAAAAACAAAAAACATAGGCTAGTAACAGTACCAATCATCTATCTGCTACTGAAATGCAGGCAATCAAATACCTTATCAGCAGCAACTGTGTGATAAGATAACACCAACACTACAGCTGGCCAGCATTGAAAACAAGCCTGAATACCCAGGCTTATATGCTATGGACAGTATAAATACAGCCTCAATAATATTTATTTAAAAAAATAAAAATAAAAGAAATGCCATCCGACAATATCTAACATTGGACAACACAATTAGGTCACAGGCTCAAGGACAGTGGTCATATAGGGAAGGTCGGTCGTACTATTTAATACACCACGATACAATTACAAATACTGACACAGACAATACCATTACATCATCAAATGTCAGAAGACAATAGAATTGGAGACTGAATGGCGATACAACTCACAGGACCATCCCTTTTCATCTTGCTCTATGGGCAATTAAGTAATCACAATTAGGTCAAGTCAGTAAAGTCAGCAATTGGCATGTGTCAGTCAGCAATCAGATTATATCAGCAATCAACAAAGGCCAGCAATTGGCATCTGTTCGTCATGTTATAACATAGACATACATACTTGGATAGACCATACAAGTTGAGAACAGAAATAAAAACATAGTCCCAAACCACTCCCAACACCCCTCTCCCTTCTCCCCCTCTCAAATCTCCCCCTGGGAAAAATAGTAAAATAAATGACAACAACTACTAAAGTATAACCACCACCCTATAACACCTGACCAAACTAATCAAACATATACTAACCACAAGGCTATAGCTGGCCAACGTAATTTAAATGAATCATGCAACCATTATCTGAATAATCCCAAATCCACTACTACCTGTAACAGCGAGTCATACCCATTGTATTAATGTCTCCTCACAGGTATGATCAGCAAATCAATGATATAGGTAAATGGTTATTGTCCAGTCTAAAATGTACAAAATAACATCCCCGTGATATTTGTAATGCCTGATTTAAACCTACTATTGCATATATTGTTCATACCATCTCATCCATAAATAGTTTATATGCACCATAATTGTTAAGGCCGGAAGACCTGTACTTCGGTGTTGAAAAAAGATAGTATTCACCCTATTCACGCCACGGCCATGTTGAAACCAGACCGAGTGCAATCACGCGTCGGCGAGGTGCCGCTGTATGTAAAGTGATGTGAATATTTTTTTGTCGACCAAAACCTCTCGAAATCACTCAGATTTGAGGGATTTCATTTTTGAAAGTAACATATTCATCTTTGCATACCTGTTTTCTATCTATTGGCCAAATTTCAGGAAGATTGGGTGACTCTTGCATGGTGATTTCTCCCATTCTTTAACTACAATGTGACTTTCAACTTCAAGTCTGCATAGTTATGGTGGTATCATGTAATGCAGCACTGTCAGTGTAGCTATCTGTGCAACACAGTTAAACAACTAGTCTTAGTAATTACAAATTAATAAAAGCTTTAAAAGGGTTAAAATATATTTTTTTAAATATATCTATATTAAGAAAGTTAAGCAATTTTGAATTTAAGGAAAGATTGGCAGCCAAGGTGAGTGACTTTGTTGATATTGTCTACTGAAATGCATCTGATCATCACTCAATCTTCATGAAAATTGACCAATAAATAGAAAAAAGGTATGCAAAAATGAATATGATAGTTTGAAAAGTGAATATCTTCAAATTTTACTCCTTTAATTTATGTAGTAGTTCATACACCTCGGCACACAGTAATGTCTTATGGCAATTTCCAATACCGACGCTTACTCAGCCTCGTTCTGATGAGGAATTAGGTCGCGTGTGAATAGGGTGAATTCAACTGGAATAAAGATTGTACATGGCCGGAAGACCAGCGCCTCTGTGCTGATACAAGATTTATCAAAAGTATAGATATTTTAACTAAAACATTTATTTTAATTGAAGATTTATACTGCATATCACAGATAAGTATGAGCAGCCTTGTTTTTACCGTTTGACAGTTGGTCGACAGAAAGTCTGCGCCAACACTTTTACTGATTTAAGGGATCTTTAACCCCCCCACACCACATAGACATGGTATGAGAGCAACTAGCCATTAATGACGCTGTAAGTTATACACAGCGGTAGAAATTCAAACTGGCAGAGCTCATAGCATGGGGAAACAAACCATCAACCTTCTTCAGCTTAGGAACCTGACCTAGAAATAAAGTCTGATAATCTAAGCACTCCACCACAGAGAACAAACACCACTACCCTGCAAACAGAAATGTACACACCTATTTGGATGACGGACTTGTTGAGGATGGGGTCCAGTGATGGGTCCAGCGTCTCCTGAATGTTCTTGAGGAGAACCGGTAGGCCATGCTGGATGGCGAGCTCCAGCGTCTGTATGTAGTTGCGCGTCTGAAGGTCAATCTCTTTCAGCCCCTGTAGGTCAATAAGTGTACACAGGTCAGGCCAATGACAGGATCACGGCAGCTGATTTTGCAAATGACGAGTAACATCACGCCTACTTTTGCTATTCCAGGGGGCTAGTGTCCTAACCATTATACTATATCAGGGATGAAAGTAGTCTCCGGGGAAAAAAGCGGAAATGCGGATATTCTCCCATACGTTTAGCATTATCAGGGAATCGTGGAAAAATACCGGAAGTCAGGTTTCAACTAGCCTTGTTGTCATTGCATTATCGCCCATACCAAACACTTTCTTGTTTAGATTCGATGTTCTAGCTACATCTAAGGTCATATAAGAAATGGATTCAAACCACCCAACTGGTGTCATAGACATCCCATTTTTTGGAATTTTGTTTAACATTAATCTGTGAATATAAACAATCCCGGAAATCCGCGAAACGGTGGAGATTTTTCATACGCTCCTTGATGCAATCAACTGTACCACGTCTACCTGTATATGTAGCATTTCACCCGGGGAAGTCACTTCTTATTATATCCCCCCCCCCCCCCACCTCCGGTATTTACAATTACAAATATTCACGTAGCGTATTTACATTACATACACAGAGAAGGTTCAACACTATACAGTGTGCAGCGTGGATAGAATCCTGGTCACGGCACCAATGTAATGGGGTGATTTTACAAATGAAGGGAACCATTATGTCTTGAATGGGATTTGCACCCACACTTCAGAAGTAAGTTCAGGGCATTGACATCAAAGATGCTACCCAATACATTAGTCAGGTGGAGAAAAGTTTGGTGAGCTGCTACCCAATATATAAGTTAGGTCATCATGCTGTCGGTCGCATTGCGACAAAGACTGCTTTCATTACTTGACTGCCGCTCTCCATTTAGCTCTCTGCTGTGAGAGTTGCGTCCATGAGTCGGTCTTAATGTCTCTCAGCTTCAGGTTTCTCTTGATGGTATCCCTGAACCGGAGACGGGGGCGCCCTCTCTTTCTGTAGCCAGAAGACAGTTGAGAATAGAGGATCTGCTTTGGTAGCCTGTCTGATGACATCCTCATGAGGTGTCCAGTCCACCGGAGATTCTTTTTGATCAGAAGATCTTCCATAGAGGGCAGCCCCATCCGTTCGAGTATTTCCTTATTCGTCACTTTGTCCTTCCAGGTTAGCCTCATGATTGAACGCAGATGTCGCATCATGAAGGCATGCAGCTTTTTCACCTGCCGTCTGTACACTGTCCAGGCCTCAGCTCCGTATAGTAGGGTGGATAGCAAGGTTGCGCGGTAGATCTTACCTTTAACCCGAATGGACACATGGTGGTTGTTCCAGAGTCTCTGGCGTAGTCGGCCAAAAGATAAGTTAGGTAGGGTGTATGGAAATAGCTTATACTGAACTGCTATCCAATACATTAGTTCTTTCCACTAGTAAAGACCTTTACTGCAGAGGACGCTACACAGTGAGCTGCTTTTTGTGTGTTTTTATTTCTTTTCTTTTCTTTTTAAAGCTGCATAGTCCAATGAAATACCAAATTTTTCAAACCAAACCAATTATCTAGATTTGATTTTACATATATCTAACTTAGATACTGATGCACTTATTAAGCATTTGTTTCTGCGTAGAAGGCAATACTGAGTCAATTTAACAGAACCTGTTACTGCAGAAGTCTATAGTGCCAGAGTTTTGGCGAGCTTGCCAAAACTAATTTTCCATGTTTGCATTCAAAATATCTCAAAGGTTTACCATTTAAAATTAAAGTAACTTTAAACTAATGTAAAGTAGATACTAGTGATCGATCTAATATATTTATCTCAGAAAAAATACAGAAATTCAAAACCATCGGCCTATGCAACTTTAACTAAAGACTTTGCTCAGGGATTTTATTTTTACTCTGACAGCAGCTTACAGGGTATGAGAGCATTGCTACCCCCCACATTAGTTCTGCCACTGCTATCAGAGGGTGGGTGGGTGGTAGAAATCCCTTTCCGCAGGGCATGCTGCCATGAACTGCTACCCAATATGTGTTGTATAACTTGTTATACGAATATTATTTGGAATGGAGTCCACCTGCATTGCTTGTCTGCTATTAACCTATATATATATGCCTTGTGGTGCTAGATGAGCACTGGTTAATTATGGGTCTGCAGGCCAGTACGGGACGTTATGCGACTCAGTCTTTGTAATACATTGGTGCCTGCGAGCCACCCGATAAGACCGATATATGACTGAGTGTGTCATTGTGTATCAGGCCGACTTGCACCCCCCGGGGGGGGGGGTACTTCCTATGTTAGTAATTGCTTGCTTGTCTACTGCTCACTTGACTGGGCTGGGCTGGAGCGCCTTGGCTACCAGCTCATGCTCCCAATACGGGGGAGCTACCGACTCAGGGGGGTCACATGCGCCCATGCCCCCCCCCTCCCCAACTATCTGCCTCACTCGCGCAGAATTTTGACTTTAATAAAGCGGAGGGGCCTTTTAAGGAGCATCCAGCCAGAGATAGCTCAACCAAACTAATTGTATTGTCTTCTCATTTACGTAATAGATAAAATAATATTAGTCAGATGGGGAGATTTGATGAAAACAGTCTGTGCTGAGAGGGCAGGGCAGGGCGGGTTGGTGATGGAGATCCTCTATAAGAACCTTTCTGCAGAGCAAGCTGCAAAGTAAGCTTCTACCCAATACATTATATCTGTCCATGCTGTCAGAGGGCAGGGCGGGTTGGTGATGGATCCTCTAAAAGAACCTTTCTGTAGAGCAAGCTGCACAGTAAGCTTCTACCCAATACATTATATCTGTCCGTGCTGTCAGAGGGCAGGGCGGGTTGGTGATGGATCCTCTAAAAGAACCTTTCTGCGGAGCAAGCTGCACAGTAAGCTTCTACCCAATACATTATATCTGTCCGTGCTGTCAGAGGGCAGGGCGGGTTGGTGATGGAGATCCTCTAAAAGAACCTTTCTGCAGAGCAAGCTGCACAGTAAGCTTCTACCCAATACATTATATCTGTCCGTGCTGTCAGAGGGCAGGGCGAGTTGGTGATGGAGATCCTCTAAAAGAACCTTTCTGCAGAGCAAGCTGCACAGAAAGCTTCTACCCAATACATGATATCTGTCCATGCTGTCAGACGGCAGGGTAGGTTAGTTGATTGAATCTATATATAATACCAAGCAGTGGTTAAGTTTTAGGATTGTTCTGGTACCTACTATTCTGTTAATCGGTGCTGCCAACACGCATCATCGTACTCCACTGATGCTTCACCATGTATGGGTTGTTATTGGCATGTTTTTTTGTCTGTACCATACAAATTTCATATTAATTTTGATGGGTTTTGATTAACTTTGGTCACTTCGACCAAAGTGGCATCCATTATGAGTCATGTGACTGCGAGTGTTGTTAACTCCGCCATTAGATAGCACCACTGATATGGTTTAATGCATAATGGTACAGATGGATTCCACCAGATGACAGCACTATATTGAAACTGGACCGCGCACAATTCTGGAATATAGCCAAGAACATAGCTATATACACGGAAATAGTTAGAGACCATGTATATATATGTAATGACAGTTCAACACAATATTGGTCATGGGATTGATGCGAAACCTAGCTATAACCCATTCTGTACACGGTTAAAGCTAGTATAGAAATAAAGGTACACAAAGAAGGGACAACTGACGTGCTTCTCCATGTTCTTGATCCACTTGATTGCCTGTCCCTGGGGGTCGATCATGAGAGGCCAGCGCCTTCCTCGCATAACGATGACGCCATTTTCCGTAGAGAAGTTGTCGTTGGGCAGGCCCTGGATGTTCCAGTCTCTGACCTGCGTTTGCTTCACCATGAAGCTGCAGAAGTTGAAGTCAGGGCTCACCGGGATGCACAGCTTCTGGATCTGTAATAAAGACAGCAAAGTGGAAGTCACAGTGTTCGTAACGATGTGAAGATATGGAATTCATAGCTATTTCAAGCCTGTTTTTGAAAGGAATTCATGACTATTTTCATTTGGATTTCAGAAAAAGACAACAATGCCGAATGGCGATTTCAGACTAATTTAGATGTGGGGACAATTTAATGGAATTCAAGGCTTCTTAAGACTAATTACCCAAAATAGTTTAAATTCAAGGCTTTTCAAGGCCTTGAAATGGGGCAAAGGAAGTTCAAGACCTTTCAAGACTTTCCAGTCCCAGTATGGACCCTTAGGGACATATTTGATTCTAGGTAAAAATAACAACAAAAAATACATACGTCAACCGTCCACCTCTTGAGCACCATTTCGTCTCGGTAGTTTGAGAGGAATGGCCCTGTATAGGAGACGAAGGCTGCGGCGATGAGCACATCACCCACCAAGTACTCCATGTTCTCCTCCAGGTTCTTCACTGTCTCTTCCCAGCGGATGCGCTCGTCTGCGAGCCCGGAGACCAGCTTGAAGGCACGTTCCAGCATCATTTCGGTGTGCTCTGCTTTCTTTCGAAGGTCCTCCTTCTGCGCCAGTTTCTCATCGTACTGCTGTTTCAGCTCGGCCATCTTCGCTTCCACCTGCGAAGAAGGGAATTTTGTTGACATACTCTTCACGTTGACATTGACATCAAACATGACGCCAAACCTACACGTTTACACTGGATAACAAAAGACCACTTACGTTCACAGTGAGTGACACTGACTCTTCACCATTACTGTCTCCCCATCGTTATAGGTACTTACCCATTTTTTTAAAAACACCCTGAATGCATTAAATTCCTGTTTTATCAGCAAGAGGCTTCTAAATGCACAAAAGTACCTCATTTGTTATAATAGTCTTATTAGAACCCGAGATATGATGCTTTAAAGGTACCAAATCAGAGCCTTTTGTTAATTGTATTTGAATTACAAAGCTTGAGAAAATTTACATTTTGGACAAAAATGTGTTATTGACATTAGCTCATGTCAACACAATCCTATCTAATCAAGTAACATCAAATTAAAGGTAATCACCTCGGGGAATTTAACTAATGGCATTAACTGAGGTTTAGATCACCGAGGACTAAGTCAGGCAGGAGGAAGTGACCGACTCAAGGAAATGAGAGCTGAGCAAGCAGGGGAAAACAAACTTGAGGAACTTGAAAACATCAATGCTGATATTCAGATCATTATGAAACTTCACATAGCAAAAGTTAAAACATTAAATAACTTGCAGAAAAGAAAAACGTCTTATGTTGCATGAGTGTACGAACATGGGGAAAATTATCTTCAACTTCAGAAAGCTGGATATTTGTCAATTCTTGATTTTGAATCCTCCCTTTCCCTCCTCAGCATGGCCTACTTCTCCTGTACCTGTGCCTGCGCCACCTCTCATCCCTTCAAATTCTACCCGCTGTCTGCCCACCATCCCTCCACTAACCACCCACCTCAGCGAGCTTGTCCTTGGCAGCCTGCAGCATGGCCTACTTCTGTACCTGTGCCTGCGCCACCTCTCACCCCTTCCAATTCTACCCGCTGTCTGCCCACCATCCCTCCACTAACCACCCACCTCGGCGAGCTTGTCCTTGGCGGCCTGCAGCATGGCCTGCTTCTCCTGTAGCTGTGTCTGTGCCCCCTCTAGCCGCTGTCGTTTCGGCTCGACGACGCGGTAGATCTTTCCGTACAGCTCCATGGCGCGCACCCAGAGGCACAGCGACTTGGCGGCCAGCGACACCCGCCCAATGATCTCTGCCTGGAAGTCCGACTGCGCAGTGTATGTGCCGATCTTTTTCAACACGCGGTCCGTGATATTGTTCCGGTCGAAGTTCATCAACTGCTTGATGAAGTTTCCCTCACCTAGTTGTATGAGTGGGGTACAGGGAGAGTCAGTTGTCACGCAATGGAAAAGTGCCACTCAGTTTAAAGTGCCACTCGGTTTAAGTGTCACGTAGTGTCAAGGTAGACAGTCAGTGTCAAGGTGGAGAGACAGTGCACTCAGTATCAAGGTGGAGAGGCAGTGTCACCCAATGTCAAGGTGGAGAGGCAGTGCCATTCAGTGTCAAGGTGGAGAGGCAGTGTCACCCAGTGTCAGGGTAGATGGTCACTGTCAAGGTGAATAGGCAATGTCACTCAGTGAGAAGGTGGAGGGCAGTGTCACTCAGTGTCAAGGGAGAGAGGAAGTGTCACTCAGTGTCAAGGTGGAGGGGCAGTGTGACTCAGTGTCAAGGTGGAGGGGCACTGTGACTCAGTGCAAAGGTGGAGGGCAGTGTGACTCAGTGTCAAGGTGGAGAGGCAGTATGACTCAGTGTCAAGATGGAGGGCAGTGTGACTCAGTGTCAAGGTGGAGGGGCAGTGTGACTCAGTGCAAAGGTGGAGGGGCAGTGTGACTCAGTGTCAAGGTGGAGGGGCACTGTGACTCAGTGCAAAGGTGGAGGGCAGTGTGACTCAGTGTCGAGGTGGAGAGGCAGTATGACTCAGTGTCAAGACGGAGGGCAGTGTGACTCAGTGTCAAGGTGGAGGGGCAGTGTGACTCAGTGCAAAGGTGGAGGGGCAGTGTGACTCAGTGTCAAGGTGGAGGGTCAGTGTCAAGGTGGAGGTGTAGTACCACTTAGTGTCAGGGTGGAGGGGCAGTGTGGCTCAGTGTCAGGGTGGAGAGGCAGTGTCACCCAGTGTCAGGGTAGATGGTCACTGTCAAGGTGGATAGGCAATGTCACTGAGTGTCAAGGTGGAGGGTCAGTGTCAAGGTGGAGGTGTAGTACCACTTAGTGTCAGGGTGGAGGGGCAGTGTGGCTCAGTGTCAAGGTGGAGAGGCAGTGTCACCCAGTGTCAGGGTAGATGGTCAGTGACAAGGTGGATAGACAATGTCACTCAGTGTCAAGGTGGAGAGGAAGTGTCACTCAGTGTCAAGGTGGAGGGGCAGTGTGACTCAGTGTCAGGGTGAAGGGACAGCGTGACTCAGTGTCAAGGTGGAGGGGCAGCGTGAATCAGTGTCAGGGTGAAGGGACAGTGTGACTCAGTGTCAGGGTGGAGGGGCAGTGTGACTCAGTGTCAAGGTGGAGGGGCAGTGTGACTCAGTGTCAAGGTGGAGGGGCAGTGTGACTCAGTGTCAGGGTGAAGGGACAGTGTGACTCAGTGTCAAGGTGGAGGGGCAGTGTGACTCAGTGTCAAGGTGGAGGGGCAGTGTGACTCAGTGTCAAGGTGGAGGGGCAGCGTGACTCAGTGTCAGGGTGAAGGGACAGTGTGACTCAGTGTCAAGGTGGAGGGGCAGTGTGACTCAGTGTCAGGGTGAAGGGGCAGTGTGACTCAGTGTCAGGGTGAAGGGACAGTGTGACTCAGTGTCAGGGTGAAGGGACAGTGCCACTCAGTGTCAGGGTGGAGAGGCAGTGTGACTCAGTGTCAAGGTGGAGAGGAAGTGTCACTCAGTGTCAAGGTGGAGGGGCAGTGTGACTAAGTGTCAGGGTGAAGGGACAGTGTGACTCAGTGTCAGGGTGAAGGGACAGTGTGACTCAGTGTCAGGGTGAAGGGACAGTGTGACTCAGTGTCACGGTGAAGGGACAGTGTGACTCAGTGTCAAGGTGGAGGGGCAGTGTGACTCAGTGTCAGGTTGAAGGGGCAGTGTGACTCAGTGTCAAGGTGGAGGGGCAGTGTGACTCAGTGTCAGGGTGAAGGGACAGTGTGACTCAGTGTCAGGGTGAAGGGACAGAGTGACTCAGTGTCAAGGTGGAGGGGCAGTGTGACTCAGTGTCAGGGTGAAGGGGCAGTGTGACTCAGTGTCAGGGTGAAGGGACAGTGTGACTCAGTGTCAAGGTGGAGGGGCAGTGTGACTCAGTGTCAAGGTGGAGGGGCAGTGTGACTCAGTGTCAGGGTGAAGGGACAGTGTGACTCAGTGTCAAGGTGGAGGGGCAGTGTGACTCAGTGTCAGGGTGAAGGGACAGTGTGACTCAGTGTCAAGGTGGAGGGACAGTGTGACTCAGTGTCAGGGTGAAGGGGCAGTGTGACTCAGTGTCAGGGTGAAGGGACAGTGTGACTCAGTGTCAAGGTGGAGAGGAAGTGTCACTCAGTGTCAAGGTGGAGGGGCAGTGTGACTAAGTGTCAGGGTGAAGGGACAGTGTGACTCAGTGTCAGGGTGAAGGGACAGTGTGACTCAGTGTCAGGGTGAAGGGACAGTGCCACTCAGTGTCAGGGTGGAGAGGCAGTGTGACTCAGTGTCAAGGTGGAGAGGAAGTGTCACTCAGTGTCAAGGTGGAGGGGCAGTGTGACTAAGTGTCAGGGTGAAGGGACAGTGTGACTCAGTGTCAGGGTGAAGGGACAGTGTGACTCAGTGTCAGGGTGAAGGGACAGTGTGACTCAGTGTCAGGGTGAAGGGACAGTGTGACTCAGTGTCAAGGTGGAGGGGCAGTGTGACTCAGTGTCAGGGTGAAGGGGCAGTGTGACTCAGTGTCAAGGTGGAGGGGCAGTGTGACTCAGTGTCAGGGTGAAGGGACAGTGTGACTCAGTGTCAGGGTGAAGGGACAGAGTGACTCAGTGTCAAGGTGGAGGGGCAGTGTGACTCAGTGTCAGGGTGAAGGGGCAGTGTGACTCAGTGTCAGGGTGAAGGGACAGTGTGACTCAGTGTCAAGGTGGAGGGGCAGTGTGACTCAGTGTCAAGGTGGAGGGGCAGTGTGACTCAGTGTCAGGGTGAAGGGACAGTGTGACTCAGTGTCAAGGTGGAGGGTCAGTGTGACTCAGTGTCAGGGTGAAGGGACAGTGTGACTCAGTGTCAAGGTGGACGGACAGTGTGACTCAGTGTCAGGGTGAAGGGGCAGTGTGACTCAGTGTCAGGGTGAAGGGACAGTGTGACTCAGTGTCAAGGTGGAGGGGCAGTGTGACTCAGTGTCAGGGTGAAGGGGCAGTGTGACTCAGTGTCAAGGTGGAGGGGCAGTGTGACTCAGTGTCAAGGTGGAGGGGCAGTGTGACTCAGTGTCAGGGTGAAGGGACAGTGTGACTCAGTTTCAAGGTGGAGGGGCAGTGTGACTCGGTGTCAGGGTGAAGGGGCAGTGTGACTCAGTGTCAGGGTGAAGGGACAGTGCCACTCAGTGTCAAGGTGAAGGGACAGTGTGACTCAGTGTCAGGGTGAAGGGGCAGTGTGACTCAGTGTCAGGGTGAAGGGACAGTGCCACTCAGTGTCAGGGTGGAGAGGCAGTGCCACTCAGTGTCAGGGTGGAGAGGCAGTGTGACTCAGTGTCAGTGTGGAGGGACAGTGTGACTCAGTGTCAGGGTGGAGAGGCAGTGCCACTCAGTGTCAAGGTGGAGGTAGTGCCACTCAGTGTCAAGGAGGAGACGCAGTGTCACTCAGTGTCAAGGTGGAGAGGCAGTGTCACTCAGTGTCAAGGTGGAGAGGCAGTGTCACTCAGTGTCAAGGTGGAGAGGCAGTGTCACTCAGTGTCAAGGTGGAGGGGCAGTGTCACTCAGTGTCGAGGTGGAGGGTCAGTGTCATGGTAGACCTCAATGTCACTCAGTTTCAATGTAGCTGGTCAGTGTCAATGTTAGAGGATCCTTGTCAATGCACTCTTCAGCATTATAATAGAGCTTAGGTTTTTAAGGTACCGTCAATAGGTTAAAAGTTATTCAATTTCTCAATTTTCATTCATGACAAACATGTTTACAAAGTGAAAATTGGCATCTTTTATAAGATTTGAATATAGATATTACAATTTCATTATCAAAATTAAACAGCTCCAGAAATGACCAGAGAAAATACAACCAGATTATATAGCTTATCTTGTACATAATAGTGATTCATGATTGAATTGTCTTATTTAATAATGAAAAAGGTTCTATAAACTAATTATATCTACAATGCTTATTACACTAAGGTTAAAGTATTTACAAGTGTAGAAATAATAAGGCACACACAAAATTTATACAAGGTGACAAAAGAGAAGATACAGAGGAATTCAACTAAAATCTAAAAACTTAAAATACCATATATAAATAAAAAGAAAATAACACATGATTGTACAGCAAAATAGTGATACAAAGCGATAATACAAAACGATAAAACAAAACAATGATACAAAGCGATGATACAAAACAGCAATGCAAAACAATCAGTTAATTTGCAACTATCTGTCACCAGGGTACCGAATGGCCCAACACACCAGCCTAATCAACATATGCATGAGGCACTGCCTGCAGCTGGGATGAGTCACCACCACCCCGACGGGGTGGTGCCACCCTCCCAGGCTGTGGGGGGTGTGTTGATTGGCGGGCTGTGCGACGGCCAGTCGCTCTCCTCCCCAAGCCTTTGTTCACACTAGCAGCATAAAATTAATTTTTAATGAAAAACTGACCGATGCTCCAGTCACACTGGACATTGGCACTCTATCCCTGACTCTTGAACGCGACAGACCGGTTCTTGAGCAGGACCCCAGACACTCTGTCTGATGCTAGCCAAATTCAACTATTCTAATTGAGAGTGGGTAACAACCCTGGGCCTTTGGTTCCATGGGCTGTAGGCACTGATTTTGGAGACTAACTATAGAGATCCATGAGTTGCTGTGTGAACAGAACAGGAGGGGTGAGGGTGATAGGTCACTGATAGGTGAGCAGGAGTTGTTGCCAATAAAGCACAACATCATCACTGTCTATCCTTGTCTTGTCTTCCTTTCTTCCTTAGTATGGTTAAGGTGTTAGTAATCTGGGTTCGAATGATAGCATCACAGGTGATATGAAGGGGAGAGTCTGTTGATATCATCTGGTGTCCAAAACGTGGCCGGTGTGGTGGTTTCAGCGTGTTCCCGTGCTCAGAGGTGTCCCGTTGCTTCTGCGCTGCTTCTGCGCATGCGCGGATTTCGCATCAACTCGGGTCACCTGAGCCACTTATTGGCGCATGCGCACATCCTACAAACTCGGGTCGAATAATCGAATATGCTTCTCCGCGCTCGGGTGGACAATCTTTTTTTTTTTTTTAATAACCGATAAAAATACAGCAAAATAGGATTTAAAGTATTTTTTTATGGCCCAGTTTACCTATATTTCCATTTAATTAATCTAAGTTATTCTTTTTTTGCACATGGCACGTGTATTTGTCGACTCCACTCGCCGTGTTCTATTTGAATTTCTGACGACTCGGATGACCCGAGTCGCCCGGGTAGTGTTAATCGATTACGGCCATCCTTATTAGATTCTGACGCATGCGCAGAAGCGAGGGACACCTCTGAGCACGGGAACACGCTGAAACCACCACACCGGGCATCCAGAAATATCACAACCTGGTGACAGTCCCGAACCCCTTCACCCACAACAGTGATATAGTCCAGTCACCTTGCTGCAAATCCAAGCCATTAATCTTATGTGCATGAACAATATTTATAAAATAACAAAATAAAATATATGGATACACACTACAACCAAGCAAACCAATACAGCACAAACGCAACAAACTGATGACTCCATTTACAACACACTAGAGTCCCATATTACATCATACAAGACATCATTGCACAGTAACCATGTACAAAATGACGAGGTTTTTGCTTAAATTTTTGGATCCAAAGTATATTAAAGGCACTATATATGGACTAGTTCTGGTAAGTGGGAGTATGCTATCAAACACCCTGCTGAATATGTGCATAGCTAGTTTCATTAAGGCAACACAAAGTAAATGCTAAGTACAATAGACGGGATGGCCGAATGAGTTGAGCGCCCTCCGCCCGTTTTGGTAGAGCATTAGATTCGAACCCCCAGGTTTCAAGCCTGGTAGAGTCAAACCAATAAATTAAAAATTGATACTTGTCGGTACCTAGCCTGGTGTTCAGCACTGTTAGGATATGAGGTTTGAAGCCTGGTTGAGTCAAATCAATGACTTAGAAAATGTAAAATTGTTAGCGCAAGGCCATACATTAAACACCATTTAATCAAATCTATTTGAGTGTCAGTGGGCACTGACACTCAATAAGTGTGGGGCGGGGAGGGGGGTGTCCCCATGAGCAAAAAAGGGTGTATTAGTCACTATAGTTACCAATGCCAGACGAGATGGCCGGATGAGTTAGAGCATCCGTCTCCTGTGCTGGTATATCCTGGGTTCGAATCCTGGTCGAGTCAAACCAATGACTTAAAAATTGATACTTGTCGCTTCCTAGCCAGACGCTCGGCATTACTAGGATAAGGCAAGGAGCAGTGGAATGAGGAAGACCAGTCGTCTGCGACTGAAATTTCCCCTGCTTAATCAACTAATGTACCAAAAAAAATTAAAAATGTGGCAGCTAAGGACATCTTGATCCTGCTAAACTCACTCACTTACCCACCCACCCACCCCCATTCGCATGAGTGTGTCGTGATTTCTCCACAGATGGAGAAGATTTCGTGCAATTTGTTGTTTAGGTTTTCTCCTCCATTCATGCTACCATATAGACTTGATTTGATGTGAGCAAATACGAGTGGGCTCAGATCAGAATGGGATATCAGACATGGTACAACGTCACAGTTCAGAGCCTTTCTCGCAGCCCGATCAGCGTGCTCATTTCGTCAGATGCCAGCATGCCCAGGCACCCTGAACAAGTGGAATGTCATACTCGGCTGTTGCTAGTAAGTTACCTATAAATTAAAAGAAGACACTCCAAGCAACTAACTAGAGAAACTGCATGGCAGTCAATACCGCGTTACCTCCTATCACTCTATTCTCTCCCTACATAGATTTGGTTATGGTTGGTTGTTGGAGTTTTAAGTCCTGGCAACATCTAAGGTCAGATCAGGACGGGTACCGACTTGTGATAGTGTGCATTCATGGTGACTTAATCGTGCTGCCCTATTGGGAGACGAGGCCACCAGGACCATGACGTGATATCCCACTCAGTCACATTATCCTGACACTGAGGCAAGAGGTCAGTCCTTGCCCTATCCAAGTAATATGGAGCACCTAGGAAGTGACAAGCATATATTTTTAGTTCATTGGTTTGACTCAACCAGAATTCGATCCCGTGGGTTCGAATCCTACGATCTACCAAAACAGGAGACGGACGCTCAACTCATTCGGCCATTCCGTCTGGTAGGGTTTGTTATGAAAACAGAAAGGTTCGGCAAAGAGCCGCTGGAGAGCATTACTCATCGTACAAAAAACTGGCCATTCTAGTCCATATCGAGTGGCTTTATTTCAATTTTAACTGAATGATAAATGAAGGAAACTGCCTTGTATAATGTTTGACCCTTTTTTCTTTTCTTCTAAGAGCCATGTTTCACTATAAACTACTGTCAAAGATTCAAACAAAACGCAAGTAGTGTTGTCCCAGGAGGCCAGGCGCTTACCAAGCTGTCGCTTGGCCTCTGCCCAGGTGGGTTCGTTTCCTCGAAGGATCATGACAGCCTCCAGCACCTTCTCCACCAGAGTGGGCGGTTTTCCGTAGGACTTAATCTCTGTAATATCTTTCTTGTTCAAAGCCTCTAAAGCCTACAACAAATGATGTGGTGGAGAGGAACAAGGTTATTCAAATATATTAGTACAGATCGAGTTTGCATTGGTAGTGATCACCCGTCCGGCTGTCATTGCAGCTATTCCTGTATAAAAAGAAGCAGCAATGTTATACAAATATGTCATTTACCTTTATCACAGGGTGTGCGCAGGGAGATGCTACCTGCAACATTAGTTCTCGACACTGCCATCAAAGGGCGGGTTGGCGGTGGTGGATTTCAGGAAAAAAACAACAATGGCGAATGGCGATTGTGGACTAATTTAGATCAGTGGGGACAGTTTAATGAATTTAAGGTTTTTCAAGACTAATTACCCCAAATGGGTTAAATTGAAAGCTTTTCAAAATCTTGAAAAGGGGTAAATGAAGTTCAAGACTTCTCAAGACTTTCTATTCCAGGTCCCTTACGGACCCTGCCAGTGTCATGGAGGGAACATTACACCTAAAGCAGGATTCGATCCCACACTTCCTACCATTCCGGGGCTAGCGTCCTGTAAAAATATACGGATTTTCGGTTCGGAATTATATATTGGCAGAGAGCATTATTATCCTCGGGCGACGGAGTGGGGACCAAGGTTATGTAATAGAAAAACAGTGGGTGCCCCACTCGCTGTGTGACATATTAGACTATGGGAGGCATGTTAGTACATAGTGCCCGAGATTATGACGAGATGTTCCTATATAAGCGACAGTTAATGTTTGGTGAAATGTTCTCTTTATGCACCAGAAAGGCTGCAAGTGAAGGAAAAGGACATTTTTAATATATATATTTATTGTAACTGTCTGCAACTACCTGTTACCATGGGGCCGATGGGCCAGCACACCAGCCATACTGCATGCATTATGTACACCACCTGCAGCTGGGTGGGTGACTGCTACCCATGTGGGGGGGGGGGGGAGGGGGCGTCACCTCCCAGGCTGTGCAGGGTGCCTGATTGGCTGGCTGTGGGAAGCCCAGTCTCCTGCACCACTGTGCCACCTGACCACACTAGCCTCACTTTGATATTGATTATTTCTGGACACTGCTCCAGACACACTGGGCAGCAACACTGTACTCCTGATTCTTGCGTGAGACACACTCTCCCTTGGGCAGGTACCCAGACACTCTGTCTGATGCTACCACCTTTCATATATACAAACTGAGCTGTGTGCAACAACCATGGGACTCCAGTTCAATGGGCTGTAGGCACTGATTCTGATACATCCTAACTATAGTAATGAGGCTTGGTGTGGACAGAAGGTAATGGATCTGGGTGATAGGTCACTAGTAGGTGAACAGGAGTTGATGCCAATAAAGCACATCTTCACTGTCAAGCTTTCGTGACTTGTATTCCCTTTCTTCCTTATGAGTTTGTTTGAGAGGGGCATCAGATGTGTACTGACAGACGGTTGTCAGAACGCATCTGAGAAGAGTTTTGTGGTATTATCTGATGCTCAGAAGGCAGGGCATCCAGAAATATTATAACCCTATCCACACCTACCTGTCTATGCGACTCCTTGCCTGAGAGGTCAGTGCAGACTACTACTACACAACAGGAGCCTATAGCTTCCATATAGGCAGGTACGCAGATGCGTCCAAGCTGAGATTACAATTCTTTTATCTTAAAATATATATTTTATAGCCGTTTATTTCATTGAGCTTTATTCTAATGGCGTTTTATTTCATCCGCGTCCCACCTGAAAAACCCAAGCTAGGCCCCTGCTACATATAATAAGTGGAGATGCAAAGAGTCGAACTATTCGCTTCCCACCCCCTAGGCGCTACGCAATAGTTGAATGGCCGTTTACTTCATGCCACTGTGTTTTTAAACAAAGGAGCAAGGGTTGTGCAAACCGGGCTTTCGATGTTGCGTGAATAAAGTTTGTGCTCACCCTTTTTGTAAGAGTCACACTGATTTAAATACATGGACACCGTTATACATAACGACAGTTGTGGGAATGAACGGGAATATCGCAGCTGAAAAGAACAACGTAGGATGATATCAGAGGAAATGGACCAGACCTTACATCTGTCTATGTACAAAGAAACTGGGTCAGGGAAGCCGATTTCTGTCTCACTTGTAATCTCAGTGCAATCAAATGTTGAAAATAATTTGTACCCATCAATCAGATAGATCAAATCATACTTAAAATAGCTGTTTACAATTGCTTAAAATCACTTTGAAGGAGACGGTGGAAATTGTCCTTAATTTGATCAATGTGGACCCTGATTTCAGCAAATAAAACAGACATAGAATGACAATCTGATTGGATAGTCTACATATCGTAATATCTTGGATAAGAATTACTTCAAATGTGAATTCAATGACAGGAAAATCTTAAATTATTGATTAGTGGTAATAATTTAAGTGTGACAAGCTGTTCACTCGCGTGGGGATAACAGAGATATGATACAAGATATGATAACAGACGGCGATATGATACAAGAAGTGCGCATGAGCAAGTCACACACACTGTTTATATTCTTCTTACATACAGAGTTCACATATAGCTTGGGCTGCCGAAATTTCCATAACTTTGACTAAACTTTCCAAAGCCTTCCAACTCAAATTTCCATAATCATTTTTAACAAATCTAAAAATAAAGAAGAATATTTTGAAATTTTTCAGGAATATTTATGTATTGCAACATGTGTATTGTATAAGAAATAAAACACCACAAAGTGCCTGCAATCGGCTTAGTTTAGATTTAACGCGCAACATTAGTTTTTCATATAACTGCTTTGCAGTACCAACGACTACCAATCAATCTGCAAGGGGATAAACAAAAGAATATCCTTAAAATTACATTTCTGTCCTTTATTATTATTTTATTTTTTATCTCACTTGATACAAGGTCCGTACACATGTGAAGATATGGAATTCAAGGCTGTTTTTGATAGCAATTAAAGACTATTTGGATTTGGATTTCAGGGGAAAAAACAATAGCGAATGGTGATTTCAAACTAATTTAGATCAGTAGGAACAGTTAAATGAAATTCAAGGTTTTTCAAGACTAATTAACCAAAATAGGTTAAATTCAAGGCCTTTCATGGCCTTGAATTGGGGCAAATGATTTCAAGATTGTCCAGGCCGCATACGGACCCTATTGATACTATAATAAGTAAAGAAATATTTGACAAGAAGCAAGCAAAAGTGTATGACAATTCTGAGCGACATTTTCCATGACTTTTCATAGACACGCAAAAAAAAAGCAAAAAAAAGAGAAGATTATTCCCAAGACTTTTAAGGTCCTGGAAAGCATTTTGTGATAAATTTCCGAATATTTTCCAAGATGAGTGTGAACCCTGTGTATAGCTTATAACTACATAATCTATCCCCAGAGGTTTATGACCAGACTTAGTTCCGGCAGGGTAGTGGCCTCGCCAGACTAGACGGCCATCCTTACTCAGCTGACGTTTTGCCTCCGCCCACGTGGGCTCCGCCTGCCGAAGGATCATGACGGCTTCCAGAACCTTCTCGACAAGCTGTGGTGGTCTCGCGAAAGATCGGATTTCCGTGATATCTTTTTTATTCAAAGCCTCTAAAGCCTACAAATAATGCAATCCGAACAACAGAATGAAGCGGGAAGAGCAGTGTAGTAAGCACCACCCACCACCCACCACCCACCACCCACCCCAACCTCACCACAGAAGATAAAAGAATCGGGGATGAGAACAAGCCACACCTAAAAAAGGTGAGTCACTGCCCAAAGGTCGGGGAACCGCCGATCGGTGGGAAATTCTCATCCCTGTATATAGGTCTATAAAGGCGGGTCATTGCCCAAAAGTTGGGGAACCACCGACTGGCGAGAAATTCTCATCCCTGTAAATAGAACTAAAAACGTGGGTCATTGCCCAAAAGTCGGAGAACCACCGACTGGCGGGAAATTCTCATCCCTGTAAATAGAACTAAAAAGGTGGGTCATTGCCCAAAAGTTGGGGAACCACCGACTGGCGGGAAATTCTCATCCCTGTAAATAGAACTAAAAAGGTGGGTCATTGCCCAAAAGTCGGAGAACCATCGACTGGCGGGAAATTCTCATCCCTGTATATAGGAATAAAAACACACCACAATAACAAACCGCTGGTATGCACACGCTAGCTGTCAAACATGTTGCATATTAGATCAAGCAAAAACATCAGAACAATTCAGAATTGTTTTAAAGTAAAGCTGCATAGTCCGATAGTTTTGAGTTTCTATAATTTTTCTGAGAAACATTAGATTGATCATTGTAATCTTTAGTTTGAAGTAACTTTTATTTTAAATGTCTAACTTTTTAGATATTTGAAGTGTAGACATGTCAAATTAGTTTTGGCATGCATGCCAAATGTCTGACACCATGGACTTCAGGAGTAACACGTTCTATTAAATTGACTCCGTATTCTCTTCTATGAAGAAACAAATGTTTAATAAGTGCATCCATATCTAAGTTAGATAAGTAGAATCAAATCTAGATAATTGCTTTGGTTTTGAAAAATGTATTGCTTCATCGGACTATACAGCTTTAAATAGCAAAATAGCGAAATAGCGAATGGTAGACGGGAAGTGTGAACACTTATTTGTCTCTCATTTTTGCTTGAGTGCAAGTAAATATGCAATACAAGGTCACCTTTTGTAACTACAACACAGTCCTTCAGAAATAACTTACAGATTAACTTACAGAACCCTGTGTATAGTCTATATCTAGGACAGATGACAATTTGTATTTGAACACAAGATTACCCTTTTCACCTGAGGCATATTACACTAAATTAACTTACCCGCATAGCTTCCTCGAGTGCTGGTAAGGCTTCGTCAAGATCATGCTGCGCAAGGTCAGCCATGTGCTGGCACTTTGTCTCCTCTTCGCTAATCTTCTCGCTCTTCTGTGCCACTGACTGGATACAGAGCAACATAGCGCTAATCAGTACAATTTCAGTATCTAGCATCCAGAGATGAAAGCAACAGAAAAAAAAGAAGTAGAAATCCAACTTCCGGTAAAATTGTCCATGGTTCTCTGGCAGTGCTAAGCCAATGAGGGGATGTGCGCTATTCCATGGAAAATCAGAGGAAACATGGAGAAATTTCATCATCCCTGATTTTACCTAACATCATAATATCGGCTTACTTATTTGGAAATAAACATTTTTTGCTCTATCAATTATGCTAGCTGAAATGTTTATTTGTAATAAAGATGTTTTTGGCATGCAAATATCAGACCCAAAGCTCAGTCCATTAGACCTAGTTGCATCTGAGGTAGGAATTAAAGTATTTCGAATGTAGAAAATTAGCAGATGATGCCAAACCTGCCACTGCTACTGCTGCCATGTGTAGAAACTACAAACTATTCCTGGCACATCTAATCAGTTTACAGAAAAGGCCTGTCAGTGTAATCAACTTCACGCAGCTAATCTTAACATCCAATCAGGTATTGTTCTGCAATTGCTAGTTCTACCCAAGAGAAAGTGCCATTGCAAATTTGTGTGCTCATAGAACCAAGGATGAGAATGTGAATTGAAAAGAAAAACACCCATGAAAATGATTTATTCAGTCTTATCAGTCAATCGGTCATGAGTGCAACTGAAAGGTATCCCCCCACCCCCACCCCCACCCCACCCGGACCCCTCAAAGCCATCCCTTCAGATTCTAGGATTTCTCCTTGGATTTACGCTTCTTTTTTTTTGGGTGTAAAACAGTTTATTCACCAGAACATACTTCTATTTTTGCAGCGCCAAGGCTTCATCAACAATGACCCAAATGTTGGTGAAATAAGCGGAAATCGACACACACACAAAAAAGACAATTCTCATCCCTGGAAAACTAATGGTGCTTAGGAATAATATACGACAAAATAAAATTCTTAAAATATTGAAAGCACAAAATAGTATTCCTAGCTCTACGAAAACGCACTCTGCACACAGGATAAAATGAAGGTAGGTCACTGGTTTAACTTGACTGGGTTTCAAACTCATGACCTTCTGCATGGAGAGCCTACCGATTCAGCGACCGCGTCCGGTCATGCTATAGTTTCAAGCTGTGACTATTAGTATTAGTCCCAGCCATCACTAATGACTAGTCTTGGTGGTGTAGGCAAGGGAATATTACAGACTTGGAAAGTCATTAAAACCCTATATAATCCTTTAGAGATTTGGTCAATGATAGCTCAAATTCCATGAGTTTCAAGTCATGGAAACTGTTGGGACTAATTCCACGAGACTCAAGAGTTCTAGTAACCCTGAGGAATGACGAGGCTGCTGGGGATGATGGGGCTACTGGGGATGATGGTGCTACTGGGGATGATGGTGCTACTGGGGATGATGGGGCTACTGGGGGTGATGGGGATACTGGGGATGATGGGGCTGCTGGGGCTACTGGGGATGATGGGGCTACTGAGGATGATGGTGCTACTGGGGATGATGGGGATACTGGGGATGATGGGGCTACTGGGGATGATGGGGCTACTGGGGATGTTGGGGCTACTGGGGGTAATGGGGCTACTGGGGATGGGGCTACTGGGGCTACTGGGGATGATGGGGCTACTGGGGATGATGGGGCTACTGGGGATGGTGGATCTGCAGGGCATACTGGGGCTACTGGGAATGATGGGACTACAGAGGATCATGGGGCTATATCTATAATATAGCTGTCAGCAATAACGGCTGCAGACTTTGTAAGGGATCTTTGCTAAGAAAAGTCACCTCCTGTTCATTCTGTAGCAGAGCCTCAGCCTCCGCAACATTCTGATAAGGAAAGGATGATCAGTTGATTACCGCAAGGAAGAAGAACTAACTATGCAGTTAGTGCTCTGCTTCTATCAGTGAGAAAGACTGCAATTTACTTTTGAGCAAAGTTGTGACAGTTTGTAAGGAGATATTTGAAAAATAGGTGAGTCTGCTATTAGTATTAGAATTTAAGATCCCTCAATGCGAAAGAAAGATATGATTGAAAAACAATAAAGAAATACGAAACAGGAATGTTAAAAATGCGGCAAAATTCACAACAAAGGCAAAGCATTTTGAAACATTGCTAAAAAAATGAGCCAAACAAAATGACGGAAAAGTCCACAGCGAATGCGAAGCTTTATTAACATTATGAGCAGGCATCATGGCCATGCTGGCTGAGGCTACGGAAGGCATTACTATACCTTCTGTTGCTCATCAGCCTCGCGCTTCTGCTGCACAATCACCACCAGGTACTCCTCGCACTGCTTCTGGAACTGTGCCACCTTCGTCTTGGCATCCTCCAGCTCGAGGGACATGGCCTCCACCTTGATGCGCGTCTCGTCGATCTTCGACAGGCCGTTCTTGAGCTTGTTCGCCGCGTCCCCGAGCTCCTTCTTCTTCTCGATGAGCAGCCTGCGTTAAGTGGCAGAGGTTTGTGTTTATTGGGGTTTAATGTCCTAGTTACAACTAAGTGCAGGGTTCGTACAGGACCTGGAGATTCATTTGCCCCATTTCAAGGCCTTGAAAAGCTTTGAATTTAAACTATTTGGGGTAATTAGTCTTGAAAAGCCTTGAATTCCATTAAATAGCTTTTTGATTTTGAGCTTATACAAATTGAGCAATATATCTAAAGAATTAGCCATTTAAAATAAAAATTACTTCAAACTAAAGTAGATAATAACCATCAACTAAATATATTTATCTCAGAAAATGACAGAAACTCAAAACCATCGGACTATGCAACTTTAACACACACAGAGGCAACAAGAACTATTTGACTTGCTACCAAAAAAAAAGAACAAAAAAAAGAGAGAATTAATTATCACCATCGTAACGTGGAAACCAATTAACTGTTACCCAATTTGAGAGAAGGGCCCACAAAAAATCCTATATTTGGATGAGACAATGTTCGATGAAAGCAGCACCTACTCTCTGTATCCGGTGACGAGTTCCAGGTAGTTGGTGGGGGTTACGTAATTGTGTCTCTTTATCTCCAACAGCATCCTATGGGAGGTCTCGGACACTGAGCGATGCATGATGGAAAACATCTTGCCGATGGCAGGCTTCAGCTTAGTCTACATAAAGGAGAGAAGACTGGTATTCAAAATTCTATTCGCAGCAAACCCCTTTTTTTTTTAAAGGAATAAATAAAAATAAACATATATACAAAAAAAGATGACAGCTTGTACAATTGAATGAACATATCCGGGTTATAGATCTGGAACAACATTAAGTATGCGATAATAATGTTGGTTAGTTAATTAAGGTTGACAACAATGTATCTACAATAACATAATATGATGTAGGTATATACATATAAAAGAAATACATAGCTATAATTTAATATATGCACTACCTTCAGACTAGACCAAGTTATAGCTTCCTTTAATGTTTAGAAATACTACCAAGACTATTCTAGCTTAGATGGCGTAAATTTGGGGGTTATTCTAGATATCAAGTACTTTATGTTTCAGTTATAAAGTACTTCATATTGCACTATATATATAGTACATTATATTCCAGTAATACAGTACTTGATATTCCAGTTATGTAGGGTATCGCATTGAATATCGATGTGGTCATTCATGTGGGATGTTGCAATTATACAGAACATCGCATTGAATAGCTACCGTATATACTTGAATATAAGTCCACCTCGAGTATAAATCGAGGGGTATTTTTAAAGGAAATATCTGGAATTAGGCTTAACCCAACTATAGGCCGAGCTGCGTCTGCTATACAAGTTTGAAGAGGTCTCAGCCCCGCACTGTGTGCTACCACCGTATACACAGGTGTATACATACTACTAATTACTAGGTGTATACATACATACATACATACATACATACATACATACATACATACATACATACATACATACATACATACATACATACATACATACATACATACATACATATATGTGCGTGTATATATATATATGCATGTATATACAGTAAAACCTCTCGAAATCGACCGACCATGGGACCCACTTTAAATGGTCTATTTAGGGAGGTGGTCGGTTTAGAGAGGTAGAATATCCTTACAATGGTGTTGTTGGGACCCAAATACAGCGATCGATATAGGGGAGTGGTCGATCTGTGGAGGGGTCGGGTGGTTTCCTCGACTTATATTAGAGTATATACGGTATATCATTTACATGGCGCCTTCCAAGTTCGAATTATATGGAACCTGGAACTAAACAATGTCATACACTAGCTGTGGTTCGCAATTTAACAATACAGAGATATAACTGAAGATGTTAGTGTCCTTGTTTATATTCCCATAATAGATTATAGAGAATATATATATATATATATATATATATATAGTATAGTTATACAAGTCTTACCTTGGTACAGATGATGGATAACTGTTGTTTTACCGAGGTATAAGCCTCGGATAGATGTGGGCTAGGGAGAGGTAAGCACGTCCGGTACCAGCAATCTTAACCTACTTATTGA
Source organism: Branchipolynoe longqiensis (assembly GCA_030323885.1). Lineage (NCBI taxonomy): Eukaryota > Metazoa > Annelida > Polychaeta > Phyllodocida > Polynoidae > Branchipolynoe > Branchipolynoe longqiensis. The sequence continues at coordinate 44,922,562 of CM059197.1, forward strand.
GGATAAAAATGACTTTCAAACAATGGATACTATTACTTTACCGAAAAGGTACACCAACGGAATAGATGTGGCAGGGTGTGGCGGGAGGGCCCTAGCCCACATCTATCCGAGGCTTATACCTCGGTAAAACAACAGTTATCCATCATCTGTACCAAGGTAAGACTCGTATAACTATACTATTTTACCTCGGTAAACAGCCTCAGGCTAGGGAGACCTTTACATAATTCATTTTTATCCTTAATATCATTCTTTCTTATTATTATAACATTCTAAATTTTTGTTCTCACCTATTCTTGTTAGTTGGCGAGAAGACGCTTTGCAACGCCGGTAGGCTTTTCTAGTCGTTTATTATAATGTTTTGCAAACGACTTAGCCGTCTTCCAGCCTGCATGCGCTAGTATTCTTTTCACAGAAATACCAAGCACCCGTGCCTTGGAGACCATGGCTCCTCTAGTTGAGTGGGAAGAGTATTTACTCGTATCCACTCCAGCCAATTTCAACACCGTAATTGTCCATCTGGCAAGTGTGTCTCGTGAAATCGCCTTATGTAGCTTTATAAAGCTCACTAATAGTTGTTGTGATGCACGTAAATCCTTTGTCTTGTATATATAAGCCCGTATGGCCGACACAACACATAATTTCCGATCATTCGGAAAACAGTCTAAGTGAACCGTTGATAAAGGGTCACCTAACGTGTTCGATTTAAGCAATTTTTCTAAATCAAACGTAGCTTGTTGCTTGTCTATTTCTAATCCAGTTAAGGATAAAGCAACAATCGTCTGTCCTCTGTGTCCGGTTACTAACAATAACAGGACCGCGACCTTAAAACCTAACTGTTTTATATCTAACCACGAGTTGTGAGGCCAAGCCTGAAACAACTTAAATACTATAGAAACATCCCAAAACCGACTATACTTTGGTTTCGGAGGATTCCTTTGATAAATTGAACGAAGTAAATAACAAATAACATAATGTTTTCCAACTGTTTCGCCATCAATTCTAGGTAATATAATTGATAACGCACACCTCGCCGCATTAATCGATCCAAAGGAAAGTCCTTCATCCTCTAGAGAACGAAGAAACCGAGCTACTTGTGAAATCTTTGGATTTGTTGGCTTAACTTTCATTAACAAACAATGTACACCCCATTTCTTTAAATAGGTTGTATACATTTTGACAGTTCCTGGCCTCCAGGCATCCGATACTATCCTATCCTCAGTAATTCTGTCCAATCCAAATTGCTGTAGCTGCTTCCTTAGAAAAGGAATGCCAATAGGGGCGTCGTTGACACGTCGCCGTGAACCACTAGCGGTCCGTGGTGGTCAGATTCCCGAGTTTTCTTGGGAATCGTATACGATCTTTTGCCAGTTGTGAAACTGCTGGCAGCCAAGGTTGCGTGTCCCAATCGGGCACCACCAGTATCGCATGTGTCCCTTCCAAGCCGATTTTTCTCACTACTCGGCTGATAATGCTAAATGGCGGGAAAATATAAAAATAATTATTTTCCCAAGTAATAGCAAACGCATCTACTTTCCAAGCATCCGGTTCAGGATGCCAAGAAACATAACAGGGTAACTTGTTATTATTTTGTGATGCAAATAAGTCAACTTCAGGTGTACCCCATTTTTCACAAACGAAGTTAAACAAAGGTGTAGAGAGAGACCACTCTAAATGGTCATGGAAATTTCTACTTTTATAATCTGCAAGTGTATTTTGTGACCCTGGAATATGCGCTACAGTCAGCCAGACTTGTTGAGCCTGTGCCCAGTTCCAAATCAGTTTAGATAACTGATTGCAAGACTTTGATTTGGTTCCACCCATGTTACGAATATATGCCATGGCAGTAGTATTATCAGTTAGTATTCTAACCTGTGATTTATTTATCTTTACTAAACTACGTAAGCCCAGATAAATAGCACGCAATTCTAGTGCATTAATATAGTCTGATTTTTCATCATCAACCCATCTACCTCCTGTTGTGACCCCATCTCGATGAGCTCCCCAACCTTCTAACGAAGCATCAGTAGTAATTACTGTATTAGGTTCCGCCATGCGGATTGGATTTGGTGAACTTGCTATATGTTGCATCCACCATCCAATATCCTGTAACCCTTCTTGCGAAATAAACATCTTTCGCTCAAAATTGCCTTTAGTTCGTGTTAACGCTAAATTTTTATCTATTTCTAGCGACTTAATATGGGCCTTCCCATATAACACAGCAGGTGCATATGAGGTCATTATGCCAATAAGAACAGCAACCTGTCTAATTTTTGGCTTTGATAACTTAATAAGCTGAGTCGCTGTAGTCATAAACTTAATTAGTTTTTGTTCTGTTATCGACACTGTAAGGGACTGTGTATCCAGAATAAACCCTAAACATTTGAGTTGTTTTGTTGGTTTAAACACTGACTTTTGTTGATGTACATAACACCCCAATTTAGTGAGTAATGCACATAAATCCAAAACTGCATTCACACAACCAATTTGTGTTGATGCTATAATAAAAGAATCATCTATGTATGGAAACATTATATGACCCTTCCTCGCCATTACCGAGAAAACAGGTTTAAGCAATTTAGTAAATAAACGTGGTGCACAAGCTAAGCCATTCGGCATACAGGTAAACTCATAGAGTTGGTTATCCCAAATAAATCGAAGAAATTTTCGGTATTGTTCCATTATGGGAAGCGTATAATATGCATCCTGTAAATCAACACTAGCCATCCACGCATCTGGTGTAATCAGATCTCGTGCCGTATCTAGAGAGAACATTTTAAAATGTCGATATTCCACCCTTTTATTAAGGATTGTTAAATCCAGGATCATTCGAACATCACCATTAGGCTTCGGTCTCGAGAAAATGTTTGAAATAAACTGTCCTGAACAGTGTGTCACTTTTTGTATAATTCCTTTCTCAAAGAATGTATGTACCTGTTTAGTTAGTGCGTCTCGTTCAACTGGTTGAATGTTATATGGAAAAGGTATTATACTTTGTACAGGAATTTGTGTAAAAGGAATTTGAACACCCCTAACTATTTCTATAATTTCTTGGTCACTAGTAATTTTGTGCCACTCAGAAATATGATTACTAATATTACCAGCCACAAAGTTGCTTACAGTTTGTGTGTTTTTAGAGACTGCAGGGACTTGTAAAGTTTGTGTTTGGACCTCTACATGGACCCGCCCCTGGGGAAAGGTCTCGACGAGTTGAACCCTCGACCTATTGGCCGTGCGGTGTTGTCGGTCCAGCCTGGGCGAGCGCCCCGGCCCCGAAACCCTTGACCGAAGTTTGAACTCGGTCTGGTTCCTCTGGTGAACCGTCGTGGACGAAAATCCCCTCGTGACTTTTTGAAACGAGGAACTTCCTGTTTCTTCTTGCCATCCATGTTTTTGCCACTCTTGGCTGCAGTCTCTACCTCTTTATAGAGGTATTGTAGTTGACCGCCAAACATTTTGGTATTATCTAAAGGTTTCCCTTTAATCGGCTCTGGAGCAAGATAGAGCGTAAACTCCTTCCCCTCATTATCGGTAACCTTCTTAGAGCGAGCCACTTCTTTGCCAGCATCTGTGCAAACTGACTTGAAGACATTTTCATATCTTCGAAACGACAGGTAATTACCTGCCGCCGCTAGTACTGCAATGCCTTTGTCCATTGTCTTAGCCAAAGACGAGAACTTATTTTCACTCTGCATCCTATTAGCCACAGGAACAATAGCTGTTAGGGTAGCCAACACTGCCTTATGCACTGTGTGCAACACATCCTCAAACTTCTTACGGTCATCCGTCATATTGACATCCCGATCCATTTCTTTAATGATGGAGTTGGGAACACCCTTTATGCCTGTTAACTCATCTCCTAACTTGGAGATAACCTCCGCCGGTTTGAACGTGCGAAAATGACCATTCACGGTCTCGCGCATAAGCGTAGTGGTTTTAACCCGCTTAGCCTTTGGCTTCTCCACCTTCTTAGCCACTTTAGTGCCAATGTCCGCATAGACCCCTTCATATACGGTGTCTGAGTCTGATTCCGTAGAAGTAGACTCAGTGGACGACTCAGAAGAAGAATATTTCCTCTTCCTCTTCTTCTTTTTGGACTTAGTCTTCCGCTTTTTGCGCAAACCAGACTCTGCCCGCTCCTTGGTGAATTCATCACCCGAAGAAATCACCTGTTTCTTCTTCTTCCTCCGTTTAGGAGAAGGAGGAGGAGGAGCCTTAAGCTCCACCGCCGAGTCTGTGTCCAAGAAATCCTCAAATGAATCCTCTTGGACACTCGGCCTACGCCGCTTCCGAGACACAGGCGATTTGGCAGTCAAGATGTGGCTTTCCAATCTTGCAAAGCGAGCCTCCCAATCTGGAGGCGCAGGCACATCAGGCACTGCGTCCTCGTCCGGGTCGGAGAGGATATGCGCCCGGGGCTGTGTCGACGGCCCTGCCGACAACACGGGTGAGGAGTCGTACTCCTCGTCCACTCCACTCGGAACACGCCCCTCGGCTGCTGCTGCACCGCGCTTACTCCGCTTCGTGGCCATCGGGAACTGAAACAAACATTTTTGGTCAGTCCCGGTATATATATATGTCACAATATGGTTGTTTCAAACTCATTTGGACATCTATTGGTGTTAAAGAACGTGTTTATACCGTTATAACACAGGCGTAATAAGCTAAATTTGTGCGTGGGTTGTGGGTCAAGCCCAAACCTTACGCGGGGTCGGGACCAGTGTATCGGCCCGCCCATCCCTCTGTTCCGCACACTTCTCCCACCTGTGACTACTACGTCAACAAGTTGGAGAAAATGCTACGAAACTCGGAGAAACGCCTGAAAAAGTTTTGTCTAGGGGAGTCTATAAAAGAAACCCAGGAGCATCTCCAACATTACTCTCTATTAGAGTACGAGAGAATTTCCACATGAGATAGGGCGAAACCCACATCTCTACCCATAGTCACACGGTGACCCGGGTGTTGACATAACCGCTAATGACCGGTTTGGTTCCTTCGAGAAACCCACTCGAGTGTTCTATCCTTGGTTGTTTATAACCAAATAACTCGTCCAAAATGGACCAACGAAAGTCTAAACTTTCCATAATGATGCTCTAATGCATCATAATTAAGCTAACCACAGTTTTTATTATACTTACTGCGTATTTGCTTGTATGTAGACTAATTTTGCCGGAGCAACCCAACGACACGTTATCCAGTCGTGAGTTGTATATGCTAATTGCTGGTACCGGACGTGCTTACCTCTCCCTAGCCTGAGGCTGTTTACCGAGGTAAAATATATATATATATGTTAAGTTATATAGCGCCTTTTAGCTATATAGGACATTATATTAAATATCTGTCACTTAGCTAGCACCTTCCAGTTACATAGAAAGTTGTATTAATTATCTATATAATCATTCAGATAGTATCTCCCAGTTATATAGGGCATAGCGTCTGTATAGCGCACCTCAGCTACATATGACAATAGCACAGTGTAGTTCAAGGCACGCTAAATGGAATTAGACAGCAATGGACGTAAAATGCAAATGCCAACCACTCCAAACAACAAATATAGGGCATCGGCCTAGTTTCAATCAAAGACGAGTGGAATTGTTATAAGATGGGTGCAATAATTCCAATACAAACAAGTTGTGCACACATCGCAATGACTTAAACACATTGAATTGTTAAAGTACTGGCAGCAATATGACATTACACGAAGGTTACATGCCATGCGGATATGGCAACAGGGTATCATCCAGGAATTGCTAAGAACTGGTCCATGACTGTAGAAGTTATAAGATAATAGATTTTATACCATGGCATTATTATTTGTGGAGATATAATCTAAAAATGTGACAATTGCTATGTTCTTGTTAACACACTAAACCAGGAGCCAAATGCCTGCATTTCCACTCAAAATTAGTCAAACAAATTGGTGTATTTATCGTAATGGTACAGCCTAGTTGATACCCTGTAACAAGATGAGCTTATATTCAGGGATGAAAGTGGTCTCCGACAAAAAACACGGAAATCAGATCGAGAACCAATGGCGAATTTCCGCGAAAATGCAGATTTTCACCTGTAGGTTTAGCACTGTCAGGGAATCGTGGAAAAATGCTGGAAGTCAGGTTTCAACTGTCCTTGTTGTGACTATATTATCGCCCGTAACTAACCCTTTCTTGTTTGCATTTGATCAGTTACTCCCGCAATCTGGTTTCTGGGACAGAGGTGAACCTTCCAGGGTTTATGTTCAAACAACATCTTAGGTCATACAAGAAAATCCCCGAAATCCGTGAAAACGTGGAGATCCTTCATTCCTGAATATTTTAGCAAGGTAGAACAAGTCTAACATATGAGAGAAACAAAAAGTGCAGTGTTTCAACCAAACCCCATGTACCTTCCCACATGGACCCTGTGTACTTGTTTTAGTACAGTGTTTGCGAATATAAAAGTACACTTTCTACACATAGGCAGAATATGGGTAGAACCAGAATATGGATGTGGGCAGAATGGGGCATGGTTGGAGTCAGAATAGGGGTAGAACCAGAATATGGATGTGGGCAGAATGGGCTGTGCGTAGAGTCAGAATAGGGGTAGAACCAGAATATGGATGTGGGCAGAATGGGCTGTGCGTAGAGTCAGAATAGGGGTAGAACCAGAATATGGATGTGGGCAGAATGGGGCATGGTTGGAGTCAGAATATGGGTAGAACCAGAATATGGGGCAGAATGGGGTGTGCATAGAGACAGAATAGGGGTAGAACCTGAATATGGATGTGGGCAGAATGGGGCGTGGGTAGTCAGAATAGGGGTAGAACCAGAAAATGGATGTGGGCAGAATGGGGCATGGGTAGTCAGAATAGGGGCAGAACCAGAATATGGATGTCGGTAGAATGGGACACGGGTAGTCAGAATATGGGTAGAACCAGAATGTGGATTTGGGCAGAATGGGGCGTGGGGAGAGTCAGAATAGGGGTAGAACCAGAATATGGATGTGGGAAGAATGGGGTGCGATAAGTCAGAATATGGGTAGAACCAGAATATGGATTTGGGCAGAATGGGGTGTGGGTAGAGTCAGAAAATGAAAATAGGTAGAACTAGAATATGGATTTGGGCAGAATGGGGTGGGTGTAGAGTCAGAATATGAGTAGAACCAGAATATGGATGTGGGCAGAATGGGGCCGTGAGTAGAGTCAGAAAATAGGTAGAACTAGAATATGGATTTGGACAGAATGGGGTGCGAGCAGTCAAAATATGAGTAGAACCAGAATATTGATTTGGGAAGAATGGGGCGCGGGTAGAGGCAGAATAGGGGTAGAACCAGAATATGGATCTAGGCAGAATGGGGCACGGGTAGAGTCACAATAGGGGTAGAACCAGAATATGGATGTGGGCAGAATGGGGCGCGGGTAGTCAGAATAGGGGCAGAACCAGAATATGGATGTGGGCAGAATGGGGTGTGGGTAGTCAGAATAGGGGAACCAGAATATGGATGTGTCAGAATGGGGCATGGGTAGAGTCAGAATAGGGGAACCAGAATATGGATGTGGGCAGAATGGGGCATGGGTAGAGTCAGAATAAGGGTAGAACCAGAATATGGATGTGGGCAGAATGGGGTGTGAGCAGAGTCAGAATAGGGGTAGAACCAGAATATGGGCAGAATGGGGGGTGGGTAGAGTCAGAATAGGGGTAGAACCCGAATATGGATGTGGGCAGAATGGGGCGTGGGTAGAGTCAGAATAGGGGTAGAACCCGAATATGGATGTGGGCAGAATGGGGCGTGGGTAGAGTCAGAATAGAGGTAGAGCCAGAATATGGATGTGGGCAGAATGGGGCGTGGGTAGAGTCAGAATAGAGGTAGAGCCAGAATATGGATGTGGGCAGAATGGGGTGCGATCAGTCAGAATATGGGTAGAACCAGAATATGGATTTGGGCAGAATGGGGCATGGGTAGAGTCAGAATAGGGGTAGAACCAGAATATGGATGTGGGCAGAATGGGGGGCCATACAGGTACCTTCTCTATCGGTGTTATCACCCCAGGCTGATACTGGGTAGCATCCCGTGTATGGGGGGGTTTCTTATATGACTCCTGTTGGGATGAGCAACGTCTGAATCCATTAAAGCCTTAAGTCTTATATATCAGCCATGTTGTGTTTAAAGGGGCAGTAGCATAACCAACAGTTTCAGTTATTCACAATTATCATCATCCAATATGGTTAGTCATGCTTTGCATGTCTTGAAAGAACTGAGTCTTGGACAGTTCTTTAAAGATTCATAGTCCGATGGTATGAGTTTCTGTCATTTTATTAAATTTTTTATAGATTAAATAAATAAATTAGGTTGGTCGATATAATCTATCTTATTTTAGTTTGAAGACATTTTATTTTTAAATGGCTAACTTTATTTTGAGGGCAAATATGCAAAAGTAATTTTGGCAAGCACTTCAAACTCTGGACACCATAGGCTTCCGCAGTAACAGGTTCTATTAAATTGACCGACTCAGTATGCCCTTCTATGCGGAGACAAATGCTTAATAAGTTCACCAGTATCGAAGTCAGATCTGCAGAATCAAATCTAGATATCGCATGGCTATTATTATTATTACTATTATTATCATTATTAGTTCTCAGTGCAGTACAGTTAATCTTTCTAGAATTTTAATATTTTGTTAAGATGTAAAGAAATACACGTTAACATCAGGTGAGCAGATCTTTAAACCCTTTTGATTATAGCCATCAATAAACCACTTTCATATATATATATATATATATATATATATATATATATATATATATATATATATATATATATATATAATCATTCAGTATGTGTAATGTGTTCTTTTAGTTATATGTGTATATTATATATATATATATATATATATATGTAGGCCTATATATACATATAATATATATATAATATATATATAAACAAACATATATCTATATAATTAAGCATCCAACATGCGCAGAAGATGTCTGCTGTAGTTAATAGGAATGATTATAAACTGTCAACGGTGAATGTAATTGGCACTAAAACATGCACGGCAGGTTGCCAGGCAACCAGCAGCGGCGGGGCAACAAGGCAACCAAAGCTGGTCAGAGTGAACCAGCGACTGGATGAAGAAGGCAAAGAGGGTTTGTAGACATAAAACGTGAGCGCATAACAGATGGGTGTAGGGTTGGGGCTCGCAGGCACCCAGCCTCTCATAGAGCTCACCTGCAAACCCTGCTTATCTCGCTGTATGTTGATCTATGTTCAATGTATACAGCCAATAAAAAACCATCAACAACCAACTCGAAAAATGTTGCATACACAGCGCTTTGGAAGGCTCCATACATTATTATTATTATTATTATTATTATTATTATTTTTGTAATCAATCGGATTTATTTATTGCAAGTGTGTTACTTTGACAGAAGAATTGTTGCTGTGGGTTTAACAAAAAAAAATCGGATTTGCTTATTGTAATGTGCGTTACTTTGATAGAAGTATGGTTTCTGTTTAATTTGCTTATTGCATAATGCTGCTGTGATAAAGCAATGGCTTCTGCTGAAAATAAAATCTGATTTCCTTATTGCATGGGTGTTACTTTGATGTACGGGTGCTCTATTTAACAACAAGATTCAGATTTGTTTATTGCATATGAGCCTGTCTCAAAAGGTGCTAACGCTTCGTTTTTTTGTCCATAGTAACGATTGACATGAAAAAGCACAGAAACGGTTACACTGAAAACACAAGGACATTTGCTTCAAATCAATATGTATTCTATTGGGATTATGAAACACCATGTAAAAAAACAAATCAGTTTATCCTGAGCAAATGCATAAGTAGATAGTGTGTTGATCGTTACTATGGACAAAGTTTTGTCCCATATTGCTTAGCACCTTTTGAGACAGTCTCATATCTGTTATTTTGATAGAGGGATGCTTTCGGCTCACAAACAAAAATCACATTTTCTGATTGCAATTTTGTGCATGTGTATTATTTTGATAGAGAGGTAGGTGCTTTCTGCTATAAAAACATAATCGGATATTCTTATTGTGTATATTATTTTGATACAGAGTAGCTTTCTCCAAAAGAAATCGGATTTGGTCTATTGAACAAGTTACTTTGATACAGGGGTGCTTCCTGTTTGGCCAAATAATCATCATCATCATCATCATCATCATCATCATCATCATCATGCTGTCGGTCGCGATGTGACAAAGACTGCTTTCATTACTTGACTGCCACTCTCCATTTAGCTCTCTGCTGTGAGAGTGATGTCCATGAGTCGGTCTTAATGTCTCTCAGCTTCAGGTTTCTCTTGATGGTATATCTATCTATATATATAGATATAAATAATACTAGTGTCATATGAAGCATAGTTCCATGCCGACTAGTAAAACAGCTCTCTACATGTGTAATAAAAATCAAGCCATATCATTGTACACACATGTATGCATCATAATAGTTCCCGTAGGTACGCAGAGTGCTTTTAAATGGGACTGGTCTTTCGTCTTGACCCAATTGAAATAACTCCGCCCACCTATTCAGATTACTACATCTCCCTATACACAGACATGAGCAGAGAAGTAAAACAAATTAGCTGATTGTGGGCGTATGCCTCAAAACTCGGCTGAAGGCCGAGTAGGGGGTGGTGGGAGGGTGTAGGGAGGGGGGCCATCCCCCCTCCCATGGAGAAATTTGTTTACAAGTAGGACACAATTGGTGCAATTTGGTAGCCAATTAGGAGGGAGAAATTTCACTCTTCACCTGTGACATAAGGTAAGAGTAGGCATATACACCAGTACTCTTGAGAAATTCTTTTCTCCTCGGATTTACACGTATCTCGTGAACAGCCCAGGAAGCATTTAATTGGCGGAAATCAGCCAATTGGCGGGAAATGCTCATGCCTGTATACATATGTAAAATCATGTCTATCGACTATCATATTTGCCTCATGAAAGGGAACTGGTTGGATTGTTAATTACATAAGGTGAAGATTAAAAAAACACTAACAAATCATCTTTTACTTTGTTTCATGATGATGATGATGGAAATGTGTTATAGGTAGTTGTAAATTTCAGGTTCTACTGATCAAAATGGCTGAGACTTGAAAGCTGAAGTCATGTAATGAGGGTCCACACACATGTGAAGATATGGAATTCAAGGCCATTTCAAGGCTGTTTTTGATTGTAATTTAAGACTATTTTCATTTGGATTTCAGGAAAAGATAACAATGGCAAATGGCGATTTTGGACTATTTTAGATCAGTGGGGACAGTTTAATGGAATTCAATGCTTTCCAAGACTAATTACCCAAAAGATGTTAAATTCAAGGCTTTTTAAGGCCTTGAAATGGGACAAATGAAGTTCAAGACTTTCCAGGCCCAGTACGAACCGTATGTAATATCGAAATGGCATTAAGATCAGTTAAACTCATAACGTCCGATGTCGGGCGACAACAGATACTCTTCTGCTGATCTAGGCCCTAATGTACCTCTTATAGTAAAAAAAGAACTATATTTGTGTACACGTATGTAAATCAATTACATAAAAAGTAAAACTTATCGCTACCTAGCCTGGCACTTGGCACTATGAGGCTAGGGTAAGTCTAAGAAGCGGTGGAATGAGGAAGTCCAATTGTCCGCATTTGAAATGTCCTCTGCTTAATCAATGAATGTAATATCATTGTTTTGAGATACAAACATAGATAAATATGTTTGCTCTTAAAGCATTGGACCACTGTTCTAGATGCATATAATGGTGATAAAAATAAATGTGCTCTAGAGGTGTCGTTAAATAAAAACAAACATGTTGGTATATAATGACCAACGTTAAATATCGTCAACATATCTAAATAATGAATATGTAATTATTTTGTTCGGGAATATCAATGAGTGCAAGGAAGGGAAGACCAAGGAAGGAGGAGGTGGAGTGAGTGTGTGTGTGGGGTGGGGTGGGGGTAGGAGGGGTGGGGGGGGGGTCTAGACACCCATCAATTAGGTTCCTGTAATAAAATTGCATTGAAACATAAGAAACCCAACAACACAACTGAAGTAACTATCATTTACATATTCAACATTTGTCATTGCCAAAAAAAAGAGTTAAAACCACAGTAAGGACAATGTTGATGTTTTGAGGTGACGTGATGGGGTTATTGTTCTATGCCACAACAACGGTTTTACAGGTTACGGGCAACGACGTTTTTTGTTGTTACATACAGTTATTAACAACTCATAGAAAATAGGGTTGATCCGTTTATGGGCAGGTCTAGTATCCAATAGTGTCCGTTCTTTATATTCTTTTAACATCTGTTAAAATAAGCAATTCGTCAACAAGTCATAATAGCAGAAGATATGGAATTCAAGGCTATTTCAAGGCTGTTTTTGAGAGGAATTCAAGATTTCATTTGGATTTCAGGAGGGGAAAAAACAATGGTGAATAGCGATTTCGGACTAATTTAGATCAGTGGGAACAGTTTAATGGAATTCAAGGCTTTCCAAGACTAATTACCGAAAATCGGTTAAATTCAAGGCTTTTCAAGGGCTTGAAATGGAGCAAATGAAGTTCAAGACTTTTCAAGACTTTCCAGGCCCCGTACGGACCCTTTAATAGTAAGCAATGTTGTGGATGTTCGTCAATGCATGTGGTGATGTTATGCAACTTATTGTTTGGATGCTCGTCCCATTCATGTTCCAACGTTGATTTGATATCTTTGAGAATAAGTGGTCTCGGATCGGAGTGAAGGATCTAACATGGTGCAAAAATACCATTCAGAGCCATTCTGGCAGCTCGGTCAGCTTGCTCATTTCCTTGGACACCGGCATGGCCAGGCGCCTAGATAAAAGATTCACCTCCGACTGTTTTCAGAGGTGAATTACAACCTGATGTAAAAGTTGGAGAAAATGTGTCTCACTGTTGATGGTCTTAGTTTGGCATTCCTACCTTATGTTGATTAAAATCCAATATCTACAATCCGATTGTATACGTTTTCCCTCAACATATACTCTCCAGAGTGTTCAAATAACATAATATCAAGGCAAAATGACATAAAATCAGTTTGAAATGATCAGAGTCCATAAAGTAAATCCTCCATGCTTGGATGAACTGGTTGTACCACCTGACTATACCTCAGCCAATGAAAATGACTGCTTCCTGACCTAGATTGGATTATTACCGAGGAACCTCCCAACTTCTTGCCAATGGCTGCCATGTTGACATGTGCGCTCCATCACTTCAAACTTTAAAGTTCATTGATCTACTGGACTAATCTACTAATCAGTTCAAAAGTTTATGGTAAATATATCATGGTATGTGAAGAACATATTTTGCTTTTTAGATAAATAGAATTGATGTGCGTATTTCATTTACCCACATTTTCTCCACTTTTTATATAGGGTTGTTCTTCACACCTACTCAGACTGCCGTAGTACGGGGTGAATCTTTTATCTACCAGGCACCCAGCACAAGTGGATGCTGCAACCTACCTACCATTGCCAATGAATTTATTTGTCAGAAAGCATGACCTAGTCCCCACGGTCACATAGACTATTAAAACATTAGCACACGGATGAGTAGGCAATCCACATTTGTAGGCAGTTAATGAACACAACTTATGCTATCCTGCTTCCTTATTAGGAAAGACAGCTTCAGAAACAGTACACTGTCACATAATCAGAATTAGCTTCGCGGAAAACAATGTGTCAATATGACAGCAGTTAGTAGCCATTTAGAAAAACGCGCACATAACGTGTCACCCGCTCACCCAATTCTCCTCCTAAACAATTTCGTGGGAGAAAAGCAACATCTCGAAATTTAATTGAATTAGAAAAAAAAAGGAAGGCCATTAGAAAACTAGTCAAATTTTAGTGATTTTGTTCAAAGCTTCGCCTTTAACACCAGAATGATAGACGTTGGATACTTTAATTACAAATCGAATTCAGTATGACATGATAGCTAATTACTAGCTGTTAATAAATTGTTTCAAAACTTAATTAAATAGAAAAAGAAAGTTGGATAAAAACTATTAACATTTAGTGTCGTTTTTTTAATCGTAACAAAATGTATATTAGGACATATTTCTTATGAGCTGCAGTTAGATTAAGACGATATCATTATTAATAAGCTGTTTGTCTCGAAATTTGATTAAATTGGGGAGGAGGGGTGAAAGTTCACCAACAACTATTAAGCTCTAGCATAATTTTACTGAATATTGGGCACATTTGTTGGAAGCATATTTCTTCAAATCAATATCTAATTCTTATCTGCTGAATAGTACAGGAATGTTTTTGTTTATTTAGACATTTGTTGTAAGCAACATTTAGTTGACAGCGAGAGCTAAATATTACATGCTAAATACATCATAGGAGTCAATTAGGACTGCTTTCTTTTTATGTGTGCATTATTTTACACATTTCTTGCAAGCATTATTTAGTTCGACTCAAAGCGGTATCTAATCATTAGTAGTTAAATAGTAACAATTGTTTTCGCTTTCGCTTTCCATTGATTAAAATTTTTTAATTTTGATTAAAAAAATAAAACCTCTTTTAATTAATATGTTAAAATTATATACATAAAAAAATTCTTTTCAATTAAACTTTTAATTAATTAGAACAATTTCTTTCCAATTAAATCTTCTTTTATTATTCTTGATCTCCTTTTCAAATAAATCCAGTAAATAATTTTTTTTTGAAGAGATCTCATTTGATTTTTTGTTAATCTTTAATTTTTTAATTTGCTTGAAAAAAGGGTTTAAAATTAGTTTTCCCTTCTTCATTTCTATAGCATCATTATTTCTTCCTAATTCACTTTGGTGACGGGATTAGTTGGGTTGTGCGTGACACTGACCTCTTCCTCGTTCATCTCAATAGACTCCAGGTACTTGTAGGCCACCTCGAGTAGTGCGTCTTCGGGCCACTCGCTGAACCAGTCGATCGTCGTGCAGTTCACAAACGCAGGGAACATTCGGATGCGGTTTCTGTCAATAAGATTGTTGTTTGTTGGAGTTTTACGTCCTGGAACACCTAAGGTCATATCGGGACGGGTACCAACTTGTGACACTGCGCACTCATGGCGATGTTATAGTGCTGCCCCACTTGGAGACCAGGCCACCAGTACCATTTCCTGATATCCCACTCAGTGACATTATCCTGACACCGAGCAAACCAGTCCTTGCCCTATCCTAATAATGCCGAGCGCCTGGCTGGGATGTGGCAAGTATCGATTTAAGTCATTGGTTTGATTTGACCAGGGTTAGAATCTCACGGTTTACCAAAACTGGAGACGGATGCTCAACTCATTCGGCCATCCCGTCTGGTCTATCAATAGGAACCAACTCATCTGCATGAGCCAGTAAAGGGGGTTTTACATCCTCACAACATCTACCCTGATTGGCTACTAGGATTGTCAGTCCAATCGCTACTAAACACCCTTTCCCTCATTTTCTGCATACGAATCCCTTCCTTCTCTCTCCTCTCCATGGTTTCTTCTGTCTCCCCTCCCTTCTGTCTCCCCTCCCTTCTGTCTCCCCTCCCTTGTGTCTCCCCTCCCTTCTGTCTCCTCTTCCTTCTGTCTCCCCTCCCTTCTGTCTCCCCTCCCTTCTGTCTCCCCTCCCTTCTGTCTCCCCTCCCTTCTGTCTCCTCTCCCTTCTGTCTCCGCTCCCTTCTGTCTCCCCTCCCTTCTGTCTCCCCTCCCTTCTGTCTCCCCTCCCTCCTGTTTCCCTCCCTTCTGTCTCCCCTCCCTTGTGTCTCCCCTCCCTTCTGTCTCCTCTTCCTTCTGTCTCCCCTCCCTTCTGTCTCCACTCCATTCTGTCTCCTCTCCCTTCTGTCTCCCCTCCCTTCTGTCTCCCCTCCCTTCTGTCTCCCCTCCCTTCTGTCTCCCCTCCCTTGTGTCTCCCCTCCCTTCTGTCTCCTCTTCCTTCTGTCTCCCCTCCCTTCTGTCTCCCCTCCCTTCTGTCTCCCCTCCCTTCTGTCTCCTCTCCCTTCTGTCTCCGCTGCCTTCTGTCTCCCCTCCCTTCTGTCTCCCCCCCTTCTGTCTCCCCTCCCTTGTGTCTCCCCTCCCTTCTGTCTCCGCTCCCTTCTGTCTCCCCTCCCTTCTGTCTCCACTCCATTCTGTCTCCTCTCCCTTCTGTCTCCCCTCCCTTCTGTCTCCTCTCCCTTCTGTCTCCCCTCCCTTGTGTCTCCCCTCCCTTCTGTCTCCTCTCCCTTCTGTCTCCCTCCCTTCTGTCTCCTCTCCCTTCTGTCTCCCCTCCCTTGTGTCTCCCCTCCCTTGTCTCCCCTCCCTTGTCTCCCCTCCCTTCTGTCTCCCCTCCCTTCTCTCCTATCCATTCTCTCCCTTCTTTCTCCTCTCTGCCCCTCCCTCTAATTATCTCTCCTCTCCTCTCCTTTCTCTCATCTCACTCTCCCCTCCCTCTCCATCTCTCTCCTTGTTCCCCCTTCTCCCTTTCCTCCCGTCTTTCTCCTCTCTCATATCTCCCTTTTTCTCTCTTCTCCCCTTACCTTCAATCTCCCTTCTCTCTCCCCTTCTCTTCTCTCACACCTTCTTTCCTTCTCTTTGCTATCTCCTCGCTCTGCCTTCTCTCGTTTCCCTCCCTCATCCCCACTCCCCCTCCCTCTCTGGCGACTTCATAGTGCTGCTCCACTGGGAGACCAGGCCACCAGCACCAAGACACACTTTCCCACTCACTCATATTATCCTGATACTGAGCTAACCAGTCCTTGCCCTATCCTAGTAATGGCTAGGCTCGGTAGCAATAACAGGGTCCATATACATGTGAAGATAGGGAATTCAAGGCTATTTCAATACATTTCAAGGCTGTTTTTGATAGGAATTCAAGACTATTTTCATTTGGATTTCAGGAAAGAACAAAAATGGCGAATGGCAATTTCGGACTAATTTAGATCAGCAGAGAAAGTTGGCTTTTCAAAACTAAATTACCCAAAATAGGTTAGATTCAACACAGTTTTTAGAGCCTTAAAATGAGGAAAATGAAGTTCAAGACTTTTAAAGACTTTCCAGGCCCCGTACGGACCCTGCAACAAGCATCAATTTCGTATGTCATTGGTTTGACTCGACCAGGATTCGAACTCCCGACCTTCCGCATGAGAAACCTGCGCTCTGCCGATTCGGCGACTGTTGAATGGTGTCGCACTTACCGGAAGGCCTCGCCGACAGGGCTCATGGCCAACACCAGGTGCAGGTTAGAGCGGACGCGATCAATCAGGAATGCGAATGTGGCCTGTGGCGAATCATCAATGCCTTCCTCTTTGGCTATGTCTGCCAGCGAATTGCGTACCTGCAATGAATAAGTAAGTTTGTTGGAGTTTTACATCCTAGCAACATCTAGTCATATCCAGGACGGATAACGATTTGTGACAGTGCGCGCTCATGGTGACTTTATGGAACTTTTTGCCCCACTGGGAGATTGCAATCCCGGTACTATGACCCGATATCGCACTCAGTCACATTATCCTGGTATGGAACTGAGCAATGGCAGGTTAGGTAGCACAAGTCTCAATTTTGTAAGTCATTGGGTCGGGACCACATAGAAGGGAAGACTGGGGTAATTTAACAGATCTAATGTTTACCTCAGAAAATGACAGGAACTCAAAACCATCGGACTAAGCAACTTTAAAGTTGCATAGTCCGATGAAAACATCAAATTTTCAAAACCAAAATACTTATCTAGATTTGATTCTACATATTCAACTGGTGCACTTATTAAGCATTTGTTGCTGCATAGAAGGGCATATAGTAAGTCAATTAATAGGACCCGTTACTACTGAAGTCTATGGTGTCAGAGTTTTGGCGTGCTTGCCAAAATTATTTTGGCATGCTTTGAAGTCAAATATTTCCAAACTTAGCCATTTAAAATTAAAGTTACTTCAAACTAAAGTAAAGTAGATTATAACGATTAGCATAATATACTTATCTCAGAAAATAGCAGAAACTCAAAAGCATCGGACTATGCAACTTTAATCAACGAACGTTATAGAAATTTATTGTATAAAAGGTGACACTGTGCACTCATGGCGACTTTATAGTGCTGTCCTGACTGGGATACCATGCTTCCAGCATCAGAACCCGATATATCTGACGTCGTCATCACATTATCCTGACAGTGAGCCAACCAACCAGTTCTTGTTATATCCTAGTAAAGAAGAGCACCTGGCCAAGTCTCACCAAGTGTCAGGTTTGTCCACTCGGGCATCCTGTCCATTTTCCAGTAAACGCCTAAATAGTGTTGATAACACATTCTCTATGGCCCTTGTCTAATATCACTGTTTCCTGTATTTAGGCTATGGCCGGGTTATTTTCTAAAATTTCAGTTTCCACTGATCAACCATACCAGGCGGCCGAATGAGTTGTGTGGTAGATTGTGGGTTTGAATCCTCCCTGAGACAAACCAATGACGTAAAATTTTATACGCGGTGTTCTCTGTGGCGGAGTGGTTAGAGTGTCTGACTTTTTTCTAGGTCGGATGCCTAATCTGAAGGTCGGTGGTTCGATCCCAATCTCTGCCAATTTGTATTTCCACTGCTGTGTATAACTTACAGCATTATCAAAGGCCAGTTGCTCTCATACCATGTCTATGTGGTGTGGGAGGTTAAAAATCGCTTGGGTCGGTAAAAGTGTAGACTTGGGCTTTCTATCGACAAACTGTCTAATAGTGAAAACAAGTCTATTCAGACTTATCAATGATAGGCAGTATAAATCTTCAAGAAAAAAAACAAAAAAACTTTTCGCTGTCTTGTCAGGGGCTTGACATTATTGGGATAGGACAAGAAACAGTGGAATTAGGATGACTAATTATCCGTGATTGAAAGTGTTCTTGCTTATTCAATGAATATGACGACATTGAAAATTGCTACGCTCATTTACTAAGAAGTGGTATCACTGTAATTTGGGGATTGGGGCAGTTGTACCTCTAAAACTTAGGACTTAGGACACTCTATGACTGATGACATGGATATTAATAGACATTCAATGAATAGGATACAGCTATAATAGGCCTTGGACCTGTTAGCCGCTCTTAATTAATAGAAATTGAGGCAGTTCTTCAGATGTGGTGGATTGTAGCAACTGTAACTGGCTCCAAGATATATGTAATGTATGCATTGTCGCAAGTTATATGCTCAGGGAAATATGCTCATCAGGAACTTTCATATGTGTACAGCTGATGTCAAGGTAAATTTATTTAGAACTTTCTGTACTCCCTTGTATACTGCCCAGATTTGGTGGAACTATAGAATGTCTAGCATTAGAAAACTGAATGTAGCATAAAATGACCTTATGAGGTTATTACTCCATCTACCTAGGTATCACAGTGCTAGTCAGCTGTTTGCCAATATTGATGTGCCAGCCTTCCAGGCTGTTATCAGGAAACTAATATTAAAATTTATTACTAGACTTGCAAGTCAGAAAATGTTATAATACAGGGACTTGTGAAAATAGAAGAGAGTGATCACAGATTTAAGTCTGCCATATGGAGGCATTGGTACAAACTACTGTATGTAGACCAGCATTTTGATATCGGTTAGTATGGTAGTATTCATATTATTACTTCTATGTTATTCACATTTATTTTTATATCTACCTATTATGGACCAAATTTTTTAACTACGATAATCCTGAGTCTGAAATAAAGAATTTAATTGAATTGAATTATCTCAGAAACCGCTAGGGGGCGACACCATACTGGGGTGGCCGCTGAGTTTGGAGGCTTAGTGCTGGTAGAAGCCGATAGATGGCGGCACTATGATCACTGCTTTGCCTATGGCCGAAAGTTTTGGGTCTCCGCCCCGCGAATAACCCATGTTACAGGCAGTACACGGGTCAAGACCAGCCTTATATAAAAACGGTAAAAAAATCGGGCTAATGAACTGAGTCTTTATGAGAGCCTAATTTCACAACCTAAGAAGCAACATTTATTCTTTGTATATGTCTTCATATTTACCCGCTACCTTTGAGTTGAAAAATATAATAAAATATCTAGTTTAATAAGATTTAAAAGTGAAATCGACGGCGTTCTAGCGCTGCCATCTTGTCTTTTTGCATTCTCGCACATTTCACCAACTCTGTGTCTATATATGTAGCCATTTGATCCTGGAACCACAGTTTCTACTTCATGTTCCATACTAAAGCTATTTTCACCCGTATTTACACTACATTGTCGTTCACCCGTGTACTACGAGGGTGAATCTTTTATCTACATGAATACATGTAATGGCAAACCTAACACAACTTTCATCTAGCAATGTCGAAAATCTTATTTGCTAATTTGAACTACACATACCTCTTCGAATTCCTCAGGTTTGTAAAGGTTAGGAACTTCGCCCGAGCTGAGAATATTGTTGATATCTTCAAGGAAGGACTCATCTACAACCTGAGTGTCAACGAACAGGAAGACAGTCGGTCTATTCTCGACTCCGGCCATGTGGTAAAGCCTTTTAATATCTGCAGTAAAAGGTATTCATTCATTCAT
Source organism: Branchipolynoe longqiensis (assembly GCA_030323885.1). Taxonomy (NCBI): domain Eukaryota; kingdom Metazoa; phylum Annelida; class Polychaeta; order Phyllodocida; family Polynoidae; genus Branchipolynoe; species Branchipolynoe longqiensis. The sequence goes on from CM059197.1 coordinate 44,943,013, forward strand.
TACAAGGTTCATCCCCATTTTGACATATCAAATTCCAGGATTTTCAAAGACCTTTCTGTGCAAAATGTCACGACCCTTTTAAGATGTTGATTAAATTAAATTATCCCGAAAGACGGCTGTATTCATAGGGGGCATTCGACTGGGCCCTTTCTATCCGTAAGATTTACGGATGGAACGAATGGGGCCACATACACACATCCGAATCATCGGTATATGAACCCACTTCCGGTCCCAGTTGAATAGGAATTTGTTCGGAAATATTTTGATATTCGGATAGAGAGGCCCAGTCGAATGTCCCCATAGTCAATCACTACATAAGATGTGAAATGCAAATAAGCATACAACATAACAACAAACATGTAGTCTTAAGATAAAAATCAAGAGGCAGGATAACAAACCCACAAAAATCACTTTAAATACAAAACATCTCTGATTAATAAATAAAGATATATAAGCACATAACACCACAGCTATTTATGATAACAAAATAAGATAGGCTTTAAAAAAATATAATCATGATTTTTTCATTTTCAAGAATTTTCAAGGATTTTTAGACAAAATCCAGGACTTTCCATGTCTGGAATCCTGAAATATCAAATTCCAGGATATTTAAGGACCCGCACGAACCCTGTAATAAATAGTTAGTTAGCAAAAGATGAGATATACAGACATTACCACTTAGGTTTATTAAGGTTTTCACTGAACGAAGATAGTTAGATGTGTATATTTCCAGATCGTTGCTTGATGAATCTGGAGACATGTTATTTAGAGTGGTCTGTGTGATATAATATAATATAAAATTAGAGCCGCTTAATTCATGACGCGGACAAAGGACTACTATAATATGGGCTTTTATTTCTTGATGCAAAGTATAAACTATAATGACAAGTTAAGCTAAAATATAGAGAGTTCAAATCCGTCCGATAACCAGGCACTCAACCCTATAATGAAAGTCCTTAATGCGGGTGGATGGGTGGCAAAATATGGAGAACGGCCCAACTAGTCAGAGCGGTGTCTTGTTTCGATTGGCGGGAAACACGACTGAGAGAATGCGACAGGCGGCTCCTTAGTTCAGAAATACACGCTAGGGGTCGTTAATGCTTAAACAGTCTACTAGATGGCGCCACATGGGGGAAGTCCTGTGCCGCGCACGAATTATTCATGTTGTGAGTGCAACATGGGCCATCATTTTAGTAAGTGGGACAATTTAAAAGCAAAAGGAGTACTAAAGCACTTCATTACCATCCCTGAATTCCTGCTTGCGGTAGTGCTTGTTGATCTCGATCTGGAATGTGGCGTACTCGCAGATGTGAGCGGCCAGTCGTGTCAGACTCTGGCGCCCGCTGCCCCCGATGCCGATAAGCAACATGTTGCCATGCGGCTGACGGATAACACGCACCACCTTCGACACTGTGGTACGAGAGAGTTAGACGATGATTGCTGATGGTTTAACACCATGTCGGCAGCAAGGCCCATATTCACGGCAAAAAGCTAGCGGTATCTATTCCGCCAGTTTTGTCATTCACATGCCTACATTGAAATTTACATGAAATTCCGTAATGGTCAGATCTATGTTAAATGATAGCAACGTAATCTCTGATGCAATTTTGCGGTGATTACATTTGTTATTGATAGCGACCTCTGACTCACAAAAAAATAGCAAAAATTGTAGGAGGTGATATAGCCCTGTTGTTTTCACAAAGGCTAAGATTTGTTTGCGTTTTACAGTGATAAAGGTCTCGCATGCTATTTACAATAGAACAGTTTTGACGCAAGGCCATCGAATCTACACTCGAGCAGAATGTGACGGAGTGTTAGTGGGCACGGACACCCAATGCACTGGGCTGTAAGATTTAAATTATTATCACTTCGCATACACATGTACATCAAGTTGACTTATTAGTAACAAAGACAATTCACTGCTAAGGAATGAAAACAAGTAAATGAATTCTAAATTTTAATATAGAGAAATACAAAAGTCCATGATTTTCAAAGACTATTAATAATAGTCCAAATTCCATTATCAATAACAGTCAAAATTCCATGATTTTCGAAAGACCTCACCAATAATACTCCCAAGATTATTGAAGGCATCATCAATAATTTTCCAAATTCCATGATTTTTCAAAGATGTTATGAATAATTCGAGTTTTCAAGTGATAGGAATGTTTTAAATAAAATTTCAATGACATCCAATAGTTTTCAAAAGCCATAGTTTTATATTCGCAACTTCCATGGGATTTCACAAACCGTGTTCGATAGCATCCCTGAAGAGGACAAGATCCATGCGAACAACGCCAGGTGTGCTGTTGTAGTCATCAAGCATTTCACGGACATGTCGTTTCAGCATGCTGATGTCCTGGATGTCTTCGTAGCGCATGTCCGGGTTTAGGTAGTCACCTATTCAACACACCAGGACACATTTAGGTGGTCATCTGAATTACCTAAACAGTTGGATTATTACAATTGTATATGCTACCACATAGAAAAGAAATGCATTATGCTATGCTAGGTTAAAGTCGCATAGTCCGATGAAAACATAACATTTTCAAAACCAAGACAATGAGGACCTTTCAGTTTGCATGAGTCTCTCGCCATGCATGAGTCTCTTGTAATGCTTTGGTTGAATAGAAGCACACACACAGCTTAGGTGTGTGGTGGGGTGTAGGTGTGTGGTGGGGTGTAGGTGTGTGGTGGGGTGTAGGTGTGTGGTGGGGTGTAGGTGTGTGGTGAGGGTTTAGGGATGTGGTGGGGGTGTGTGGTGTGTGTGTGGTGGTGTAGGTGTGTGGTGGTGTGTGGTGGGGGTTGACGGTGTGTGGTGGGGTGTAGGTGTGTGGTGGGGGATTAGGGATGCTAAAGATTGTGAGGTGCCACTCTGCAAGACAACCCTACACCTCCACCACAAACCACCTACACCCCCACCACACACACCGTCAACCCCCACCACACACACCGTCAACCCCCACCACACACACCGTCAACCCCCACCACATCCCTAAGCCCCCACCACACACCCCTAAATCCCCACACACACACCACACACCTACAACACCAAACACATACCACACACCTACACCCCACCACACACCTACACCTCCACCACACACCTAAGCTGTCACCACACACCTACACTCCCACCACACACCTACACCCCACCACACACCTACACACTACACACCTACACCACCAAACAGATACCACACACCTACACCCCCACCACATCCCTAAACCCCCACCACGTCCCTAAACCCCCACCACACACCTACACCCCCACCACATCCCTAAACCCTCACCACATCCCTAAACCCTCACCACACACCTACACCCCCACCACACACATACCTACACCCCCACCACATCCCTAAACCCCCACCACACACCTACACGACGAACACACACACACCTACACCCTTCTATCCAACCATGATCGCCGACTTGGACCGGGAACGGGTGCTGCCGCCTGGTGTCTAGCGAGAGAACTGGCTCATGAAAGCTCCCCATTATCTAGATTTGATTCTACATATCTAACTTAGATACTAGTGACCTATTAAGTAATTTAATAGAACCTGTTACTGCAGAAGCCTATGGTGTCAGAATTTTGGCGTGCTTGCCAAAATTAATCGTGCATGCTTACACTTCAAATATCTCAAAAGTTAACAATTTAAAATAAAAGTTACTTCAAACTAAAGTAAGGTAGATTATAACGATCAACCTAATATATTTATATTAGAAAATGTCAGAAACTCAAAACCGTCGGAATATGCAATTTTAAGCTATTGGTATTGAATATACCTTATATGTATACCTTTTGTCAGCACCGAAGCACTGGTCTTCCAGCCATTTTTCAATTCAGGATTATTTACACAAAAATGGATATAAGGTGACCTAACAATAGCTGTTGAATACACAATTTGCAGCATATCCGTCATTGGAATTCTGATCGTTCCCCAGCAATATGGCAAGAGTAATGTCACATGACTACATCAATATTAGTCGGATCGGTGTATTTTAATGGTATTTAGAATGTAAGCCAAAGTTATCTTCTGTATTCATTTGGTGAGTTTTAATGTAGAGTGTAGTCAGTTGGACAACGACTATATAAATGTCGGTTTGATGGGAATATTCTAGTGTTACCCTATCGTGATTAAATATGTCAGTTTGTCATTTGCAGTTTGTTGTTTTAGTGTTGATAGTCACCTGACAGCAATACGAGTCCTGCTGTTGGGTTCATTTCAAACTAAAGCAAAGTAGAGTACAGGGTCCGTACACATGGGAAGATATGGAATTCATTGCTATTTCAAGTCTTTTCAAGACTGTTTTTGTGAGGAATTCAAGACTATTTTCATTTAGATTTCAGGAAAAAAAACATTTGCGAATGGCAATTTACCACGTGAACAAGGAGCCCATGTTATGGAATTTTTAATGAACAAGACATGTAAGACAGTAAGTACAGTAAGGAAGAGCAATATGATGACAGTTGAAAGTTCGACTCAGGCCCTCAACCCCATGTGTATGACTGTTCGTTTGAAGGGTTGGGTGGGTGGCTGAGTTGAGTCGGTCTGTTGAGTTGCTCGTCTGACTGCCGGGTTGGAAGTGAGGAATAAGGTTCGTTGATTTTCGATGAAGGGCCCGTGACGTCATAGTCTCGCGAGGCGTGATCGTGACGTCAGAGTCTCGTGGGGCTGGTTCTGGGTGAGACCAGTAGGAGGCCAGATGGGGGAACACTCCAGGCGGCGCCACAGTAGGGCTCCCTGTTCACGCGCAAATTACCCATGTTGGCGAACCACCATGAACAATTTCAGCCTACTTTAGATCAGTGGGGACAGTTTAATGGAATTGAAGGCTGTTCAAGGATTTGAAATGGGGCAAATGAAGTTCAAGACTTTTCAAGACATTCCAGGCCCAGTACGGACCTGAGATTATAATGATCAACCGAATAAATATATATTTACCTAAAAGAAAAGACGCCAGAAGCCCAAACCTATTGGATTATATAACTAAGATTTACTCACCGAAAATCGGGGGCAGTTTGTTGGGGCAGATGTTGTGGTAGGTTTGTTCAAACAGATTGCCCAGTTTCTCAGTGAGGATGAGGATGAAGCTTTCTCGATCCTTTTCGTCCACAAGGCGATCACTAAACACCCTATTAAGACACACAGGCATAATGCATTAGTGCCGGCTACTCAAAGGTCACATTATTTTGATATCTTCTCATTCTCCCCCATTTCTTTTTTTTTTAAACAAAAAAAGAGTCAATATTTATTTTTAAATAAATGACTCACCTACATTATTCACCTGAATAATTATTTATTCTAGTCTTCCTGCCATTTTACAGCATATGTTTGTATATTGGGTTTACAGGGCGTCAAGTGAGGCAATGGGTCAAAAAAAGTAGGGAAATAGGGATTTCTTTGTCAGAAAAATAAGGATGAAATAGGGATTTTCTTCACAAAATAGGAAGAAATTTTGTATCAAAATAGTGTAAAGAAGCCGTCAAATGAACAGTCACCTGGAAAACAGGAAATAAATAATTGAAGTTCAAACTTTAATTCGAGGGGCGGAGGCGGGATCAGGTCGACTGGCCCGATCCGACCCCACTCGCCTCCAGGGGAAAGAACACCCATACCCACAGCGTTGATGGCGCTACCTAGCGTCAAAGGTGGAACCCCTCCACCCGGTTACAGGAGACAGACCCGCCTCCAGCCAAAAACAGCACGTGACCAAATTCGAATCCGAACCGCCTCCACGGCCACACAACTCCTCCAGGCGCCGACCGGACAACTCCACCACCTAACTTATTGTGTCTGCAGTAACCCTGAGAAATTATTTCAAAATGACACTAAATGTCACCTTTCAAAGTACAAGTGTTCAACCTTGATATAAGGACAAATTGCAAAACAAAAATTCATAAGCCTACCTAGAGTTACTGCATGCAAACAATTAACTTGGCCTAACAACAAAAATAACTTAAAATGCAAGTTACATGGTGAAAAAGTCAGGCTAAACAAAGTTAGATTCCTGACGTCAGCATACTTGGTGCTACTTATGGATAAGATTTGTTTAATGTTTTTATGTAATTTTTTTTAATGACTTTTTGTATAATTGTAGGATTTTTCAGTACTTAATTTGTGCATTTTCAAAAGCTAGTACGTTAGGACCCTGTCCACATCTAAAGTCTAAATTACCACACACTTGGCAACAAAGAATTCAATCTGAATGTACCTGAAACACTCGTGGATCCAGAGACGGGTCATTGCGGGTTTAGTGTCCTGGTAGTCACGGTTAGCTCGCAACAGGCCTTGGAACACCTGCAAAATACAACAACCCCAAAACACAATTACCATATGTAGTAGTCTGTACATGAGCTCTACTACCACAGCGGAGACTACGCCGTACACCAGCGCAGTACCACTATACTGCGCCAGGTGGCGGCACGGGTAGCCACCAGGCAGACCCCGACTGGGCTGCCCTCTACTGCGGGTGGCTGACCCACCCACCCCCACACACACCTATAGAGTCGATGTGGGATCTGGCGAGTCAGGGGGCGGGTCAGACAACTACTGACGCCGCGGAGAGCAGATGGTTCAATAAACCAAGTTGAAGCGTACTTTACTTGAATCTTGGTGTTCTTCCATGAGTAACCGTGTGAGTGAGAGTCGGAGGGCCGTGGGCCATTACACATATATAAAATTTCTCCAGTGTGTGTGGCGCGAGGGAGGTCCCATCCACCAATTACCCTGACAGCGGAGGGGGGGGGGCACTCCACCAATGTGCCACGGGGGAATAGATATATAAAAATAAATGTTCCTCTTGCATTTATACTCGTATAATGTGCTATACATCACATAAGTCTAGGAAATTTACCACCAACAAAATCTCCCATTCTGAGGTCGTCTTATACTCGCGATACCCCCCCCCCCACCCCCGAGGGGTCATGGATGGCACCCAGAACGATAATGTTTTCAACCACACAAAATACATTGTATACAGCAATTCGTTTTCCTGCCTCCAGGCTGTTTCTGGACTGAAAACAGACCACCCGTTTGTGGCAAAGGTCATTTACAAAATGAACCAACTGGCAACAGATGGATATGACATCCACCTGTGCCTGGCCACGGCGGCATCCAAGGAAACGAACGAGCTGATCGGGCTGCAAAGAAGGTTCTGAACTGTGATGTTGCACCATGTCTGATCCCCCGCTCTGATCTGAAACCACTAATAGCCACCCACATCAAATCCAAATGGCAAATGAGTGTGATGAAAACATTAACTAAACGCATGAACCACCACAGACTCATGCAGGAGGTTGGCCATATGAAGTGGTTCTTAGCCACTGACATATTGGCCACTTGTGGCTTACCCATGCTTTCCTGCTTAAGGGGGCCCTCACATATTGGGTGTCAGTCCCCACTGACACTCAAACACATTTCATTAAATTGTGTGGATTTCTTGGTCCTATGCCAACAATTTTACACTGCAGGCAGCATGCATGACCTTTTTACTAAAGTAAAACAAGAAGACATTTTAACCTTTTTGAGGACAGCTGATCTGTACCACCTCATATAGCTTATTAAACCAATTTGATCAATTAATAATAATAAAACTTCCAATTTTTATTGAAAATTGTATTTCCCTTGGCCACAAATTATATATTTGTGAGCTTTTTAATTACATGAGTCTCTATTGACACATAATTGATTGTATGCTCATACATTCAATGTAAAAGCAATGGTTGAATAAAAAAACTAACAATTCTCGCCATGATTATGGCCTATGCTGTGGACAGAGCATTAAAAAACCACCAATAAATCAATCAAAACCTTGTCTGAGAGGTCAGTGCACACTACTACAATAATTATCGGAGTGTGCAAGTTTAAGGCTGCAAAATAACATACCCTGGAGATGTCACGTAAGTTGAACAAGTAGTGGATCTTGGTGGGCGTTGGAAGGAACTTATTTACTATTGCTGTGTACATCTCTATGGTGGCCTGAGTCATGATGTCGCCAATCGGTTTCACCTCCTCTTCAAAGTCCTGCAGCTTCTGGTTGATCATCGAACCAAAGATGCGCTTGATCTGAGACTCCTGTAGTAGGAAGAGACACAGGCAGAGTTTGAGGTTGATGTGTTTGGGGTTACCAGGTTACGTCACGGTGATGGGGGCATTTGATGTTTTTGTACATTAATTGCAGGGTCTGTACACATGTGAAGATATGCACATTCAAGGCTATTTCAAGGCTTTTCAAGGCTGTTTTTGATAGAAATACAAGACTATTTTCATTTGGATTTCAGGAAAAAAACAACAATGGTGAATGGCGATTGTGGACAAATTTAGATCAGTGGGGACAGTTTAATGGACTTCAAGGCTTTTCAAGAGCAATTACCCAAAATAGGTTAAATTCAAAGCTTTTCAAGGCCTTGAAATGGGGGAAATGAAGTTCAAGACTTTTCAAGACTTTCCAGGTCCCGTACGGACTCTGTAATTGATTAAGCGGGGAACAAATTTCCATCACCGACAATTGGTCTTCCTCATTACACTGCTCCTTGCCGTATCCTAGTAATTCTGAATATCAGACGAGGTAGCGAAAGGTATACATTTTTAAGTCATTGGTTTGACTCGTTCAGGGTTTGAACTCGAATCCCACAACCTATCAAAAAATGGGGCGGCCACTCAACTCCCGTGTTCACCCCGCCTAGCAACAACTGAGGTCATATCAGAATGGACAACCACTTGTATAATAGATCCTGACGGACCAACCGCTGTCATATATACCTGGCGATTATATATCGTCGAAATCCGCGAAATCGCAGAGATCTTTCATCCCTGATTTAGCGTATTGTAAAAATATACGGATTTTCGGTAAAGAATTATATATTGGCAGAGAGCATTATTAGTCTTGGGCGATGGAGTGGGGAGAAGGTTATGTAATCTAAAAGCAATGGTTCCCCCACTCACATGATGTCATGATATAAGCTATGTGAGATATATGTTCATACATGATGCCTAAAGTTGATGAAGAGATGTTCTTATATAAGAAGCAGTTCAAGGTTGATGAAATGTTGCTCTAGGTATTCATAAAGAATTCAATTGGAGAAAAAGGATATTTTTGGTCTATACATATATATATATATCTATTTGTAACTGTCTACAACTACCTGCCCCTACCGGACCCAGGGCCAAGCACACCAGCCATACCACATTCCTTAGGGCCACACCCTGCAGGCTGGGTTGGGTGGCAACTCCCCATATTAGGGCATTGCACTGACCAGTCTGTAGGGGAGTGTCTGATTGGCTGGCTGTGGGAGGTCCGGTCTCCTGACCCCCTTTGGCCTATCATGACCACACAAGTCTCATTCTAATTAATTATTCAATAAACTTCTCCAGATGCACTGGAGAGGGATCGCTCTACTCCTGGCTCTTGAGTGAGACAGACCTACTCTTGAGCAGGAACCCAAGACACTCTGTCTGATGCTAGCAAAATTCACCTATTCCAATTGAGTGTGTACACAGCCACATGACTCCTGTCCCATGGGCTGTAGGCACTGCTTTCTCTATACAGGCTAAAGAGGTAATGATATCTTGTGTGGCTAGAAGGTGAGGGGTTAGGGTGATAGCTCACTGATAGGTGAGCAGGAGTTGATGCCAATAAAGCACAACATCCTCACTGTCTATCTTTGTGACTTGTCTTCCTTCCTTAGTATTGGTTAATGAGTTGGTACTATTGGTTTAGTATGACTGCATCACAGGTGAAATGAAGGGTAAGAGTATTGTAGTCTCATGGGGTGCTCACAGTGGCCGAGTAACCTCATGTTTCTATAGTATGATAACAATCAAAATTAAATAAACAATAATTGGTAGCATACAACATAATGGTTTACTGATATGTGCTTACAATACAAATTCCACTGCAGTATGGTCACATTGGTGTAGCAGAATTGTCTTGACAACGTTCCATTTTTGTGACTACGGTATATTGTCGCCCATTGTTGTTTAGGTTTTATGTTCTAGCAACATCTAAGGTCATATAAGAACGGGATTCAAACTACCCAATTGCTGTCATATACATTTTGATATCTTGGCATTTTGTCAAGAGTGGCGGGAACACTGCTAGAAATTCTAACAAGAGGTGATGAGTGTCTTACTTGGGGGAAGGTCATGTTGATGAGGTTAAATCGGCTTTGGAGACGCGGAGTGATGACCATCCTACCGCCGCCAGGAGGACCCATCGCAGTAAGAAGAAACATGTCCTATGGGAAAACAATCACATTATATTGTATATTTAAGTATGCCAGTATTAGTACCAAAGGTAAAGTTGAGAACAGAAATAAAAACATAGTCCCAAACAACTCCCCACCCCTCCCACTCCCCCGCTCAAATCCCCCCCTCTCCCGTCTCCCCTGCTCAAATCCGCTCCTGAAAAAAAGAGTAAAATATATAACAACTACGAAAGTATAACCACCACCCTGTAACACCTGTCCGAACTAAGAAAAACATATACTAACCACACACCTATAGTTGACCAAGACAATTAAAAGGAATCATGCAACCATTATCTTCATATTCCCAAATCCACTACTAACTGTAACAGCAAATCATACCCATTGTATTAATGTCTCCTCACAGGTCTGATCAGCAAATCAATGATATAGTTTAAAGGTAAATGGTTATTCTCCAGTCTACATGTACAAAATAAGATCCCAATAATATTTGTAATGCCTGATTTCAACCTGCTACTGTCTATATTGTTCATACCATCTCATCATCTCATCCATAAATAGTTCATATGTGCCATAATTGTTAAGGCGGAAAGACCAGTGCCTCGGAGCTGAAAAAAAGATATTATTCAACTGGAATAAAAATTGTGAACAACATATTTTTTTTTATAAATGGAGCGGTCCTGTCTGGTTAGTTCCGTGAGTACTCATTAACCGAAACTGGCGCCTCCCGCTGGTCCCGCCCTCTTCGTGGTACACCAGGGGGCGCCACCCCCCACTCGAGCTGTGGCTCTTGTCGTATGCCTTACCACCAGAGATCAAGTGTTTACCACTTGCCAGATTAATTCACCAAAGACACACAACTTCATTGCAGAGCTGCCTTTGTAAGTATCAAATTCATAATACAGGGATGAAAGTGGTCTCCGGGAAAACAAGCGGAAATGGTGATATTTTCTCATAGGCTTATCATTGTCAGGGAATCGCTGAAAATTCCCGGTCGGGTTTAATAATATTGGTATACGCTGATAGTGCTGCGCCATTTGAAGCATGTATTAGTAGTATACGCTGCTAGTGCTGAGGCGTTTGCACCACATATCAGTATACACTGATAGTGCTGCGGTGTTAGAAGCAAGTATTAGTAGTATACGATGATAGTGCTGTGCCGTTTGATGCATGTATTAGTAGTACTAGTATACGCTGACCCTGCTGCAGCGTTTGAAGGCATTAGTAGTATAGGCTGCTAATGCTGCGGCGTTTGCGCCACATATTAGTATACGCTGATGGTGCTGCAGCGTGAAACAACGTATTGGTTGGTTGGTTGTTGGAGTTATACGTCCTGGCAACATCTAAGGTCATATCAGGATGGGCGCAACGTATTAGTATACACTTATAGCTACAGGAAAAATCCCGGAAATCCGCGAAATCGCGGAGATCTTTCATCCCTGAATAGTATTATTTTGGGGTCAAGTTTGGGAATATTAAAAAGCCTATAACTTTTGAACTAATGATCCAATTTTATTCAACTTTGTCTTTTTTTCTTCTCCTGGTACAAGCTATCGAACTGAATTAAAATATAGTACTTTCTATTGAGTTGCAAAAATGAGTTGGGATACCTAATAATACAGGGAAATGACATATTCTATCATCACAAAGTTGTTGAATGCAATTCAGATTTCAATTAGGTAATTTGGAAGTAAAGTATGGGGACTGGAAACATAATACAGATAGATAGTGGACCAAGTAAACAGGTCAGAATAAATCAGTTTTTTTTTGTATTACATTTGCTGATTAAGGAGGGGAAATTTCAATCGCGGACAATTGGTCTTCCACATTCCATTGCTCCTTGCCGTATTTTAGTAATGCTGAGTAAAGGAAAGGATAGTGCTTTGTACAGGCACAAGTTCAAGTCATTAAACAATGGTTATATCATGTGACACAAGTGATCATACATGAATCATTACATGCAGATCTTATTGAGTATTCAGAAAGTTATTGAATAAAAGAGAAGGCAGTCAGGGCCATACTCTCAAACTAGTAAAACCCAGAGACATTTCAAAGTTAAGGCAACACAGTTTCTCAAACAGGATCATAAATATATGGAACAGTCTCCCACAAAATGTTATTGATGCGAGTCAATAAATTCATTCAAGAACAGATTAGAAAAAGCATCGGCTGATGATCCAGGGAAATTTGACCCCTTATTCACCACATGCTACTAATTATTCCTTGTGTTGCTTATTTACTTGCACTCAAGCAAAAATGAGAGACAAATAAGTGTTCACACTTCCTGTCTACCATTCGCTATTTCGCTATAAAGCTGCTTAGTCCGATGAAGCATCAAATTTTCAAAACCCTGAAACTCACCTAGATTTGATTCTACATGTGTAACTTAGATACAGATACACTCATTCAGCATTTGTTGCCACACAGAAGGGCATCCGGAATCAATTTAATAGAAATTGTTACTGCATAAGCCTATTGTGTCAGAGTTTTGGCAAGCTTACCTAAATCAATTTTGCATGTTTGAACTTCAAATATCTCAAAAGTTAGTCATTTAAAATAAAAATTACTTCAGACTAAAGTAAGGCAGATTACAACAATCAATTTAACATTTTTATCACAGAAGAATTATAGAAACTTAAAACTATCGGACTATGAAACTTTAATTAGTAGAAGTCATGGATAATAAATTGTCATTCAAATATTTGAATATAAATTGAATCAATTTATATTCATAGATGACCCTAAGTATTTAAGACCCTAAGTATTTAAGAGACACTACAATACCCTAAGTATTTAAGAGACAGTACAAGACCCTTGGTATTTATTCGAGTATAAAGAATGTGTTTCCTTTAGACAGTACAAGCACATCATCAGGCAATAGGGGTATCACAGTAAACAACTTAGCCATGTCATCTGACACAAACAAAAGTGATTTGACAATATCTGATTAATTATCATTAATCAGTGCACTTACGTCACTCGACAGTGAAGTTACATCATTGGTTATTATATAATCAAGTCACCATAGATACCCACAGCATTCGAGAGGGCGGAACATTACATCATTAGGGAATGAATACACTGTACAGGTCATGGTGCAATGGATGAGCCAGTGGCCAGGGTAAAGCTAAGATTCCTTCTACGCGGTATGCGGTTTGCGGTATGCGAATGGGAGGATTCCTTCTACGCGGTATGCGGCATGCGGCACACGACTGGCTATATTTAAAAAATAAAAATAAACAAGTATACTCCATACTGCACTGTATATGGCCTAATATGGCATTTATATCTATGTACCTCTTGGTACGTCACCTGGGGGTTCCTACCTTTATAATTACCAAATTATAGATAAGTATTCATATTTCTGTGGCTATGGTAGCATTTTTACGAACCCGTAACCCCACCACCACCACTACCATATGTTTCCCCCCTGCACCCTTGTGTGTGACCGTTCCGTAATGCTCAGTCGCCTCTCCTCTTCTAAAACTAATGGACAAGTGCGACTGATGTTTCTATTCGCATACCGCGTGCCGCATGCCGCACCGATCGCTACAGGGACCGATCGAGTTGCCGCATTGGCATTCGCATACCGCGTGTAAGGGATGTAGCCCATTGACTTCAAGGCGTTTCGATTTTTTACCGCATTCGCATACCGCGTGTAAGGAATCTTAGCTTTAGGTAACCAGCTCATGGACCAACAATAATCTCCCAAATGAACAATACCTGGGTCGATCAGATAGTGAGATTATGTCACACTTGAGTACAATTACACAACGATGTATTACGTAATGATAACCAAAAAGGAAAACGAAGACATCATATGACAATAATGTGACATCATGAAGACAATATCGTTAACAACTATAAGATGAGCTAACTCACGATGATTTCCTTTTTGATCATCTATAATTGTGCCATTAGATAATGCAATTATGTCATTGTGATAACGTCATTAGGGCAGTATAATTGCGGGAAGAACGATGTACAAAAATAGAAGCATAGCCATAGATGTAGCCTCACAGAAAAAGAGATGTGTAAAAATATTTTTAAAAAGGACAAGTGGCGGCAATTTCTAATCAGTTAATCATCAAGTGTATACTTGATGAACTGATTAGAAATTGCCGCAAAACATGGCATCAGGATCGTCAATTTTTGTTTGTTGTAGTCTTACGTCCTAGCAACATATAATGTCATATCAGAACAGTTACCAACTTATAATTGCAGTGTACAATATGGTGACTTCATAGTGCTGCCCCATTGGAAGACTGAGCAGCCAGCAACATGACCCACTATCCCATTCAGTCACATTATCCAGATACTGAGCTAACCAGTCCTTGCCCTATCGCCAGGATAGAGAGCGACAAATATCAATTTTGTAAGACTTTGGTTTGACTCGGCTTGTGTTCAAACCCACAACCTCCCACACAAAAAGCCAGCCAGCGCATTTTCCAATTTGGTCATCTTATCTTGTCCAATCAAACGACAACAAACTTAAGACTTCAAAATCCCAGGACCAAGCAGTAAGTGAGGAAAGATTTTCTCCTTACTAGAGCGGCAAACACATGGAATAGGCTTCCACCCGAAATAGTTCAAGCTCCATCACTAAATGCATTGAAAAACAGACTTGATAGATTTTGGACTCAGTATCGTTATAGTCAGTCCTCACTGCATGACCATAATAATCATGACAGGTCATATATATAGATAGGCCGAATTTGTTAACAGGCTATTATTCCGCATCAATCTTTAATTCATTAGTTTGACTCGACCAGGGTTCAAACTCATAGGTTCGAATCCTACGATCTACCAAAACGGGAGAAGGACGCTCAATTCATTCGGCCATACCGCCTGGCCCGGTGTGGCGGTTTCAGCGCCCGGTCAGTTTCAGCGCCCTGCCGTGGCTTCTGCGCATGCGCGGATTTTCGCATGTTGCGGCAAGCACTGCTATTTGTTTTGTTTACACTCGGCGATTTGACGCCGATCTAGCTGCTACGTTAATATCGCTTGGAATTTAAGGTTAATTTAATTAAATTTAATTATTTGAGTATGTAATTCTGTTAAATATGATCGCATTCAATAGATTTCGGCCTAATCGGTCCCTAACACTGCCGGGCACCAGCTGAGCTTGTAGCCGGCAAGGCCACAGGTGTTTTGACCATCTCTTAAATTCCGCGCATGCGCAGAAGCCACGGCAGGGTGCTGAAACTGACCGGGCGCTGAAACCGCCACACCGGGTGGGGCGGGGTAAGATGGGATGGGGTGGGGCGATCTGTGGTTTTCTGCGCCCCACAATGACCACGAATGAGCTTTCTCCGCTCACTCAACACGATTATTAAAAGAAAACAACAAAACAACAAAAACCAATATATTTGATATTTAACCCCAAAAAACGTAAGTAAATTCAAAAGAAAAAGAAAATGAAGAAAAAGAATGACATAACAAAAAGTAGTTTTTTTTTTTTTAAATCAAAGAAAATCGCAATTCCCACAAAATAAACAAAAAAACGAAATAAAACCCCACAAAACACGAGCTGAAACTCACGCGGATTTCCTTGATGGTCTGCTTTGCCCGGTCGTACCAGAAGCCGTAGTCGATCCAGTGTCGCATCAGCTCGAGCGGTGGCTGGGAACCGAAGGTGTCCTTGGCGGGCATGTTGAAGTCATCCATGAAGTTGAGCAGCTTCTTGCCACCTAGCGGCACGTAGACCCCCTTGGTGCGCTTCTCCACGCGACTCTCGATGATGTCCTGGACGTTGTTGGACGTCGTCTACGAGCAGGGCACAGGTTTAAATTAACTTTTTTTTTAACGCCGATGTCATCGCTAACGGGAACAGAGGACGTTAATGTAGAAATTAAATTTAGATAATTGCTTTGGCTTTGGAAATTTGATATTTTCATCGGACTATGACTAGGAGAGCGAGCATTTGTCTAAAGCCAGTTTTATATAGCTCTATATTCATAGCTTTTAAATTAACACTAATTAGATCAACTTTGCTCCGGGATTCACAAAAGGGAAAAGTCAATGTTAATTGTTTTGAGTTTTATGTCCTGGCAACATCTAAGGTCATATCAGGACGGGTACCGACTTGTGACAGTGCTCACTCATGGCGACTTTATAGTCCTGCCCCACTGGGAGACCAGGCCATCAGCACGATGACCCGATATCCCATTCAGTCACATTATCCTTACACTGAGCTAACCCAGTCCTTGCCCTATCCTATTAATGCCGAGCGCCAAGCTAGGCAGTGACAAGTGTCAATTTGGTAAGTCATGGAAAAAGTCAATGTGACTTTGAAACGCCTGATATACCTGTGCAGACATGCTCACGACGAGCACATTGTAGACGTGCGAGTCGAGGGAATCGATCACTTCGGAGGCCACCGAGGTCTTGCCAGTACCGACAGGCCCCACAAGGAGCACCGGGTTCTGGGTGAGGATGAGGTTGGACGTGAGGTAGCTGTAGCGGACAGTGTCCACCGTGGGAACCATGAGCTTGAAGAACGGCATGCTGCAAGACACGAGAGGTGTAGGGATCAAAGTTACATAGTCCGAGAGTTTTCACTTTCTGCTATACTTAATTTTATGCATAATTATATATATATATATATATATATATATATATATATATATATATATATATATATATATATATCCAGGGTCCATACACATGTGATGATATGGAATTCAAGCCTATTTCATCGCTTTTTAAGGCTGTTTTTGATAGGAATTCCAAGACCATTTTCATTTAGATTTTAGGAGAGAAAAAAACTGGCGAGTTCCGACTAATTTAGATCGGTAGACAGTTTAATGGAATTTAAGACTAAATCACCCGAAATAGGTTAAATTAAAGGCTTTTCAAGGCCTTGAAATGGGGCAATGGAAGCTCAAGCTTTTCAATATAATATATATATAAAGTTATTTTTCCTGACTGCCTTCACCTTGTTGTGACAGTGGCCAATTAGCTTTTGGTTTTAACTTTAAAGTTTACCTCCTGGGTGTATCATTCCTAGCATGAAAACCTAAGAGTTTGCTTGAATTACCAGTGTGTTTTAATTTTGTTTAAATATTTTTATACATTATTAATTTTAGGTATTTATTTTTTAAATTAGTTTTTATTATTATTTTTCAGTTAGTCTAGCAGTGCATTGAGCTCCCCTTTGATTAATCGTTTATATGTTTCTATTGTCCCTGTACTTCTGTCTTCTACTCACAGTGCATTCCATTCCTTTGCTTTCAATTTCCATGTGCTCGGTACTCCTCTCATATGATCACATTTTCGAGTCGGTTTATTATGAGTCGGGGATTCTCTGTGGCACAGTGGTTAGAGTGTCTGACTTTTTTCTAGGTCGCACTCCTAATCTGAAGGTTGGTCGTTCGATTCCCCCTGCCACCCAACTCTGCCAATTTGGATTTCCACCGCTGGGTATAACTTACAGCATCATCAAAGGCCAGTTGCTCTCATACCATGTCTATGTGGTGTGGGAGGTTAAAATCCCTTGGGTCGGTAAAAGTGTAGGCTCGGGCTTTCTCTCGACAAACTGTCTAATGGTGAAAACAAGTGTATTCAGACTTATCCATGATAGGCAGTATAAATCTTCAAAAAAAAAAAATCCCCCCCCCCTTCTTGTTGCCTTTTTTTGTTACCCGCACTCTCCCAGGCTTCCGTGTCTTCCTGAATACTGCTAAAGGCCCTGTCACATTACGGCGTATGGCAGGAGCGTATTGAAAACCTACATAGGTCCTGCACGTGCCGGCCTATGATGACATTTGGTGACCTTTCGGGTGGTTTTGAGCGTATGTGGAACCTACGAGGAGCATATGAGGAGCGTATGGGAGCGTGCTGTGACATTTTTTGACGGTATGGGCCATACGCCCTCATAGGTCGAGATTTTTTTAGCATGCACAAACAAATTTGGACGGACGGATTTCTGAAAGCGTATGGCGCCGTATGCCTCATACGCTTCTCATAAGCCGTCACCTGGCGGCGTATGAGTAGCGTATGAGTAGCATATGCGTAGCGTATGAGTAGCGTATACGGCGTATGCCGACGTATATGACGTAACGCGCCTACGCCGCCATATGCTCCCGCAAAAAACCCTAATGTGACAGCCCCTTAATTGATCCGAGCCCCCAAGCCACCAAGAGCCGGCTATACTGCAGTATATAAAGGGAGTGCACGTGACATCATTACTTAGCAATCAGCGGTCAGCCATCTTGGATTACGAGCACCCTCCCTAGCCATGTTGTGAATGCATGCAGATGCAGTAAAACAGAGTTTTCTTATGTTATCAGAGGTTCTGGGCAGTTTACATCCAATGTGTTTACTTACAGCAGTTTAGCAACAACTTCTGAGGCCAAACTGCCCAAAACAGTGAAAATAAACCAACAAATCAGTAAATAAGCATGGTGTAGGCAGTTGCAAGCCTTCTGTATGTCATCCAATGTGGCCACCGAAAGTTGTCTTGTGACGTCATTACACCCCCTCTATAGCGGGGCACTCACTTGGGGTTATACTTCCACCCAGCGCGTAACTTCTCCTCCCAGTGCACCCAGGTCTTGGTCTTGCTGTCGACGAAGTACTCGTACACGGTGTCCTTGTTGGGGAAGGTGCCTTCCAACTCGCGCATGTAGTTGTCGATCTTCTTACGGCCGTCCTCGTCCACTGAGCAGCACATGGACCAGAGCATGCAGAACTGGAACATGTACTCGATCATCTTGGTGTAGTTATCCTGGTCAGTCGGGTCGACCTGTGTGAAAAGTGAATTCAGGTTGATGTTCATCTGTATTCATTCACAAAGAAGTTGGCAAAGGTATTGTGTAAAGAAGTTCTTTATTTCTTTATTTGTTTGTTTCGTTGTTGTTACAATCGTTGATTAAGCAAGGAAAATTCCAATCGCATACATTTTGTCTTCCTCGTTTCACTTCTCGCCATATCCTAGTAATGCCAAACACCCGGCTAGATAGTGACAAGTATACATTTTGAAGTCACTTTGATTGTTTGTTAGTTGTTTTACGTCATAGCAACATTTAAGGTCATATCAGGATGGGTATCGACTTGTGACAGTGCACACTCATGGCAACTTTATAGGCTAGTGCTGCCCAACTGGGAGACCAGGCTACCGGCACCATGACCCGATATCCCACACAGTCACATTATCCTGATACTGTGCTAACCAGTCCTTGTCCTATCCTATTAATGCCGACTATCAGGCTAGGTAGCGACAAGTATCAATTCCCTAATTCATTGGTTTGACTCAGCTGAGATTCAAACTCCTGACTTTCCGCACGGCAAGGCTGCACTTTACCAATTCACCTCGTACTGCAGTAGCCTGAGTAGGGGTGGTTAGTTTTACGTTCTGACAACATCTGTGGTCATATTGGGGCACCTGAGTGGGAGTGAAGAACAATCCTATTATAAGCTGGCTACCCATAACCCCACTTGCTGTCTGGGTCGTACTTCGTCCACATCTCTTCTATCTCCTCTCCGCTGGCCCCGCTCCTCCTTGATAATGTCTGAAAAAAGTTCCAGAAGGGGGAGCCAGCCGGCATTTCACTTTCTACCTCTTACTCCGTCTGTGTCTCTGGCTTGCCGACTGGTCACCATAGAGCAAGGAGACATGGCCCTTTGACTCGACTCTCCTCATTTCTCTTTCCTCTATAATACCCTTTTCTTTTTTTTTTCTCCCAGGCTTACTTCTCCTCCTGTTCAAGGGAGTTGTTTGCTTGGGTGGGGCCCTGTTCCTTTTTCACTGTTTCACTTTGTTCTTGCCTGCAGATCCCACCTTTTCCCCGTCGCTTCCTCCTTAACCATTGGCTACTGGACATGAGTCCATAGCTACAATCGGACCAGTGATCCGGTGCTGCTCCAATGACTTGTCGTTATTGTTGTAAAGTACCCCCCACTTCTAGAAGCGCCCAACCTGAAGTTAAATCTTCATTCCGAAGAACGGACAGATTTATCGGTGCCATTCTATATTGCTGCAGCCTGTAACCGTCAAGGTTACGGACCACCCAAGAGAGTCCCATAACACGACCTTCCAACACTTTTTCTAAACTAAAGGGTTGTTCAGTAGCCCGGTACACGATGCAAGGCTACAGGAGTAACAGGTACTAACCTCGCTAAATTCATCGAGTTTTAACTCTGGCTGAGTCAAACCGAGGAAGAATAAATATTCACCACAATAATATATATATTTTTTGTAAAGAAAAAGGCTGAACATACTCCATTGTCGACAGTGGCGAGTGCATCGAAGAGCTTGCACAGCGAGATGACACCGTTCAGTTCTGGAATTTTGATGAGCTCCTTGCAGGCGTTCACCTTCTTGAACTCCTGGATCTTCACCAGGTACTTATCGAACATCCGCGTCAATTCTTCTACCAGTACCTAAACAGTGGACACAGGCAGAAATCAGCGTCATGGAACTGAGTGAACAGTCAGAGAATAGAAGAGCTTCTTTACAGCCGCATCTCGATTATTCTCCATTCATAAACCGTCAGTTAATTTGGTCACCATTCACAAACTGTCAGTTAATTGTTCTCCATTCACAAACTGTCAGTTAATTGTTCACCATTCACAAACTGTCAGTTAATTGTTCACCATTCACAAACTGTCAGTTAATTGTTCACCATTCACAAACCGTCAGTTAATTGTTCACCATTCACAAACTGTCAGTTAATTGTTCTCCATTCACAAACTGTCAGTTAATTGTTCACCATTCACAAACTGTCAGTTAATTGTTCACCATTCACAAACTGTCAGTTAATTGTTCACCATTCACAAACCGTCAGTTAATTGTTCACCATTCACAAACTGTCAGTTAATTGTTCTCCATTCACAAACTGTCAGTTAATTGTTCACCATTCACAAACTGTCAGTTAATTGTTCACCATTCACAAACTGTCAGTTAATTGTTCACCATTCACAAACTGTCAGTTAATTGTTCACCACTCACAAACTTGGTGTATGCAAACTTCTATTTTAGATTAGAAAAGCATTTAAACAAAATTAAGTGATATTGTGGGAAAGTTCAAAATACACATTGAGATTTATTTCAAAAGACTTAATTAAATTAGGTAGTAGCAACTAAGTCTGCACTTGTTGATAAAGACTGTCTGATACTCATATCAACCTTTAGAACCGATTAAATTGAGAACAAAACAAAAACAATAATTGAGTAATTCCTAAACAATTTGATGCATCGCTGGACCATTACAAAGTTGTACAACAACATTTTATTTTAAATATTAGGATCCTCTCACTTTCTCATCCTAGACATGGGAAAGAAAGTGTTTCAGAATTAGTAGAGGTTCATTTCTTCACAATCGACACAATATTAAACATCTCGAGGTTTCTGTGAATATCACAGCGGTATTGGAAGTGTACAGTAAAAGGCTAACTCAACGTAAGAATCAAAGCTAAGTTTCTTCCATTATAAAACTATAGGGTTGGCGTCATAACCTTTAGGCCGGTGATGCGGATTCCGAGGGACACCAGTTTGCCAGGGACACTTCCATTCAAATGCATTGATAACGGCCGTGAGCAAATCTTCATACAGAAGAAGTCAAATATCTCCCAAATTACACCATCTAGAAACAAATCGCTTGGTACACATATAGAAAACATCTTTACCATGAAGACTATATTAAATTTATAAGGTTAGGGTTCTTGAATTCTATTAATTTTGAATAAAACTAACGTTTTGCACTGCGCGTACCGTCAAACTCAAGGCATTGTCAATGGTCGTGAGCAATCTTCATACAGAAAATACAGAAAAAGTCAAATATCTGTCAAATTACACCATCTAGAAGCAAATCGTTTGGTACACATGTAGAAAACATCTTTACCAAAAACATTATATTAAATTTATAAGGTTAGTGACGATGCTGTTCGATTTTGACGCATGTGCAGAAGCGATGTGTCCCTCGCAAACTGGTGTCCCTGGGAAACCGCAACACCGCCAATGATTCTAGATTCTCCAGCTTTCGCAGTTTCTCCATGCTGGTTCGATTCGTGTGGAGCTATAACGCCTCTGTGTGTAGTTGATTGTGTTGTCCCCATTTGTTCTCCCTTTTTTCTTTCTTCTTCCCCCCCTCCCCTCCCAACTTTGCGTAAAAACAATCGAAGCTGATAGAAATGAATACATATATGTCACCTATAGAAGTATTCACATTTTCATCAAATACTTCCAAATATGCCAAACTTCCTGTCTGCAGCCACATTTGTCCCCGCTCTTATATTCATAATGAATTAACATATATAATTTCAACAACAATAATCTCAAGCACTAAAACTAAACATGGTACAAAAAAAACCTAGAAATATAATAGATCAATGCTAATTTTTCATCCTAGATGTTGTGGATATTCTTAGATTATTAGCACCTATTTATCTATAAAGTGAAAGCGAAAGTTGTGCTAACTTTGAATTAGCAGGGATGCTTAGAGATGGAATCAAAATGCATCAGTTAACCTTCTTTCTTTTTTAAAGGTAGTAGCAATTAAGTAGAAAGTAATTTTCAACTCAAGAAAAGATTACATGTCATATCCATTAGTTTTATGCATATTGGATCTGAACTATCTTAGTATATGAAGGGTTTATTTAATTTTAACAAGCATTTAAAATCATTAACTGGTAATATTAGGATTAAGTTAAAAAAATATGTTTATGGATGTCTATCACATGTACTTATAAAGAATTCCCACAAAATAGACTTCCCTTCTCTTCACAATTATCAACATTTTCATAAGAACACAAACTATTCAGTGGGGGCGGGGGGGGGGGGTTATACAGTTTGTACACATGTGAAAATGTTGATAATTGTGAAGGACCCCTAAGGTACATCAAAGACCCTATAATATTAAGACGGCTCACTCAGCCTGTACTGTGTAATCAAAATGATCAAACCCACCACTTGGTGTGTAGCTGGCTGTTCTCTTGGTTAAACAGGTGCTATATTATATGTATAAATGTATATATGAATGTGAAAGATGTGTGATGACGGTGATGCTGATGATAATGCTGATGATGATGGGTATTTGTTCATAGCAATTTCATATTGATGTGTATTCATACTTACCTATCTCATGTATAATATAATTGTATGTGTTTACATGTGAAACACCAACCAGCAGCTGGGCTGATCAAACCCACCAAAAGGTGGCACTGCGAAATTTACATTACCATGGGATAGGGAGTCAGCTGTCTTAGTATTATCGGGTCTTTGGGTACATATACGAGGTCAATTGTAAAATATCAAGATTTGTATTGCACACTTTGTGGGGGAGGAGAGGGGTCATGAAAAAGTGTATGTTTTGTATACTTGTGAAAATGTTGATAATTGTGAAGGACCACTTAAGGTTAGAATTGAATCAAATAAATTAAATACCTAACAACAAAATAGTATATTTTCTTAACAATTAACATATAACAGAAACAACCTGCAATGAGAAAATGTCAAACTACCAAGTCCTTAAATAATAAAAAGAAATTAAACCCATCAAAAACAGATGTTCTTCTCACTAGCATTTCTTCTTCCTAGATGAGAATAAAATATTTTACGGATATTACTCGAGTGAACTGCTAATTCATTGATAAAGATTATTTGGAGGTTTTGCTGGAATTTACTATAGTAGAACAGTTGCTAAGAAAAAACATGCATTGAGAGGAAATCAAACCTGGGTTTCTTCCATTTGAAGGGCAAGCTCCACAAGTCCTAGACCATCTGGACTTCCCCATTCAACCAATCATCGCATTTTGACTCATGCGTTATGAAGTGAGCATAGAGGTTAGCCGTACTATATATTACACACATATATATATATATAATATATAATTAGAAATAATTATATATGTATATAATACGTCGGTTATATATTATACATAATATATTATATATAATTATATAAATAATTATATATATAATGATGTATAATATAATTGTATGTGAATTCTTCCATGCCATACAAAATCCTTCAACTTTATTGGTGAAATAAATTTTAATTGACTAATACGAACAGAATACTAATACTGTACTATGAACGAATTATGAGTTAAATGTTTGTTTCTTTTGGGTACAGGGGCGCTAGAATATGTGAATAAACATGATCAAATTACAACTCTGTCAAAAGGAACTTCTTCCCCCCCCCCCCCCCCCCCCCCCCCGAACTCGAACAAGCAAAATCTCTCACTTCTATGCAAAGAAGCTGGTTTTGCTTGGAGTCTTTTTAGTAACCAATCACAATATGACCTTCAACTTGTTCTTTTCGCTCTTATTAATTTCATTTAAATTATGTGGGTTTTTTGTGGTTTCTAAAATCTTTAAAAAAAAATTTAATTTGGTGGCACAGAGTCCAGGAGTCAAGTAGTGTCGCTTCGTGTCCATGATAACTGGGAGTTGCTAGGTTTGAGGAGTTCCCCCCCCCCCCCCCGCACACACACACACTCTCATCCCCCCCACCCCCACCTGAGACCAATGCTGCGTTCATACGGTCCTCGTGAATATGGTGAACTTCCCACTTACTGCTGGTGAACACTACCATGTAAACTGAGAGCGTTCATTTGGCAATTCCTAGTAAACACGGTTCATGCTGGGCGATAATAGAGGCAAACTAATCGCTTGGTACACATATAGAAAGCATCTTTACCCAAAAGATTATATCAAATTTATAAGGTTAGGATTCTTGATTTCTATTAATTTTGAATAAAACTAATGTTTTGCACCGCGTGTACCACGGAAACTGGCGGGCAGCAGAAACTGCGACACCGCCATTTCTTCACGAGTGGTGAGTAAGGAGCAGCTTACAAAATCTCCAGTTCACAGGTGGTGTTCACCAGTTGTGAAGTCACTTGAACGCAATTCACAGGTTGTGAAGTGGGAAACACCATATTCACCAGTTCATATGAACGCAGCATAACCCCTCACCGTAAAGTTGCAGTCCGATGGCTTTGCTTTTCTGCTATATTTTTATTTGTTTAATAAATATATTAGGTTGATCGGTATAATATACTATATTTGTTTATTTTAAAGCGTTATCTTTGGAGATACTTGAACCGAAATTATTAACTTAAATATGCTTATTAGGTCACCTGGCATAAATTGGGTGACCCAACGCTCATCGGGTGACCTGATTTACACCGGGTGACCCGACACCCACTGGGTGACCTGACCCTCACTGCATGGGTGACCTGACCCTCACGGGGTGACCTGACCCTCACTGGGTGACCTGAACCTCACCGGGTGACCCGACACCCACTGGGTGACCTGACCCTCACTGGGTGACCTGACCCTCACCGGGTGACCCGACACCCACTGGGTGACCTGACACCCACTGGGTGACCTGATCCTCACCGGGTGACACGACACCCACTGGGTGATCCAACACTCACTGCATGGGTGACCCGACATTCACTGGGTGACCGGTCACTCACTATATGATGACCGGACACTCACTATATGATGACCTGGCACTCACTGGGTGACTTGACACTCATTGGGTGACCTGCCACTCACTGAGTGACCTGACACTCACTGAGTGACCTGACACTCAGTGAGACCAGATGCTTATTGGGTGACTGGGTGCCTTTTCACGACACTACTGTATTCACACAGTAAGAACATAATGTGCCGCTCGCCTGTAGGCCTACATCTACTCTACTACAGTCTCCCACTTGGACATGCACAAGTGTTTTCTCAGTGGCTACCTATGCTTCTCACACACAGTATAAACGCTAAAATCGACACTTGGCGGAGAGTAACAGAGCTCTTCGCAAAGCGACAACATCCCACAGGTCTCACAAGTCAATATCGGATGAGTCTCATAAATGTACGTATGCAAGTATTGCCAAGGTCACGTGGGCGGAACTAAATTAATTAAAGGCACTGGATATGGACTAAAATAGGATGATCAGATTTGAGCGCCAATAAATGGTCATCAACTGTCAGTTGCATTTAGGAGGCACAATGCAAATAACAAATATATACTTGGTCCAGCTTTGCGCCAAATTCAATACACATTTATATTTCTTGGATATACCATAATTGATTTGTATTTAAATATACTAGTTAATAGTAATCTCCATTTAAATGTAATTAAAATATGGCAGTGCAAGCAATTACAAAACCTTTAACAAGCAAAACAGAAATTGTATGGCAGTACCTTTGTACATCTGCCAATATACACTTTGTTATATAGACACGACATTTCGTGAAAATATCCACAGGAGAGCATTTGTCGAAGAATAAAACTGGCCAAAGTAGTCCATATATCCAGCTGCTTGAATTGCCGCCTGACTTGAAACTTCTTCATGCATGTGTACATTTTTTTCTCTGGGAGGCTATAACCCTCACACAAAGAGCTCAAGCAACTGAAAACATTTTGGAAGATTTTCTTTTCTTTATAGGAAGATAACAAAATCTTTCAAAGTGCTGAAAGCACAGTAATACAACTGATTGACAAACCCTTGATGCCGTTGCTGCAAAACCTCTACCACACTACATAAACAAAAAGCATCAATACGTTTGTTAGCCCATACAATCTTCTCTATCTGTTGTGTGAGTATAAGACTATACACAGCGCTCAACCTGCGCGCGCACATGGGATATTATATACCTAAGGCCTTCACTGTATATCCCTGCAATATCACAGCCAGCATATAGCATAATTGTTGTTTTGTTGTTCTTACATTTTTTGAATAACGGGGGGGGGGGGGGGGGGAGACATTTAAATCATGTACAATTGGTCTTCCTCATTCTACTGCTCCTTGCCCTATACTAGTTTTTTGCACGCTCTGATGGGTCTGGGTTCGAACGCCCGACCTCCTCTCGTTGCTTGGAAAGTCGCAATTGACGTATCCAAGCAATGCTTTACGGCCGAGAACCCATGGCCGTGCAAATGGTGGCGATTTGCGCACCCGTGAAACCGAGAAGCCCGCATCTCTAGATGCGAGTCACTAGGCACCAGTGCGCAAATGCCCAAGGCGAGCAGTCTCGCCCACTTCACTAGTTATGCCGAGTACCAAGCTAGATAGTGAAAAGTCAACATTTTAAAGTAATTGGCTTGATGCATGGGAAGTGGACTCATTTGTCAATCCTATCTGGTCAATTAATTAATTAAATAATGCAAATTCAATAGAGCACCTGCATGGGGAGGACCGATTTTAAGGGATTGCACAATATTAAGGACTCCGTGTAGACAATTAAACAAGGGCACGCAACTGGCAGATTCTGCTAAATGCCTCAATATGTTTGTGTTTTACTGGAATGCCTGGAATATGCATGAAAATTGCACAATGCAAAATTAAATATTATACAGCAGGCAGTAAAATGTACAGACATGGAGAGGATGCTGTTGTAATATTATGTCATTATCAAAATTATAAAAACTAAATGAAGGTAAAATTATCATAATTTCCACATGTGTAGATTTTATCAGGCAAAAAGTAATTATCAGTATTACAAGTTGGTGAACAGGGTCTCCGCCAAAAAAAAAGCCAAAAACCTCACCTATGCTATGGTATATAAGAGGTAATTTATTAAGAAACTGATTGGTTTTTTTTTGTCTCCCTTTCCCTAAATTGAAAATGCTTCAATTTGTATTAACAACGACCAAATATATTCTTCAAAAGAAACTCTTAAATACATTACACAAGTTTCAAAATAATTTCTAAATATGACCAGTTCAATGATGCCACTCTCCCTATTGAAGCATATTGTATTATATAGGAAGGGTTTGAGTTTTGGACTGCATTATGGCGATATTGCAGGGGTGAGTGTGGCCGTGCTTTATGTAGGTCAAACAAAGAGCAGCACACAATGACTGCACCTTTAAGAAGCGGTCTGCGTGCGCAACATTTTACCTTCACCCTGTAGAGATGCTGTGACAAAAAAGGGCAATGTTACGTTCAATGTGAACACGACATTATTTGTACAAATAATAAATAAATAAAAAATGGGGGGGGGGGATATCGAATATGGTTTATTGCATGTGAACCGCTAATCCGATTGATGTCTTGTTCATTTGATTTGCATTGGCCCATAATTTAGAATTGTGGTTGATCCGGCGGGGGAAGCCCGAGATGCTCACATCACCAAGCGGCCCTGCACCTCCTCCTCCCCTCACCCCCGCTTGACCCGCATTCGGGCTCCAACCTTCACATGGTTTATTCTACCACGCCCACCCACCCTCTATCTTAAGCCACTTTGTGGGGGTCGGCCTCGGGCCTACCTCCTCGGGGTTCCCGGGTCCTCCCTCTACCATCGGCCGACATTGATCAGGTGGACTGAGACAATTATCATTATATATATTCAAAGAACTATAACCTTGTACCACTGTATTTGCCTCAAATAAACCCTCCTTCTCCCACACCAGTCTCGAGCTTCCTCTGTCCGGATCGGCACATAATTTAGAATTGTGGTTGATCCGGCAGGGGAAGCCCGAGACGCTCACATCACCAAGCGGCCCTGCACCTCCTCCTCCTCCTCCCCTCACCCCCACTTGACCCGCATTCGGGCTCCAACCTTCACACGGTTTATTCTACCATGCCCACCCACCCTCTATCTTAAGCCACTTCGTGGGGGTCGGCCTCGGGCCTACCTCCTCGGGCTCCCAGGTCCTCAAATAAACCCTCCTTCTCCCACACCAGTCTCAAGCTTCCTCTGTCCGGTGTCGCAGTTTCAACGCCCGGTCAGTTTGCACCGCCCGTATAGGCTCAAACTCAAGGCATTGTCAATGGTCCTGAGCAATCTTCATACAGAAAATACAGCAAAAGTGAAATATCTCTAAAACTACACCACTTATTAACAAATCGCTTGGTACACATATAGAAAACATCTTTACCAAAAAGACTATTAAATTTATAAGGTTAGGGTTCTTGATTAGTATTAATTTTGAATAAAACTAAGGTTTTGCACTGCGCGTACCGTCAAACTCAAGGCGTTGTCAATGGTCGCTAGCAATCTTCATACAGAAAATACAGGAAAAGTGATGTCTAAAACCACACCACCTAGAAACAAATCGCTTTGTACACATGTAGAAAACATCTTTACCAAAAACATTATATTAAATTTATATGTTAGATTAAATGATGTTAGATTTTGACGCATGCGCATGAAACTGACCGGGCGCTGAAACTGACCGGGCACTGAAACTGCGACACCGGATCAATCCATTATCCGATGGTTGGAATTTCTGTTATATTTTTTAGTCAAATATAATAGGTTGACCGTCATAGGATAGGCCCTAGTTTGGAATGTCTTATTTTCATAAATGGCTAACTTTGGCTATTTCAGTTGAAAGCATACAAAAAAAACTTGTGCACACCGATATCCCGGTGTCGCGGTTTAGATTCTCGGTGGATTTAGAGTCTCTGCTCGGGGTTTATGCGCATGCGCATATTCGATTAATATAACCTGGGTGACTCGGGTCACCCGAGTTGCTAGAAATTCAAATAGAACACCATGAGTGGAGTTGACAAAAACATGTGCCTTGTGCAAAAAGTTTAACCCACCTCTTTGCTGGGGTTGGCTAGGAGCGATGACGTCACATTTGTGCGTCAAAAAGTCGCTAGGGTCACCCGAGTTGATTAATCGAATACGCTGAAATGCCGTTCTATTTTGACGCATGCGCGAGAACCCGACGGAGAATTTAAACCGCGACACCGGACATTTAACCATTTTCAACACAGAGCAGCATAGCACAGGAGCACCAAACTCACTACACTGGCACCCCCACAATACATTACATGTAGGTGTGAATCATGGCCCAGTAACACAGGAGCACTACTCAAGTGAGGCTTGTTTACCAATTGTCAGCGCACGATTTGTTCAATAGGAATCATTTAATATGACTTTTATGCAATATTTAATGAATACACCAGTACCTAGTGAATATAAAAATCACAGCATAATATATTACTATATATAATATAGAGCGTATACATATACATATAAATAATCTTCCGGTGCGACTGACACTTGTCGAGACCCATTGCAGGAGAGGCAGGCCGCAGTTGACACCAGCAGTCTCACCGAGTAAAACAATCAGTAGTATCAATAAG
The DNA here is from genome assembly GCA_030323885.1 of Branchipolynoe longqiensis. Classification (NCBI taxonomy): domain Eukaryota; kingdom Metazoa; phylum Annelida; class Polychaeta; order Phyllodocida; family Polynoidae; genus Branchipolynoe; species Branchipolynoe longqiensis. The sequence goes on from CM059197.1 coordinate 44,973,281, forward strand.
ATCAATGATTAACACAATTCCCTTCTGTATTTTATACTCGCATAATGCGATATACATCATATATATACATTCATTATGCAAAAAAAATATGCTGGATGCTGAACTGTGGTTATTCTGCTCAGTATATTCTGCCTATCATTACAAATGGCCAGCTCATAACTGCCATTACTGGTGTCCCCACCTATGGCAGAAAGACTAACTACTCGAAGCGCCCTTTCTGCTTCACTTGCTCCTGAAAAGTTCATGTGTTGGGTGCAAGATATATTCATGTAAGAGAAATGGAATAACGAAATTATAAATTGTAAAAAAAACACTAAAAAAACCTGAAAAGTGCAGGATATAGCAGTTTGATAACCATTTTAAATTTAAAAGACAAAACAGAAGTGTGCGTACCTTTTCTGCCTTCTTCGCCAGCCACGAGTCGACGTAGGGCTGCCAGCCGAGGTCCGTGTAGTCGTAGTAGACCATGCCGCATCGGGACACTGTCGCCGGGGACGCCACCTCCAGGTCCTCCACCTCGAACAGCAGCGTCACCTGGTGAGTGCAAACCAGCCGGGATGGCCAAATGAGTTGAGCGACCATCTCCCGTTTTGGTAGATCGTGGGATTCAAACCCCAGCAACCAACCAAAGAAACTTATTTATTTTGGCCACATCATTCGTCAGAGTTCAATATACCGTACATTGTTGGAAGGGAAGGTGAATGGCAGCAGAGGGAGAGGGAGACCAAGAACATATTGGCTTACAAATATTTCACAGTGGACAGGCTTGAATTATTCACAGTCTATCAGAACAGCACACCATCAGGACAAGTGGAGAACCATTGCATCCAACCCTCGACTAGAGGACGGAACTATTGATTGATTGATTGAACCAACCAACCAACAACCAATCAACCAACCGACTCCTGTTCCATGCACTCACTAGGTTGGTTGGGAGTTTTGTCCTGGCAACATCTAAGGTCAATATCAGGACGGGTACCGACTTGTGACAATTCAATTCAATTTAATACTTCATTTCAGACTCAGCATTATAGTTGCCACTCATGGTGACTTTATAGTGCTGTCCCACTGGGAGACCAGGCCACTAGCACCATGACCTGATATCCCACCCAGTCACATTATCCTGACACTGAGCCAACCAGTCCTTGCCCTATCCTAATCATGTCGAGCACCTGGCTAGGAGGTGACAAGTATCAATTTTCACTTTCATTGGTTTGACTCGACCAGGGTTCAAACCTGTGGGCTCGAATCCCACGATCTACCAAAACGGGAGACGGACGCTCAACACGAATTTGCTCAGAGCATCATCCGGATCCCCCTAACTCAATCCTGACAACTCCCCTGATTTCAGTGCTGCAACTCTGGATTTTACACACAAAAAAGTATAAAATATTTTTTTTAAAGAATCAAAATTGTGCACTCGCTATGGAGTTACTACGAGAGCAAACTGACAGTTGCATGTAGATAACCATTATAATATGGTTTGAGATGTGACCAAGACAGAAAACCCAATAAGACATAAACAGACAAAGAGCAGAACCGGTGAAAAAAAACTAATTTCAAACCACGCCACGTCCGGTATCATCCAATATCACCCACATTGCAGTGACTAGCAAGTGTAGTGAGGTGCACTCACCTCCACAGGTGCAATACTACATACGCAGAAAGGATTGAAAGTTGATTGCACCATGGAACCTAGATCGGCTAATGGTTAGAAAACTATAAAAATGGAAAAAGTATAAAAAGTAGTTTTTCCTTGAAAAAAGTATAATACTTTTTAAAGTATAAAGTGGCAGCACTGTCAAGATCTACACTTGGCGGTCGCTATCCTGGTGCTTGCTATTACTAGGATAGGGCATGGAGTAAGGTTTCCCCTTTGATTTACTGGGGTTTTAGGGTGCTGAGCGCAGGTTACTCACCGCCTCGGGCATGGAGATTCGCTCGCCATTGATGAGCGTCAGAATCTTGTTATCATCCATCACCGAGTTCATACTCTCAATCCACAGGGTGTCCACCGGTCCGTCAAACACGATCCACTTCTCATCTGGGCGCTCATCTTCAAAAGACAATTTAATTTTTAATTAAGAAAAAGATTATCCGAGTGAAAATAACCCACTTATATATAATATTAGGTGACGTTATTAAATGGGAAATTTCTTTCCTTAAACCATATGAATATTCGTTGTTTTACATCGGGAAAATTATCAATGAAATGACATTTATATGAATATTTGTGGCTGATGTTTTGATATGAGGAAACATTTAAACTAAATGAAAATGATCATTATTCGAAATTACTGTAGCAAATTTGATCAATTAAAAATCACCAGGGATGTTGTTCCAACCTATTAAATTTCCTGTACCTAATAAAAAGGCATATGTACTGAATATGAATCAAACCAAATCAAATCAAATCTACATGATCAATGAGCACTTATTGCTGTTCATTGACAACGAATTTTATCTTTTGTTTTTCTGTTTCATTCATTGATTAATCAAGGATGCTCATTTTAATTTGATTATCGGGTTAAAGAAACTACATTTTAAAAAGTCAGAGTAGGTAGAGTCTTTCTGCTTGTTGAAGTTATCATGGATCTTTGTCAGGTTCATTCAGTAGAGAATCTAAGTCAGCAGCAATAATCAATTAACTCAGCTAGAGCAATTCAGCTGTACCTAGATCTCAAATCGGCGGCACACACAAACTAGTTAAAGTTGAAATGATGTACTGGGTAGGGGGTACGGGGGTAATTAAAACTACCGGGTTATGTAAAAGTAAGAGAGAATGGAGCTTTCAATACCATATGGCACTCATATTCCAGGACAGCCATGTAAGGACACCCAAATGATATGATACCCAGATGTTATGACACCTCAGATGGTATGACAGCCAGATGTTATGACGCCCAGATCCTATGATGCCCAGATCCTATGACACTCAGATGGTATGACACCCAGACGGTTGGTTGGTTGTTAGAGTTTTACGTCCCGGCAACATTCAAGGTCATATCAGGACGGTTACTGACTTGTGACAGCGCGCACTCATGGTGACTTTTATAGTGCTGTCCGGGAAATCAGACTGCCAACACCATGACCTGATATCCCACTCAGTCACATTATCCTGACACTGAGCAAACCAGTCCTCACTCCATCCTATTAATGCCGAGTGCCAAGCTAGGAAGCAACAAGTAACACTTTTGTAAGTCATTGGTTACGCTCGACCGGGAATCGAACTCCCGATCTCTCGCACGGGAGGCCTGCGCTCTAACCTTTCGGCAACCGCGCCCGGTAACACCCCGATGTTATGACACTCGGATGTCATGACATACAAATATTGACATGCGCTAAATATTTGATAAATACACGAGGGGAGACTAGGAAAAACCGCAAACACCAAATACAGTTGGTTAGGCACTGCTTTCTTAACACGTATCTGGGGTTTTACATCTTAGTCAACATTTGAGGCCATATCAGGACGGGTACCGACTTAACTGCGGTAATGCATACTTCTTGGTAGTTTCTTTATAGTGCTTCCCCCCAGTGAGACACCAGACCGCCGGCACCATGACGCGATATCCCACTCAGTCACATTGTCAATGACCAGTGCTAGGCGAGGTAGCGGCAATGACCAGTGTACTAAGTCTTTGCTTTGACTCGGCCTGGAATGGAACTTGTATGGATCCTAAACAGCGAAGCGCTAAGAATAGTTCCAATATTATCTATGTTACTATAAGGACAGCCATATATATACATACATACATACATACATACATACATACATACATACATACATACATACATACATACATACATACATACATACATATATATATATATAATAATGGTTTATTTTCCGTGCGTTCATGATAGAACTTGTTTTTAATGCTGAACGTGAAGTATTCTTAACCCTATTCTTGGCTTTCTTAACCTACATGAATCCGCACAATTCAAAACCAATTAGCATTTCTAAAAAAAAAAAAATCACTGCACTACTAATTCTATATAATTAATATAAACATTAGATAAACATTTTATTGCACAAGTGTTATTTTGACATTGGGTACTTTTTGCTCCATCGAATGGCACTAGAAGGCCTACCATCTGTTTGTTTAGGGTTTTACATCCTAGCAACATCTAAGGTCATATAGCGTGACTGCTACCAACTTATGACAGTGCACTCATGGTGACTTTATAGCGCTGCCACACTGGAAGACCGAGTCACTGGCACCATGACCCGTTATCCCACTCAGTCACATTATCCTGATACCGAGCAAATGCAACTTTAATGCAGAGCGTCATGCCAAGTATAGCGACAAATATAAATTTTGTAAGTAGCAATGCTTTGACTCGGCCAGGGTTCGCACCCACGACCTCCCGTACGCAACCGATTAGGCCATCCCATGCATATGAAGTTATGAGATTAAGTTCCATACTAAATCACGAAATAACCCAGGACATGTGTAATAAAACATGAAAGTCATGCTTTTACAGATGAGTATGTAGAGTAATAGCCCTCACATGGGGTACAATTATATAAAACCTAGATAAAGGATTCACCCTGGACTCGCAGTCCACGGGTGAATACCAGCCCTATATAAAAGCTGTCGAAAAAGCGGGGAAATGAAATGAGAGCTTAATTTCACAATCTAAGAAGCAATAATTATTCTTTTTATATGTCTTCATATTTCCCCGCTACCGTTGAGTTGGAAAATATAATAAAACATATAATTTAATAGAATTTATAGGTGAAATCGACGGCGTTCTATGGCCGCTATCTTATCCTTTTGCATTCTCTCCCATTTCACCAACTCTGTGCCAATATATGTAGCCATTTGACCCTGGAACCACAATTTCTAGTTCCTGTTCCATACAAAAGCTATTTTCGCCCGTATTTACACTATGTTGTCGTTCACCCGTATACTACAAGTACAGGGTGAATCTTTTATCTAGGTAAAACCATGCCTTTCGATAATATTAACTATATATTTTCTGAGGATTCCATACACGTAAAAAGAAAATTTAAACCAAAAAAAACCACCATATCGCCTACTATGAAGCAACATGCTTTTACTAGAAATATTAATTCTTGTAACCCCAATTTGCAGTAAGAAAAGGTAAATATCCACACTGTAAAACAGACAGACGCCTATGGTTCTTAGATAGAGTTATTTGCACTCATCAAATGTTACATCATGGGAGAAGGAAACAAAATCCACATTCAAATAGAGACAAAAATGAAATGAATAAAAACACGGACGCACTACAAATACTTACCTTCTGAATTAAATATACAATAAACACGATTTTATAGAGTGCGATATATTTAGATTGTTTTCAACTTCCATTTGCGAAAAAATACGTAATTGCCAGACTGGATGATCTAAATAGGAATGTACACAATATATGGACACGATTCTACATTAACCTACAGAAATCAATCAGGTTGATCCGGACAGAGGAAGACCGAGACATGAGTGGGAAGAAAAAGGGTGTTTATTTCTGAGGGAGGGTGTACATTAAGTTTGAAGATCTGAGTCGAGCAATGTTAGTCCACCTGGTCCATGTCTGAGGATGGTGTGGAAGGGGCCTGGAAGCCTGCGGGGGTAGGCCCGGGAGCCGACCCAAAACACAAGGCTAAGGCTCTCGGGGCGACCGCCGTCACCTGCCTTGGGACGTAGGCGTGGACGGCGTCAGACTCCCAGGTCCCTTAGGCCATTATGGCCGACAGGTCCACGCCCCTCGAAGCACAGGCCTGGGCCGCGCCCCGGCGTAGGCCGTGGAGAGTGTATCTTGAGGCGTCCGGGACTCCCGCCTCGCCGAGGGCGGCCCGGAGCAGGGGCGTGATGTCGTTTGAGGTGAGTGGCGTGTTGTGGCGCGCCATGAAAGCCGGCGCATCTCCGGCAGCCGGGACGAGGGTGACCGCCCGGTCCCACGCCCGGACCGGACACAGGGGTGATCCGGGGAGGGCGGGCACGAACAGGGAGACCGCCTGGGCGGCGGAGCGGATAGTCTTGGATGACGCCACCAAGACCCTGAGGCCCCCGGGGGCGAGCCGGACGTCGTCGCGGCGAAGGGTGTGGCGACCGCCCCAGGGGGCGTGGGAGGGCGAGAGGAGGTTGGATTGCCTTAGGAATGTGAAATAAGCCAGGACGACTGCGGCCCAAGGTGCGACCCCGAGATGCCCGAGGGACCTCAGGTGGGCGTGTATGATGGGTAGCATGTCGGGGGTGATGGCGAGGGCCCTCCTCACCGGGGCGGCGAAGAGCCTCTCCCCGCCCCGGCGGACGCGGGCCACAAAGGGGGCGTCAAAGGGGGCGGGGTCGCCCCCCGCCTCCCGGAGCCAGGCGCGTGCGCCCGAGATCACATTGGCGACTGAGGCGGGGGAGGGAAGCTCGCGATGGAGGTGGGCAATGAACTGCCCCACGTCGTAGGGGAGGGGGCGGAGGTGGTCGACGCCCCGCTCCAACATGAATTGGAGGTAGCGCCTCGCGTGCCGGGTTCGATTTTTCCAGGTCCCGGGGGCGAGGGCAGCCGTGTGAAGGGTCATCAGATGTTCGTGCTCCCTGGGATCGTAATCTGGGGAGAGAATTACAGGTCGTTAGAAAGTAACTCCGGGGAGTGAACTACCCTTACTCGACCCAGACCCATGTCTCGACAATGATCCCGTACGATTTGTAAGGCGGCCCGGGAGGAGTGGGCCCGGCTGAGCGCGTCCGCCAGGATCAACTCGACGCCCGGCTTGTGGCGGACGACTATTGTGTAGGAGCCCAAGGCCGCGACCAGCCAGAGCTCCCGGGCGCACGCGCCGAGGGTCGGGTCGGAGGCGCGGCCCGATTCGAGGGCGAGGGCCGAGGCGGCGTTGTCCGTGTTGATTAGCACCTCGTAGCCGCCCGGGGCCGGGGGGCCGAGGGTCTTGACGGCCATGACGAGGTTGACCGCCTCCAGCTCGTGGATGGTCGGGAAGGCGGCCATCATGTCGTCGCTGTAGGCCTCGGAGAAGCAGAGGTCGCGCGAGAAGGCGCCGCCCCCGGTGAGGCAGGAGTCACATTCGATGACCCACCGGGGGGCGGCAGGAGCCATACGCCGTTCCCCCTCTTCGCGTAGTCGCGAAACCAGCGCACGTCGAGCAGGAGGTCGGGGTCGACGTCCGCCTGTCCGGCGAGGGGGGAGGCGCGGAGGCTCGCGAGAATCCGCCCCATGAATTTCCGAGCCGAGGGGATACAGGTACTGATGTGGGCCAGGCGCCCGAGGAGCTGCTGGAGGGCCTTCCGCGTCAGGGTGGGGCGGGCCAGCCAGCGCTCGCAGTCGTGAAGGACCTCCTCGAGCTTGTCGTCCGGGATGCGGAGGACCATGGCCTCGGTGTCGAGGTGAATTCCGAGCCAGACCAGGCGTACGGCCGGGGGACAGCACTTGTCGGGGGCGAGGGCCAGCCCGAGTTCTGCGCAGAGGTCCCGGAGCGCGTCGAATGCGCGCATGGCGTCGAGGTAGGAGGACTCACAGCCCACGAAGTCGTCGACGTAGACGAGGCTGGAGAACCTCCGCTCCCGGAGCATCCAGGAGACGGCTCCGGTGACGCGGACGCAGGCCGCCCCCGAGGTTCGACATCCGAAGGGGAGGGCTATGTCGACGTAAAGGTCGTCGTCGACCGTGATGCCGAACAAGGGGGCCGAGAGGGGATCGGCCCTCAGCTGCCTGTAGGCCCGGGAGACATCCGCGGACCAGCAGAAGGCCCCTCGGCCCCGGAGGGTCATCTCCCTGCCGATATCCGAGACAGAGGGGAGGGAGTAGTGATGGGGGCGGCCCAGGTACTCCTTCCGGCGTATGCCCGAGTTCACGCTCCGACCGGGCGGGAAGGAGAGATCGACTATGATCCGGCGCTTACCGGGGGTCGACTTGGGCCGCGTCATTATCGGGCTGCACTGGGTCCATGGGGAGAAAGGGGGGGACCCTAAAGGGTCCCAGGAGGGCGCCCAGCCGGAGCTCCTCCTCAGCGTAGGCCGTGACGTGGTGGGCGTAGGCCGGGTCCTCGCGATGGTTGTGGAAGGTGGGGGTAGGCGGCCCCGGCGCGGTGTAGTTGGCCGGGAAGCCAAACTCCAGGTGATCGGCCAAGGTGGTATCAGGGTGCCGGGCGAGCTTCTCTCGCCAGGCTCCAATGTTCAAGTCTGAGTCGACCGGGACTCGGGCAGCCAAAAAATTCGGGAGGCCCGAGGCCCGGGCGGCGGCGTAGGCCGCCGCGTAGCGCGGGTACCTGGTCCAACCCTCCCCCGAGAGGACGGGCCAGAAGCCGTCCAGAGTGTGCCTGTATTCGGCCGGGGTGGGGCCGCAGGCGGCCGCGGGTGCCCATGATTGCTGCAGGGTATGGTCGAGGACCTGTCCTATCGGCTCGCTCCGATCGGCCGTCCCGGTAGGGGGGACGGGGCCCGCCTCGGTCACGTCACAGATGCCGCAGGAGGCCGGGCCGGTGGCGGTCGGCGTCGAGGCGATCTGGGCGGCGTGGGCGTACTCCGTAAAGGAGCGGTAGCCGGGTGTGTTTGGGGTGTCCGTGACGTCACTCGGGGAAGCCGTGGGGGAATCCCCCGGACGGAGGCGGGCCGGTATCGGCGTGCCCACGGGCCGGGCTAGCGGAGGGCCGGGCTGCCCACCAGCGGAGAGAATGACGTCAGAGGGAGTTCCCAGTGGAACTAGGCCGGGGAAACCGGGGCAGCCGCCGCGGTTCGTGACGTCATTCCGGGGGTATCCCAGGGGCCGGGCGGCGCGGGGGAGCCCGGGAGGGAAGCCGAGTGGCTTCAGGAGAATGTCAACAAAGGAGTTAGTCCGGGGGCGTGCGGGGGGGTCGAGTACAGAGCTCCGGCGGGATCGCGGAGGCGTGGGTGCCCGCCGGGGGTCTAAAAATCCGAGGGGGGGCGCCTGCCGGTCTTGTCTCTCGCCTTTTTGGAGTAGCACGACGCCTCGGAGTGATTGGTAACAATTTTCCGGACGTTAGCACAGTAGCCGCAGATGTGTGCCAGCTTCTGTGAACCGGCCCCGTGCGACTCGCCCTTCGCCGCCTTGTCGCAGGCCTGCGGATCCTTATTCCAGGCCTGGCAGGGGGTGCCCATGCTGGCGCGATCGTACGAGGTGCGACCGTCCTGAGGGGCCTTCTGTTGGTGGGCTTTTCCCGAGTGGTGATCGCCCGAGGCGGCGGGGGCGGAGGTGAGGTGGCTCGCCATTGCGATAATCTCCACCCTCGCGGCGTTGATGGCCGCCGAGTCCCGCCAGCCGTCTGGGAGGCGGCCGTCGGCGATTCTCGTGAATATCTCCTCGGAATACCGGCGTACCACCGCCCAAGGGAGCGAGCAGTTGTCCTGGGCCACCATCTCCTGGTGGCGTGAGAGGGCCTCCAGGGCCGACGCCGGGAATGCTCGCTGATACTGGAGGCGCTTCAGGCCCAGGGTATACTCCTCCCGGGTCGCCTCCCCTTTTTTAATTGTTTTTCCCTCATCCCCCCTCTCTACGAGATCATAAGGAAAGATGTATTTGGAGGAAATACCTTTTTTCCTGCTGGTAGCCTTCCCGTCCGCCGCCGCGACTATGAGGCGCACCGCCTCCTCGGCCGATGACCGGGGGGCCCTCCCGTAGAGGTCCTGGTCGTGTTGTCGGTAGTCGGGGAGGCGGCGGCGGCGGGCCGTGCCAGCGTCGCGGTGTTGTCGGCTGCGGGGGCGCGGAGACGGGGAGGGCGAGGACCAATCGCTCGCCGGGCTTCTGTATCGGCCGTCACGTCCCGGAGCAAGGGCCCGCTCCCGTCTAGTCGCGGGGGCAGGGCTCGGAGAAGCCGGAGAAAGTGTCCGGGGTCTACTGTGGCGGACGCTTGGGGTCGAATCAGTCCTGTGGCGACGCGGGGAGGGGCGGGCACGTGGGGGTGACTGGGCTTCCGCCTCCCGGCTCGCCTTTGCGGTGGCCGCGGTGAGGGCGGCTGTGGCTTCCGCGAGCACCCGGGACTGGGCCGCCATTTCCTCTCTCTGTGTCGCCAACTCCTGCCTCTGAGTCGATGCGATCCGCTCCAAGTCGGTCCACTTCCTCTCGATCGCATCGATCGAACGCCTGCATCCGGACGAGGCCGTCCGCCTGCTTCGCCCTCGCTGATGGCCTTTTGGGACGGACGGACTGTCTCGCCGGCGGGGTAGGCGGCATGGGGGGGCCGCCTCACGGCGCCGCCATCTTGGGAGCCGTCCGAGATGCTCCCGCCAGCTCGTGGTGAGGTTGGCGGTCTCCGCGTCGACCGTTTCGCGGGCCTACCTCTCTGAGTCGTAACTCGGCGTGACGGCTGCATATTCCTTTTTTACGTGGGTGCCTTTTTAATTTAACCTTCCTGGGATCCTATGGGTAGATCCGGGAGTACGTGGGTGGAGACGGGTGTATTAATGAAAGAACCAGTTTGTATCGCCACTGGGACCCGAATGCAGGTCAAGGGAGGAGGGGGAAGGTAGGAGGAGGAGGGGGGGGGGCGTCCCGGGCTTCCCCCGCCGGATCAACCACAATTCTGGATGGTGGGCCAATCGGGATTAGCTAGATATGACACATAAGCGTCTAAGTCGGTTGAAGTAAGTTATATAAGTCAGTCTTAAATGTTTTTATTAATCAATAAAAGGTGGGCTAATAAAACTATGACAACTTCACATATATTCACAAATTTCATGATCGAAAATGACTATTCATAGTTTTTATATTTTGAAAACTAATTCTTGTTTTTTTGTTACATTTGTTGATTAAGCTGGGGAAATTTCAATTGCGGACAATTGGTCTTCATCAGTTCACTGCTCCTTGCCCTATCCTAGTAATGCTAAGTGCCAGGCTAGGTAGCGATAAGCATACATTTTAAAGTCATTGGGTTGACTCGGTCGGTGTTGGGATCCCAACACGGGGTTCGAATCCCACTAGGTGCCAAATGGGATGCAGGTGTTCAACTCATTTGGCTATCCGGTATGTATAAAATGTCGTCTGTGAGTCACTTAGGTCCTAATCCAGTTTGACCCAAACAAATCTGACTTTTGGAAAGGCAATGAAGGGCTCTTCAGTTTTTCGCGGGAAATCAGCTGTATCTGGCCATATTCCATATAATAGCATATATAGGTCATATTCATGGGGAGAATTACTTGTTTTTTATTCAACTATGCTGGTTTTAATTACCTGGACATCCTAAGTGGGGTTTAATTGCCTGTACATATTACATTAGTTTTACTTACCTGAACATGTTATATTCAGGGTCCGTACACATGTGAAAATATGGTTTTCAATGCTAATTTTTTTAATAGGAATTCAAGACCATATTTTCATTTGGATTTCAGGAAAAAAACAATGGCGAATGGTGATTTCGGACTAATTTAGATCAGTGGGTGTGAAAGTACAACGTCTGAACACTTTGACTTCCGGATACTGAATGGTTTATCCCCATCCAGGGCTCACTGAACCGCCGGCTAAACTTTCCATGACGTCATCTCATTTACATACTCCTTTGTCTCACTCACTGTGTAGAACGTCATGCATCTCATTAGCATATATTATCCACGTGTCTGGACGTCTATTACGCATATATCACAGTGGGGACAGCTTAATGAAATTCAAGGCTTTTCAAGAATAATTACTCCAAAAGGTTAAATTCAAAGCTTTTCAAGGCCTTGAAATGGGGCAAATGAAGTTCGAGACCTTTTCAAGACTTTCGAAGCCCCGTACGGATCCTGTATACTGGTTTTATTACTGCAATATGATGCGGTGGTTTGCAATTACCTGAGAATGTTAGATTGGTTCTAATTGGCTGAACATGTTAAATTGGTTATAATTACCTGCACAAGTCTGTCGCATGACGCTTGAGAGAACTCCGTCTGTCCACTCATTGGTGTTGAGGTCAAACTCTCCGTACAGTTCTCCGAGGGACAGTGCCTTCGGGTTCAGTGGGAATTCCTGCCAGGTGCAAACAACACAATGTTTGTTGGGGTCTTACATCCTGCTAACATCTAAGATCATGTGCTGTCCTATCTGACCCTTTGCTGCTTATCGGAAAGAGTACCCGGTTCCCTCCAGTGGGTTTCCTCCAAAGAAATATGTCCGCATGACCAAATGTTTGACGTCCAATAGCCGATGATAAAAATAAATGTGGCCTAGAGGCGTTGTTAAATAAAACAGGCTTTACTTTAAAAAAATCTAAGATCATATGAGGAGTTGTGACAGTTGGCACTCATGGCGACTTTATAGTGCTGTCCCAGTGAGTGAGACGAAGCTGTGACCAGGGTCCTGTACAAGCTATGTGCTGTATGGTTGCTGAACCCACCCTGTGTATGTTATTAGGAAGCATGTGATTATACTTTAAAAGTGAGTTGAAATGGGCTGAAAAATGACCAAAATAACTTTCCTTACTCACAATTATTAAGATCAAATAAGGCTAGTCAAAATCTGTATAGGTTAAAACTACTTATTCTCTTAAGAGAGTTATTTAGGACCTAACCATGATCTGAGCATATCTATATTCAATTCGTGGCTGTTAGTGTAATTGTCATTTAGTCGTAATGACTGTCCTCGGAGATGTATGCTCGGGCATGTTACATACTTGGGAAATAATGCGAACCCTTCTCTCACTTCAAGTAAATTTGAAGGTTTTTGAGTATGAGTAATAACTAACCTATGTAAGTCCACCCTTTCCTTCTCTGAGTGATGTCCGGTAACTATCTAATAATAGCCATGGTGGCGTTAGTCTAATCATGCTGGGCAAACCAAATCTCAACCTACTGGATTCAGCTCAAATAGCCTAATTCTAAGTGTGATAGTGCTGCCCCAGTGAGTGAGCAGGGATGAAAGTCGTCACCAGCAAAAAAATGCGGAAATTAAGCCAATACCTTGTCGGCACCAGCAGAACCAAACCGTGATTATTATATCGACAGCAAATTTCCGCGAAAACACAGATTTTCCCCTATGGGATTAGCACTGTCAGGGAATCGTAGAAAAAAAGCTGTTAGTCAAGTTTCAACTATCCTTGTTGTAACTATATTATCGCCAATACCAAACTTATTCTTGTTAGGGTTTTATGTTCTAGCAATACTTAGTCATACATATAAGATTTAAAGAACGACATTCAAACAAACCAACTGTTGTCATATACATTCTAATTCCTTACCATGTTAATCGATAAATATTAAAAAATTGCGGAATTCCGCGAAATCGCGGAGATCTTTCATCCCTGTGAGAGGAATACAGAGGGGAAATCAGAAATCAAGCATACATCGACAAGCATAGAAGTGTGTCGCTTACGCACCTTGACCATCTGGTAACCCGGCTCTCCATTGCGGTTCAGGCGTGACATGGTGCTCTGCAGGACGCGCCATGAGGTCGTCTTGCCTGATTGCGTTGCACCGACCATCATGGTTGAGTGGCGCGAGTTCTTCGTCTCGAACAGCTGGATCACCTTGGAGAGCGTGTGAGGCACTACCTGCAGGTGCACCGCCTTCATCTCGTCCAAAATGGCTACCTTCAGCTGCACGTTTAATAAGCGGTATAATAATTAAGATTATACGAGTATAGATAGGCGGAATTCTATCTGGGGCTATGATCGATGTTTTAATAGCATTCTATGGTCAATAGCTTGTCTTTTTGCATTCGCTTCCATTTCACCAACCCTGTGCTAATGAGTCAGCCTCACGAAATGGGCCAATCAGTGGTCAATTGAAGATGTCGGCGTCGGAATTCTTAAAAGTGTAGTGCATTTCTTTGTTTCATATTAAATTATCCTAGAAACAAATAAGGTTGTTGTATTTTCTCGACCTTTACATTCAGGATAAATTTAAGGACTTTCCAACACCTCTGTCAATGCTAAATTATAATTATACCGATCGACGCCGACATCCATGTTCGACGCGGACAACTTTCCCCAATTGGCCTCTTTTCGTGATCCTGAGTCATGCTATATAGGTAGGCATTGGATACTGGAATCAGGAATTCCACTTCCTGTTCCAGACTACAGCAGTTTTCGCTTGTATTTAGACTACATTGTTGAGTAAGGGTGAATATTTTGTCTACGCTATCTACAAAACAGTCGTAGAGTGTAGGGTTGCAGGAGTAACTTATGGGACAAGTAGAAGAGCAGTGCCATTATTAAATGAGTTCAGAACTGGACAAAATACAAGTTTGTTTGTTTGTTGTTGTTTTACGTCACTGCAACATCTAAGGTCATATCAGGACGGGTACCGACTTGTGACAGTGTGCACTCATGGTGAATTTATAGTGCTGTCCCACTGGGAAACCAGGCCGCCGGCACCATTACCTGGTCACATTATCCTGACACTGAGCACACCAGTCCTTGCCCAGTCCTAATATTAGTAATAATGCCGAGCACCTGGCTAGGAAGCGACAAGTACCAATGACGTAAAACCTGATACTTGTCGCTTCCTAGCCAGGCGCTCGGCAAGTATCAATTTTTAAGTCATTGGTTTGACTCGACCAAGGTTCGAAACCACGAGCCCACGATCTACCAGCACGGGAGACGGACGCTCTAAGTCATTCGGCCATCCCGTCTGGTACAAAGTAGCAGCAATGTATTGTTAGCTTTGAATACTAGAACACCCCGAGCAGCACAGAAAAGGACCCTGATCAGTCTCAGTGGTGTAATCTAATAATAGAGGTGGAAATAATGGCACAAACCTTGCCGTAGTCAATTGTGGGTGATTCCACCCCCGGGAAGAGATCAGACATGATGCCATTAAACAGCGGCAAGTCCCCGGATGTCAACTTGGCAATATTCATGTCCTTCATTGACAGGAGTAGAAGCTGGAAGAGAGAACAAGGCAGGGTAACAAACCCACAAGAATCACAATAAATACAAACCATTAATGAATAAAGAAGATATATATATGTGCATAATGTCCCAGCTATTTATGATGAAAAAAAAAAAAAGGCTTTAAAGAAATACAGATGAACCTCAAGCCAACGGACACCGATGCAATGGATTCCGGATCCAACGGACACAATCCGCTAGAGTGAATATCTGGTCCGAATGTTTAAAACTCCCAGGTGAAGCGAACCGAGACCGCTACTTGTAAGCGTTTATGTCCTCGCAACATCTAAGGTCATATTAGGATGGGTACCGACTTGTGACGTGTTGTTTAAGTGTTTGGTCCCCTGTTTTCCACATTATCACTATGGCACCTATAGATAAAGCAATTTCGTCGCTGCAATAGACAAATGGCTTTAACAGACAACTGCTCCCCCCTATTAGTCCGTTGGATCGAGGTTCATCTGTATAGTAATAATTTTCCATTTTCCAGGATTTTCAAAGATATTTAGACAAATTCCAGGACTTTCCTGGCATGGAATCCTAAATGATCAAATTCCAGGACTTTGCACGTTTTCCTGGTCCTGTATGACCCTGTAATATCGGCTTTGTAGCTCAAACACGCACCATCCCAGAGACAAATACACATAAACGTACACATCGTTAGCTCCACTCACAGCCATCAGAACTCACCCACACCAACATCAACATCCACAGACACCAACATCCACATCCACACCCACACCCACCAACATAGACATCCACAGACACCAACATACACATCCACGGCCGCCAACATCCACAGACACATACACCAACAAACACATCCACTGCCACCAACATACACATCAACAGCCACCAACATCCAGTCACCAACATACACATCCACAGCCACCAACATACACAGCCACCAACATCCACAGCCACCAACATCCACAGCCACCGACATCCACCAACACCAACATCCACCAACACCAACATCCGCATCCACGTCCACCAACATACACACCCACAGCCACCAACATACACAGCTACCAACATCCACATCCACCGACATCCACCAAAACCAACATCCACCGACACCAACATCCATATCCACAGATACCAACATCCGCATCCACGTCCACCAACATACACATCCACAACCACAAACAGTTACATCCACATACACCAACATCCACAACCACAGCCACCAACATCCACAACCACAAACAGTTACATCCACATCCACCAACATCCACAACCACAGCCACCAACAGCTACAACCACTGACAGTCACATCCACAGCCACCAACATCCACAACCACCGACAGTCACATCCACAGCCACCCAGCATCTACAACCACAACCACCAACATCTACAACCACAGCGACAGTCACATCCACAGCCAACAACATCCACAACCACAGTCACCAACATCTACAGCCACCGACAGTCACATCCACAGACACCAACATCTACAGCCACAACATCCACAACCACCAACATCCACAACAGTCCCATCCACAGACACCAACATCCACATCCACAACCACAACCACCGACAACAACATCCACATGATCCACATCAACCACCATACACATCCACACCCCCCCCCCCCCCCCCCCCCAGCCCCATGGAGCACCTCCTCGTCCGGCATGGTCGGGTTGCTCCTCTTCTTGCGACCAGCGTAGCGCAGTACGGACACGAGCGCACGCAGACCGAAGTCGTAGTGGTCCTGCTTGGACAACTGCTGCACTGCGAGCGAGTAGAGGGTGAACACCTTCTTAGCCAGCATCTGCGGGAGAGAGAAGCAGCAGAGATCTTTAAACAACCAGACGGGGTGGCCGAATGAGTGGAGCAGCCACTTCTCATGTGGTAGGTCGTGGGTTATTCGAACCGCTAGGGTTCAAATCATGGTCGAGGCTAACCAAATGGTTAGTATGGTCGAGGCTAACCAAATGGTTAGCATGGTCGAGGCTAACCAAATGGTTAGCAATGTCGAGGCTAACCAAATGGTTGGTCCTAGTTTCAAAGCCAAAACACTGACCTACATTTGATTCTCTATATCCAACATAGGGAGTAGTGCATTAACGAATGACATCATATACAGAATAATCAGTGAATTTTTAACCCCATCCCTTTGGTCACTTTGAGATAGCCATTAGACAGTGAGGCCACTAACCAATGGGGACCTTTCATGAGCCATTTCTCTCGCTATACACTTGGTGGCAGCACCCGTTCTCGGTCCAAGTCGGCCATCATGGTTGGATAGAAGGGTGTAGGTGTGTCTGTGTGTGCTGGTGGTGTAGGTGTGTGGTGGGGGTGGTGGTGTGTGGTGGTGGGGGTGTAGGTGTGTGGTGGGGGTGGAGGTGTGTGGTGGGGGTGGAGGTGTGTGGTGGGGGTTTAGGGATGTGGTGTTGGTGTAGGTGTGTGGTGGTGTAGGTGTGTGATTGAGGTGTGTGTGTGTGTGGTGAGGGTGTAAGTGTGTGTGGTGAGGGTGTAGGTGTGTGTGTGGTGAGGGTGTAGGTGTGTGTGGTGTAGGGGTTATAGATGTGTGTGGTAGGGGTTTATGGGTGTGGTGGGGGTGTAGGTGTGTGGTGGGGGTTTAGAGATGCTAAAGATTGTGAGGTGCCGCTCATTTCAGACACCCCTACACCAGCACCACAAACCACCTACACCCCCATCACACACACCGTTAACCCCCACCACAGACACCTACACCCCCACCACATCGCTAATCCCGCACCACACCGATACACCCCACCACCCTCATACACCCCACCCCTACTGCCCATACACCCCCACTCCACACACCAAAATCCTCACCACACCCCTACACCCCCACTACACAAACATATGCCCCCACCACCCACCCACCATACACACCTACACCCCAACCACATCCACCACACTATACCCACTCACCCCCCCTACACCCCCACCACACACCCCTAAATCCACACCACACCCCTACACCTCCACAACACACCCACCACACACACATATGCCCCCACCACCCACCCAACAATACATACTCACCGCGCACCAAAGCATACAGAGACCGGCATGGTGCGCCATCTAACGAGAGTCATGCAAACTGAAAGGTCCCCATTAGGTCATTATTGTGACCTCATTAGACTTGCTCTCATTCTAAGGGTACCAGGCTACCAATAATATATCATGATTGATTATTCAACTCACACATATTCAATTATATCTGTGAATACAATACAAAGGTCAAGAATAATTACTCCTAACGTCACCTAAGGTCATCGTTCCCCCTCACAGTTGAGGGAGAATGATTACCTGATTCCCCCCCCCCCCCTCAGAGCTGAGGGGGAATGATTATGTATAATCACTCATAGTATAATACTACACCCTATGGTCATCGCGAGATAATAATCTGGGTCATAGCTACAGGAGTTTTGGCAAGCTTGCCGAAATTATTTGGGGTTCTTTCAGCTCAAATGGCTCCAAAATTATCATTTTGTTCATCAAAGTTACTCCTGATGAATGAACAGTAGGTCAAAAATGAGGTCAAAATTCAAAAGCCATCGGACTGTGTCTCAGTTGACGTCCCCGGACATGGTCGGCTGACTCGTGTTAGGGCAGTGGGGCGATTTGATTGGCTGGACACAAATATCCAAAAAAAAAGTTTGTTTTATTTAACGATGCCTCTAGAGCACATTAATTTTTATCATCGGCTATTGGACGTCAGACATATAGACATTCTGACATATTTCTTTGGAGGAAACCCGCTGCCACCACATAGGGTACTCTTTCCGATAAGCAGCGAGGGGTCTTTTATATGCACTTTCCCGCAGACAGGACAGCACATACCACAGCCTTTGCTGAACCAGTTATGGACTACTGGTTGGAAGGGAAAATAGCCCAAACTGCAAATAGTATCCACTGAGCAGGATCGACCGGATGACCCACACCATCACAGGTGAACACTGCACCGCCCGAGCTACGTCCCGCTCCTCACAAATGTCAGAGTAGAAAAATTAGTCGGCACCTTCGTGTTCCCGAAGCCTTCTCCGAAGAGGGTGATTTCGGCGATTAGTGTTGAGTCGGGCACGACCATCGAAATCGGGCGGAACATAGACTTCAAGTTGTCTGGCAACTCCGTACGGCCGGCGTAGCCTTCAGGTAAACAGCATTCGGTTAGTTGTCAACAGAACAAGACTTGCCAGCAGGGCCATATGCTACATGATTCACAGCTTCACTCGTCTAGTAAACTGGCATTATGCATAGACAGGTCCTCACTACGCAGCTTTGAACAGGTGTTACATAATCGAAGGGAAATACCAAGTCAATTTATTCAAACGTGTTTCCTGCTGGAGCCTATTGTGTTAAGAATTTCGGTGCGAACACAAAATGTAATTTAGCATATTTTCACTTTAAAATATTTCAAAAGTTTTATTTATTCAAGTAAGGTAGATTATAACGCTCAACCTAATAGTGTATGGAGTGTGCAGCCCCCGCCAAGGGGGGGGGGGCATGCTGGGAACCCCCACTCCCCCCACCCCAGGAGGGAAGGGGGGAGGCAATACACTACACTACATACCTTATTACACGCGATAAGCAGCTTATCACTATCCACATAGAAATATATATATGCCTCCCCCCAACCCCCTCCTGGAGTGTGTGTGTGTGGGGGGGGGGGGGGGGGGTCCCAGCCTGGTTCCCCCCCCCTGGCGGGGGCTCCATGCACTATTAGGTTCAGCATTATAATCGACCTATTATATATATTAAAGCCCAAAATAGCAGAAACTTAAAACCATCGGACTGTGCAATTTTAATTACTGGTTGTAAACAACTACAAAAGTGATTTTTCTTTTTTGGTATACAGACAATTAACAGCTAAGGTCACCGTACCTGGGTTCATGGTGATGAAGATGCCACAAGACCACTCCAGCCTGATCTCACGGCCCTCGAACACAAAGCGGGAAACTCCTGCGGCCAGAGACGAAAGGATGGACAGGATCTGCTGGGACACCACCGACAGCACCTCGATGTTGATGCGGTTGAACTCGTCGAAGCAGCCCCACGCACCGGTCTGCGGACACATTCAAGCCGAAGCTCTCTGGTTTATTGTGGTTTTACATCCCAACAACAAGTAAGGTGTATTTATTGGATTTTATCTCCTAGCAACAACTAAGGTTTGTCCTAGCAACATTTAAGGTAATATCAGGACGGTGGGGGGGCCGACCTGAAGAGGTGCGCACTTATGGGCGACTGACTTTACAGATTCAGATTACACACCAGAAGTTGGAGTTGGTGCCACTCCCACCACCTATCCTTCACTATAGACCCTATACTTTAAACTCATTTTGCACCTATAAACATAGACCTCATGATGACAAAACTTGGCAGGATTCTTGCTAGACATTTGCTTCTAAAATAATTGCTGTAGAATTGTCCCCACAAATATTTTACATTAGATAAAATGCCACTTTGTGCATGCTTATTCACCACCACATGTCACTTTCTGCTGCGTATGCTGAAGCTGTTACGCCGCGTGAAAATATTCACAGCTTCAGTCCTTCCTGAGGTACCAGCGGAACTCAGAATAACCGCATTGTCACTTATTCCCACTGACCTGTGCTAACCCTGAGAACATGCGGCCCATGGACTTGTAGTCAAGGCCCTCCGAGCAGTTCACTACGATGACGTAATAGGCGAGCGCCTTGCCCAGGTCCTTCACAGTCTCAGTCTTTCCGGTTCCGGCTGGTCCTTTCGGGCTGCCGCCACGGTGCAGGTGCAAGGCGGTGGTCAGAGTCATGTAGCACCTGTGTCAAGGGAACAGGACATGTGAAGATATGAAATTCAAGGCTATTTCAAGGCTTTTCAAGGCTGTTATTGATAGGAATTCAAGACTATTTTCAGGGGGAGAAAAAGAATGGCGAAAGGTGATTTCAGACTAATTTAGATCAGTGGGGACAGTTTAATGGAATTTAAGGATTTTCAAGACTAATCACTCAAAATACATTAAATTCAAGGCTATTCAAGGCTTTTCAAGGCCTTGAAATGGGGCAAATGAAGTTCAAGACTTTTCAAGACTTTCCAGGCCGTGTACGGATCCAGCGTGGAAGTTGGGTTTACCTGTCTGTCAGAGGGGTGATGACAAGACGGCCGGAGTTCCCCAGGTATTCATAGCCATACTGAAACTGTGTGTTGGTCTGTCGGACCACACAATCGTCCACTTCCTGAAAAGCAGCAGGGAAAACTGTAAATAATGTGGACCCTTACAAGCAGGAGCCATCCTCAGGGATGCAAGTAGATAAAAGAATCACCCCGTAATTGAGGTAGGGGTGAATGACAACATAGTCTAAATACGGGCGAAAATTGCTTTAGTATGGAACAGGAAGTGCACTTCCTGGTTCCAATATCAAATGGCTACTTATATTGGCACAGAGTTGGTGAAATGGGAGTGAATGCAAAAAGAAAAGATGGCGACCACAGAGTGGTGTCGATTTCACTTTTAAAGTCCATTAAACTACATGTTTTATCATATTTTTCAACTCAAAAGTAGCGGATAAATATGAAGACAAACTGTTGAATGGTGAAAATAAGCCTATTCAGACTTATCCATGATAGGCAGTATAAATCTTCAAGAAAAAAAGATCTATATACAAAATTTATTTTGCTTCTTAAATTAAGAATTGATGTGCTGATTTCATTTACCCAGCCTTTCCCCACTTTTTCTAATGGGTTGTTTTTCACCCCTACTGGAAGTATGGGGTGAATCTTTTATCTAGGAAAACTATAAATAATAAGGAGCCATATATTTTAAATGGCTAACTTTTCAGATATTGGAAGTGAAAACATGTCAAATAAAATTTGGCATGCACATCATAACTCTGACACCAAATACTTCAGCAGTGACAGGCTCTATTAAAGTGACTTAATATTCCCTTTTATGCAGCAACAAATGCTTAAAGCTGCATAGTCTGAAGACAATATATAATTTTCAAAACCAAAACAATTGCCTACACTTGATTCTACATATGTAACTTAGATACTGGTGCATTTATTAAACATTTGTCGCCACATACAAGGGAATACTAAGGGAATACTGAGGCAATGTAATAGAATCTGTTACTGCAGAAGCCAATGGTGTCCGAGTTTTGGCATGTTTGCCCAAATTAATTTGGAATGTTTGCACTTCAAATATTTCAAAAGTTAGCCATTTAAAATCAGTTATTTCAAACTAAAGTAAGGTAGATTACAATGATCAACCTAATATATTTATTTAAGAAAATCATCGGACTATGCAACTTTAATAAGTGCATTGGTGTCTAAATTAGATTTGCAGAATCCAATCAAAACAAATTTAAAGAACAATTATTTACACACATACACAGAAGGGAAGAGAAATAAAGTCACTCACCCTGTCCCAATACACCCTCAGCTGGCTGAGCCAGTCGAATGATGAGTGATCTGCAATTTTCCCCTTTATCAGCTTTTCTAGAATGTCGCGGGCGTGCACCTCTATCGTCACCAGCGCCACTATCTTCAGGCGCTGGTTCTTTGTCAGGTTTCCGCAGATTGCTTCAGAGAACTTGCTGAGCATAATCACCTATTGCAGAGCAAAGATGTGGGACTGTGAGTGTGACCGAGCTTAGAAATAAATGTAGTATGTGCTTGGCATTGGATCACTTATCACTGTATATAATTGGTTATGTTGGCGAGGCTAACATAGGTAATTTGCTCAACGAGGCAATTAGGTTGAGCAGTTTTATTGCTGTCTCATGACACGCCCAATAGTCACTTCTCACCCGGTCGTCGCTGCAGAAGGTTCGCTCTCCCACCCACTCACCCTGGGGTTGAGCGCTGGATGTTCGTTTGAGTCATTATCTTGTTAAACTATATTGATTAATGTCGTCTATTATCCAAGTCATTTATTGAGTCTTAATTCCGAATATAGCATTTGTATCATGTTACTGCTGGCCTTACCTGGTCCTATTACCGCGTTAGCTACTGTTAAGAATGTACTACTTAAGATTGGCCCTGTCACCGTATAAGCTCAGATATTCATGATTGCCCAACTTCCTTGAAGTTACGGACTTATTTTCTTTAATAAACATTTTCGTTATATTAAAATATACATGTGCCTTGTCTTGTTTGTCTCATTGAGTGAATTATAGAGAATAATGTAAACAGACCGAGCATATTGAGAATAATGTCAATTTCACTTTTAAAGTTCATTAACCTACATATTTTATTATATTTTTCAACTCAAAAGTAGCGAGTACATATGAAGATGTATATGAAGAATATATTTTGCTTCCTAAATGAATCATTTATGTGCTGGTTTCATTTACATAGTCTTTCGCCAATTTTCCAAATGGGTTGTTTTTCACCCCCACTGCAAGTATGGGGTGAATCTTTTATCTAGCCACTGACCTGCTTCTTCTTGAGACTCTTGAGTGCCTTCTGATCCCCTCGTTCCTTAGCGGCACCCAGAGCTTTCGTGACGTCAGCCGTCCACTGGATCTGGCCGGCAGTGATGCACATCTGAAACAGAACAGGGAGCCTAGTAACACTAAAAACATCATTTCTTTTTATTGTGCTGCTAACACTGGCCTTGATCAGATACCTCACTCAGTTAAATTATCCTGATAGCTAGCCAACCAGTCATTGTCCTTTCCTAGTGTAGTAGAAGTCTGCACTGACCTCACATGCAAGGAGCAACACAGACTGGTGGGCGTGGATAACAACACTCCACAGCTGTTAGCGACATATGCAGGGTCGTACACATGTGAAGATATGGAATTCAAGTCTATTTCAAGGCTTTTCAAAGCTGATTTTGATAGGAATTCAAAACTATTTTCATTTGGATTTCAGGGAAAAACAACAATGGGGATTGACGATTTTGGACTAACTTAGATCAGTGGGAACAGTGTAATGGAATTCAAGGCTTTTCAAGACTAGTTACCCAAAATAGGTTAAATTCAAGGTTATTACTGCAGCGTATGGGGTCAAAGTTTTGACATGCTTGCCAAAATTAATTTAAGCTTGAAATATCTCCAAAGTTAGCCACTTAAAATAAAAGTTACTTCAAACTAAAGTAAAGATCATAATAATCAACATAATATATTCACCTAAAAAGATGATAGAAACTCAAAACAATCGGACTATGCACCTCACTTTATTTAACCCCACACCGAAGTGAAAGACCCAAACCAGAAGGCCTTACCTGCCCGGGATGTTCTTTGATCCACTTGTCGCGCTTGTTCAGAAACCGCTTCAGGTTGGTGCGCGCTTTCTTCAGCTCTTCCTTCAAGGTCATCCTCATGTTCTTCTCAATGTCGCACAGCCATGCCTCGACTGGGCCCTCAAGGGTGGTGGGTCCGATGAAGGTGACCGTCTCACCCTCCACTGAAGTCATGGCGGTCGCCTCAAACTTCTGCATCATTCCGGCCTGAATGCAGCAGCAATGGACAGAGCAGGGGTCAGACGCGTCTCCAAGAAACAGCGCAGCTTCAATTGCCTTAAAGTTGCATAGTCCGCTAAAAGCATAACATTGTCGAAAGCAAAACACTTATCTAGATTTGAACCTACATATCGAACCTAGATATGGGTGCAATTATTAAAGTTGCATAGTCCGATGGAAAGATCAAATTTTCAAACCCAAACCAATTACCTAGATTTGATTATGCATATCTAACTTAAAGCTGCATAGTCCGATGAAATATCAAATTTTCAAAACCAAACCAATTATCTAGATTTGATTTTACATATCTAACTTAGATAGTGATGCACTTATTAAGCATTTGTTTCTGCGTCGAAGGAAATATTGAGTCAATTTAACAGAACCTGTTACTGCAGAAGTCTATGGTGTCAGAGTTTTGGCAAGGATGCCAAAATTAATTTTCCATGTTTGCACTCAAAATATCTCAAAAGTTTACCATATAAAATAAAAGTAACTTTGAACTAATGTAAAGTAGATACTAGTGATCGATCTAATATATTTATCTCAGAAAAAATACAGAAATTCAAAACCATGGTTGCATGCTTGCCAACATTTATTTGACATGTTTGTACTTCAAATATCTCCAAGGTTAGTCATTTAAAATAAAAGTTACTTCAAAGTAAAGCAATGTAGATTATAATGATCAATCTAAGAAAATGACAGAAACTCAAAACCCTCGGACTATACAACTTTAAGTATTTGTTACTACACCTAGTACGCTATGTAAATTTAATTGAACCCGTTACTGACAAACACGCCAAAATTAATTTAGCATGTTTACATTTAAAATATCTCCAAAGTTAGCAATTTTAGATCGAAGTTACTTCAAGCTCACGTAAGATAGATTCTAACGATCAAGCTAATATACTTAAACATGTTGGCTGCCGGCTAACATGGGTAATTTGCACACGAGGCAGTTGTCTATTTTTAGTTTTCCTCGTGGATCGCCTACACCTAGCCCGTCACTTCACCCCTCGCTGCTCTACACACCAGTGCAATCACCCACCCACCCACTTTATAAGGGGTTTGAGGGCTGCACTGCTGTCATCCTACTTGACGTCTCATCTCCATGTTACGAGTTGCTCATTATATGCTTGAACTGAACTGAACTGCTCAGGGCATCTGGGTCACCGTGCCTGGCCCTCAACTCTCTGTGCCCCTGATATGCCAGCCAAGATTTAAATTGATCAAATTTGATTAAATAAATAATCTTTAAACGTTCATATATGCTTATCGTCATTTCTTGTCCTTGTGTGTATGAGTGTGTGAATTATCTCAGAAAATGATAGAAACTAAAAACCATGGGACTATACAACTTTAACCCCATTCTTACGTCATCTACCGAATACCTGAAGCCACCGCCAGGGGGAGAGAGAGTATATTAGTTCACCACTGCATTATCATGGCGACTGATTTCCTGCCACTCTTCTAGAAGACACACCGGACGCTGAGGTGAATCGGTAAGAGCACAGGCTTCCTGTGTGGCACGTCGGGAGTTTGAAACCCGGTCGAGTCAAATAAATGACATACAAAATTGATACCAGTCGCTACTAGGCATTACTAGGATAGGGAAAGGACTAGTTAGTTCAGTATAAGGATAATGTGACTGAGTGGGAAATCGTGTCATAGTGTCAGTGACCTGGTCTCCTTGTCTACATCTAAAGTCATATCAGGACGGGTACCGACTTGTGACAGTACGCACTCATGGCGACTTTATAGTGCTGTCCCACTGGGAAATCAGGCTTCCAGCACCCCATGACCTGATATCCCACTCAGTCACATTATCCTGACAGTGAGTTAACCAGTCCATTCTCTATCGTATTAATACCGAGCGGCAAGCTAGGAAGTGACAAGTATCAATTTTGTAAGTCATTGGTTTGACTCGACTGGAAATCGAACTTTCGATCTC
The DNA here is from genome assembly GCA_030323885.1 of Branchipolynoe longqiensis. Taxonomy (NCBI): domain Eukaryota; kingdom Metazoa; phylum Annelida; class Polychaeta; order Phyllodocida; family Polynoidae; genus Branchipolynoe; species Branchipolynoe longqiensis. The sequence goes on from CM059197.1 coordinate 44,999,446, forward strand.
CCGCACGGGAGGCAAGGCATGCGCTCTACCGATTCGGCCACCGCGTCCGGTATATTAGAGATGGTGAGCGGAAAAGGAGGGGGGAGGTGGAGGAGGAAGACGATAAGGAGGAGGAGGAGAAGGAGGAGGAGGAGGAGGAGGAGAAGGAGAAGGAGAAGGAGGAGAAGATGGAGGAGAAGGAGGAGGAGGCGGAGGAGGATAATAAGAAGAGGGGAGGAAAAGGAGGAAAGCAGGAGTAAATAGTGTGATAAACACTTATCGTCAGGAAAAGTAACTTAGCTACTTTCAGTTGCTTAATCAGCATGTGCATATATTGCCTATAATTCAGGCATGGGAATATTAGGCAGCTATTGTCTGATAATTGATATGAGATTTGAGGCCCGAGGGCACTCTGCAATATACATTAATCAAAGCGAGGCTGAGCTCGACACGCATTCCACAGAACCCCAAACCCCATATTAGGGTCTATACAATGTTCATTAAAAGATAGTATCTTCTAAATTTGAGCCATTATTAACAATAGAAACTGAGATTTAAATGTATTTCAATCAATGATAACAATGCCCGAACAAGTGATATTGAACTGGCCAATCTGATATCAGTTTCATCTGAACGGGAGGGTCACCGGGGTCATTGTAATGTCTACAACAAGATAGAATTAATTTACTTAGGTATCTAATAAATTTGTATGTCTTTCTTTTTTATTAACAGGAGGTAACATTGAACACAAGACATTACAGACCTACAATATCATGTATATATATATACACAATAGCTGGTAGACACACAAGGTAGGACCAACACACGTGGAAGACAAACAGATGAGGCGACCATATTGTTGCTATGGCAACCGTTGCAACATGAGACTACACGGCAAGCACTCTTTACAAGGGTACACGTGTGGTTATGTCAAGATAACAAATTAAGGTCAATATCTGGCCATGGTCGGGTCAATGTGAGTAATTGACACCGAAGTTAGCGTAGAGGTCACATGACGGTTATAAATTAAATTAATGTCAATGTATGGCGATGAGACGATCAATATGAGTAATGATTTAATACAGAAGATAACATGAGTCATGGAAAGGTCATTAACGTAATGTCGATAGACGGTCATGGTAAGGTCAATATGAGTAATGATTTAATACAGAAGATAACATATGGGTCATGGATAGGTCATTAACGTAATGTCGATAGATGGTCACGGTAAGGTCAATATGAGTAACGATTTAATACAGAAGATAACATATGGGTCATGGAAAGGTCATTAACGTAATGTCGATAGATGGTCACGGTAAGGTCAATATGAGTAATGATTTAATACAGAAGATAACATATGGGTCATGGAAAGGTCATTAACGTAATGTCGATAGACAGTCACGGTAAGGTCAATCTGAGTAATGAACACAGAAGAGAGCAGAGGTCAGAGGAAGGTTATACATGAACGTCAACATATGGTGATGGTACGGTCAAGATGGGTAACACAGAAGATAACATAAACGTCAAGGCAAGGTGATAATTAAGTCAATATGTGGTCATGAGAAGCAATAAAGAAGATAACGTAGAGATCAAGGTATGGTAACAAATTTAGTTCAAAATCGTTGTGGTGGAGGTCAAAATGGATAACTGTCAGCAAAAGAAAATGTAGGTCATATATTAGGTGGTTGTGGTGGGGTTACTACAGAAAACAACATGTCAGTCAGGGGAAGGTCAACATACGGTGAAGGTGAGGTCACCCGTGAGCTCAACCCGCAAGCTCAAGTGCAGATCAGAATCAATCAAGGATGAAGTCAACATGTCAGAAATAGGTCAACAGTCAGGATGAGGTCAGCAGAGATCAAGACCAGGTCAAAAGAAGTTAAATGGAATTTGACCTCTGTATATAGATGATAAATCTTTTTAAACATAAACAGGGTCCGTACACATGTGAAGATATGGAATTCAAGGCTGTTTTTGATAGGACTTCATTTGAACTTAGTCTGAAATCGCCATTCCAAATGGTGATTTCAGACTAATTTAGATCAGGGGGGACAGTTTAATGGAATTCAAGGCTTTTCAAGACTAATTCCCCAAAATAGGTTAAATTCAAGGCTTTTCAAGGCCTTGAAATGGGGCAAATGAAGTCCAAGACTTTTCAAGACTTTCCGGGTCCCATACGTATGGACCCGAAATAAATCATGGGGTCAAGACATGGTCAACATGGGGTTAGACAGAACGAGGTCAACATGTGATCAGGACTAGGTCAATATGGGGTCAGACAGAGATCAACCTGGGGTAAGAATGCCATAGGTGAAGCAGGGGTGGGGGTGGACGACGTAGGGGTGGGGGTGGACGACATATGGGAGTGGTGGAGGAGGTGGGTGGGTACACATGAGTGGACACTGACACAAACAATGATCACAGGGTCCATATACATGTGAAGATATGGAATTCAAGGCTTTTCAAGACTGTTTTTGATAGGAATTCAAGACTATTTTCATTTGGATTTCAGGAAAAAACAACAATAGTGAATGGCGATTTCGGACTAATTTAGATCAGTGGGGACAGTTTAATGGAATTCAAGGCTTTTCAAGAATAATTACTCAAAATAGGTTAAATTCAAGGCTTTTCAAGGCCTTGAATTGGGTCAAATGAAGTTCAAGACTTTTCAAGACTTTCCAGGCCCCGTATGGACCCTGTGATCAGCACATGAGAACGGACAGACAGCCAGAGCAGCAGTTACCTGATGCTGGTAGAAATTCTTGTCAGGGAAAAAGCAGTTATTGAGGAGGTTAATTCAACAGAGTTCATCCCCATTTTGACATATCAAATTCCAGGACATTCATTTTCAAGGACCTTTCAGTGCAAGATTTCAGGACGTTTTTAGGACATTTATTAATTTAAAGTATCCTGAAACATGGTCGTATTCACAATCAATTCACTGTGAAAGATGTGAAATGTAAACATAAAAATAACAATGAACTTATGTATAGTTTTAATATAAAAATTGAGAGGCAGGATAACAACCCCATCAAAGTCACTTTAAATACAAAACACCACTGATTAATGAATAAAGAACATATGCGCATAACACCCAGCTATTTGTGATTAAAATATAATATAGGCTTGCTATTTTCCAGGATTTTCGAGGAACTTTAAACAAATTCCAACACGTTCCAGGCTTGGAATCCTGAATTATCAAATTCCAGGACTTTACAGTTTTTCAAGGACCCATACGAACCCTGTTCAATGATTTAAAGTTGGAAGAAGTGTTAATAATTATGGGTGACCTATATTTCACAGCACTGGCCGTATTCAATTGGGAAGATGCCGTTAGTATTCTTTTACTAGCCTGTGCCCCCCCCCCCCCCCCACCTGCACAGGATATTCCAACAAGTTCTCACCGATAAAATGGTGATGCAAGTTTATGCTAATAGCGCCTTTAAAAATAATGTATCCGTAGCAAGTAAAGCTATTCTCTGAAAAGAAAACCCGTTTCATCTGACTTTTGGAACCTAAATGAGTCATGATTCTGTACATCATAGTCTTTCCTTGAAAATTGACTCATCAATTTAACTCTTTTTAAGGATCCGCAGGAACCATGATCAAGTCCCCAAACCAATAACCAATCAGATTGCATGTTAATAAATTAGCAGTGATGAGTCCTTTGATTAAACCTCGCCACCAAGGACTTAAAACTGCTTGACCTAATTCCAATTGAAACCAACGTACATCACAGCGATCGACCGCATGTGACTAAGCCTCAGTGTGAGTGGTTAAAACCGTTCGTTGATATTCACCGCCTTCACATACCTTGCCCATGGTGAGACTCTTAATGTTGTCGAAGCACTTCTTGAGATGAGGTTGGACGGCATCTGGATTGCGCGACTGCCCGAGAATCTCGAGCAAGTCGTCATTGGAGAGGAAGTAGAAGCGTGGGAAGATTTGGCGCTTCGTTTCCAGGTACATATCCAGGGATTTTTGTATCTCCTCCAGCTTGCTATTCATGTCATTGAGCTGCTCCAAAAGTTCTGCGGAGAGAAAGAAATAGGAGCGGTCCATAAGTGTCAATGGCTTTCATAATGCTAAATGATAGGATTAGGTTTTACCTCCATTACCTCCCTAATCCCAACATAAAAACATTGATAAGCTATAATGCTTGTTTGTTTGTTGTTGTTTTATGTCCTAGCAACATCTAATGTCATATCAGGACGGGTACCGCCTTGTAACAGTGCGCACTTATGGCGACTTTGTAGTGCTGGCCCACTGGGAGACCAGGCCACCAGCACCATGACCTGATATCCCACTCAGTCACATTATCCTGACACTGAGGAGGCCAGTCCTTGCCCTATCCTAATAATGCCGAGCGCCTGGCTTGGAAGCGACAAGTATCAATTTTTAAGTCATTGGTTTGACTCAACCAGGGTTCGTACCCACGATCCCATGGTCTACCAACACGGGAGACAGACACTCTAACTCATTCGGCCATCCCGTCTGGTCAGCTATAATGATGTCATACTCATAGCGTAAAAACCAATCCAAACATGGCTTTTAACTCCTCCGCCCTTGCGAACATGGTTCTGAATGTGGAGAACATCTATCTATATTTGGGGAAGGTCCCAAACTCAACTTTAAAAAAAAAGAATTCGTCTTTTCGATGAGGACTAAAGTGCTAAGCATTAAAATATTAAGCATTGAATTATTAAAGAATTAAAGTATTTAATCTGCAATTCTATCAAAGGTGTCATGACACATTGCTATTAATCATGTTGGAAACATCCCAGACATGCAGTGAACACAAAGTATATACCACGCGGAATTGATTAACTATAGTATAACCCATTCAGTTCACACCATAAGTGCACACTCTCACAAGTTGTTATCCATCCTCAGATGACCTTACATGTTGCTAGGACGCCACCCCATCTAGATAAAAGATTCATCCCTACGCAGAGTAGGGGTGGAAAATAACCATTTAGAAAAACTGGAAAAAGGCTGGGTAAATGAAATCAGCACATAAATTCTTAATTTAAGAAGCAAAATATATTCTTCATATACACTTTCACATTTACCTGCTACTTTTGAATTGAAAAATATAATAAAACATGTAGTTTAATCAACTTTAAGTAAAATTGGCAGCATGCTGTGGTCGCCATCTTGTCTTTTTGCATTCTCTCCCATTTCACCAACTCTATGCCAATATAAGTAGACATTTGATATTGGAACCAGGAATTCCACTTCCTGTTCCATACTAAAGCTATTTTCGCCCGTATTTAGACTAGGCTGTCATTCACGCCTACTGCAAGTATGGGGTTGAATCTTTTATCTACACCCCCGACAACCCCCACTAGCAGTAAACCGCGCTGAACTTACTGGAGTGGTGTGTGCCACATAGGGCATTCTTTGTCCTGAAGAGGCGGACAGTGATGTGTCTCCAATTAATGGAACCAGGAATTCCACTTCCTGTTCCATACTAAAGCTATTTTCGCCCGTATTTAGACTAGGCTGTCATTCACACCTACTGCAAGTATGGGGTTGAATATTTTATCTACACCCACCCCCCGACAACCCCCACTAGCAGTAAACCGCGCTTAACTTACTGGAGTGGTGTGTACCACGTAGGGCATTCTTGGTCCTGAAGAGGCGGACGGTGATGTGTCTCCAATTAATGTTCACCGAATCAAACTCGGCGGACTCACGTGGCAGCTGACGCCGAATGTCCTCACCGAGGAAAATGTTCTGTCCGAAGAAAATAGCAACAATCGGACATATATCATGACATAGTACATATATCATACAATATATCATACAATATATAATTTCCTCACCGAGGAAAATGTTCTGTCCGAAGAAAATAGCAACAATCGGACATATATCATGACATAGTACATATATCATACAATATATCATACAATATATAATTTGTATATATAATTATATTATAAACCTTTTCATACAAGTCCCACCATGTATCCCATGATGTCTCTATGTGTCATTTTCTAGGCTCTGCTTGCCACCTTGAGCTGCTGATGTCACTGATTTATCTTTCGGATTAAGTGATTTTTTTTAGGTGGGTGAGAGTGAAAATCGGGAGATTTGCACATGGAATCGTAATATCAGAAGAAAGTAGCCAAAATCGGAAGTCTTCCTACAAAATCGGAGCAGTTGGCATCTCTGTATTTTGTAGACAGTTTCAAGCCGGAATACGCCAATTGAATACACAAAGTTTTTATTTTGCACACCAAAAAAACCTCGAAAATAGCGAGTATTACAACATAATTTAAAAAGTACACAATTTTGTGTGCACCAACAAATTGAACCCCCAATAGCCGATGTCTACTTTTTGTGCTGGGGAGCCGTTAAACAAACAAACACACACACAAAAGACCACCCAAAACCAACAAATTGTGGTGGGCTTTTTTCAACTGGAGTATCCAGATATGAAATTTAGGCTAGGTAGGTGTGAGTTACCTCTAGGTACATCCACTGGCGCTGAACTGTGAGTAACATCTCGACAACCTCACTGATGAGTGACAGCTTGCACTCCCAATGGTCGACTTCGTGCTCGAAGGCCTTGACGAAGCGCGAAGCCTTCATCGTCTGAAGCTTCATCTGGTTGTCGTCCAGCGCCTGGAACACCTCGTCTGTCCCCCTGGAGCAGAGTGTTAAGCGCATAAGTCAATCTTAATGCATTTAATCTATGGCAATCGGAGCTTTATTTGTGTAAACAAAAAATGTTTTTAAAAGAATTATATATATATTTTTTGTACACAATGACAGTAAAACGCTCTCCAGAGATAGTCTGAACTGACTGATCAGTGGAATGGGGCCAGGATAGCGCCAGGAGTCTTGGATCCCCCCTGGCTTCCGGTATCTTTCTGTAATTCCCTAACGGTGCTAAGCTTATGAGAGAATTTTTGTGTTAGCGACATACTGGAATCATGCGCTGCAGTAATGACAAACTCAGTATTCGATCTATGCAGACAATAAATGCTTAATTAAGTTAATATCTGCTTAATGAATGTACCAGCAAGTTGAATATGTGGCTGTGTAGTCCGATGGAACATCAGATTTTCACTACCAAAACCTTTGATTTGATTCTGCATATCTGACTTAGATAGTCATATACTGATGCACTTATTAAGCATGTGTCACCACATAGAAGAGCATACTGAGTCAAACTAGGTAAACGAGGGTTCGAATCCCACGGTCTACCAAAACGGGAGACGGACGCTCAACTCATTCGGCCATCCCGTGGGCCTCGGTGTTCAGTCTCAGCCCATTTGGAATCACCACGCTCACCCGCTAGGACTAGGACATGGCATATGCTCACAGATAAGTAGAATCATGTCTTTTGATAATAATGCAATATATATGGCTAAGCATGGCTATTGATTTTCATGTTGGGACGACAATGTGGTACAATACTACATTTATAAACAATAGGGTATTCTAATGATCAAACGACCAGACGGGATGGCCGAATGAGTTAGAGCGTCTGTCTCCCGTGTGGGTAGATCATGGGATCGTGTGTTCGAACCCTGGTCGAGTCAAACCAATGACTTAAAAATTGATACTTGTTGCTTCCTAGCCAGGCGCTCAGCATTATTAGGATAGGGCAAGGTCTGGTTGGCTCAGTGTCAGGATAATGTGCCTGAGTGGGATATCAGGTCATGGTGCTGGCGGCCTGGTCTCCCAGTGGGGCAGCACTATAACGTCACCATGAATGTGCACTGTCGCAAGTCGGTACCCGTCCTGATATGACCTTAGATGTTGCTAGGATGTAAAGCAACAACAACAAACTAATGATCAAACACGAACAAGTTGAAGGAAATGCTGTATGTATTGCTACGTAACCACACTGATATCGACGAGGGATGTACAGTATAGTATCTACGACTACTACTCAGTTTGTACATTTATCATGCACACGGTGACGACACAGCTATGATGGGTAAAGCTTAGCTCCGCTGATATCACCCGCTAATCTACAAGTTCGTTCAGACAATGTATTAACAAAACTCCAGTTTTTACGGCACCCTTCAGTTTACACCACCCTTAGAGGGCACTGGATATGGACTAGGATAACCAGTTCTGATAACTTCTCTATAATATATATATGGGTCGTTCTCGGAAACTATGTACCACTTTCGTGACATGGAAACCAAAAGTGAAAACATTCCCTAAGAATAGCAAAAAAAAACATTCCAAATAATAGCAGAATCTATGTTGCCATGAAGATTTACATGTTGTGCACATATCAGTTGAAAAAAGAATTTCACTTTTTGATTTAGATACTTGCAGTAGGGGTGAAAACCAACCCATTAGAAACACTGACGTAAATGAAATAAGCAGATAAATTCTTAATTTAAGAAGCAAAATATTTTCTTCACATATCTTAATATCTACCCACTACTTTTGATTTGAAAAATATAATAAAACATGTAGCTTAATGAACTTGGAAATCGATGATATTCTATTGTCGCCATCTTGTCTTTTTGCATTCTCTCTCATTCCACCAACTCTGTGCTGATATAAGTAGCCATTTGATACTGGAACCCGGGACTCTACTTACTCTTCCATACTAAAGCAGTTTTCGGCAGTAGTTAGCCTATGTTGTAATTCACCCCTACTGCAAATATGGGGTGAATCTTTCATCTAATATTTAACGTTTTCTTTGTACCACAGAAACTGCCCTCACTATACCCACAATATTGGAGCACAGAACTCATCATCCTAGTCCATATCAACTTCCTCAAACCTAGATAAAAGATTCACCCCGTACTGACAGTACAGGGGTGAAAACCAACCCATTAGAAAAGCTGGCGAGGAATTTCAACATGCTGGGGAAATTAATCGAGTGAATGATGTGTTAATTTAAGAAGCAATATTTATTCTTTATATATGTTTTTATATTTCCCCACTACCTTTGAGTTGGAAAATGTAATAAAACATGCAGTTTAATAGACTTTAAAAGTGAAATCGACGGCGTTCTATGGCCGCCATCTTGTCTTTTTGCATTCTCTCCCATTTCACCAACTCTGTGCCGATATAAGTAACCATTTGACACTAGTGCGAGGCATTCTACTTCCTGTTCCATACTAAAGCTATTTTCGTACGTATTTAGACTATGTTGTCAATCACCCCTGTACTGTAACTGAGTATGGGGTGAATCTTTTATCTACCTCAAACCTAAACTACTCTATCACATTGTAAATTATAAACATAAATAATAAACAATAACTATACATTACCGTAAAACAACGTACATTTACGTTACCACTAATGACCTATAGAGGCACCCATGTCTCAACAATAGTGCCAAATACTCAGTAATACTCAAAATGAGATTGCAAACTCGAAATGAGCATACAGTTGCTTCCTTGTTGGTGGGTCACACAAATTATTTGCAAATGAAGATGGTACAAGTAACAGACAGACTACATTGTTACATCATGAGTATTTACCGCCTCACTTGACCACCTTCATATATACAAGTTGATTTATGACTGAAAATTAGAATCACCAGTCATGATGGCGTCAGTACATGGCAGTAACATTTTGAGGTCGGTCAAAATTATCAACATTCTCCTATTTGTACAAGGTGTACAATTTTTAGACAATAAAATAAGTTGAACATTCTTGTGTATTTCAATATGCCAATGGAGCGGTGCCGCCTGGTCTAGTTCCGTGAGTCCTCACTCACCGGAAGTGGCGCCCCTAACTGGCTCCGCCTACAGTTGCTGGGCTAGGAGACGCTACCTCTCTCTCCAGGTGCAGCTGCCTCCTCGCCTACTTCACCACTAGCCAGATTTGTTTGCTATACAATTATTATTTGTTCATTGCAGGATGATGCTATTGATAATACTATCCAGAGCCGGGAGAAATACCTCAATTTGCGCAATTGATTGATTATTGATTTTCCTAATTCCATTGCTCATACATGGTGTAGGGGTGGTGGTGGTGGTGGTGTATGGGTGGGGGTGTCACTTTTGTGTTGAGCGGATTTTACTGGGGTCTCGGGGGTAGTAGTGACTACACAGTAATGTATTAGAACTCTAAGTATGTAATTAGTAGTGGAATAGTTGCAGTTTACGAAATAAGCTACCACAATAACCGAATAGTTTCTGATAGTTTTTTTTTGTTTTGTTGGTTTTTGTTGGGGGGGGGGGAGGTACATTAGTTGATTAAGCGCAAAGACCCTATAACACTAAGACGGCTCACTCAGCCTGTACTGTGTAATCAAAATGATCAAACCCGCCACTTGGTGCGCTGGCTGTTCTCTTGGTTAAACAGTTGTTATATTATATGTTTAAATGTATTTATGAATGTGACAGATGCGTGATGATGGCGATGATGATGCTGATGCTGATGATGATGTGTATTTGTTCAGAGCAATTTCATATTGATGTGTATTCATACTTAACTATATCATGTATAATATAATTGTATGTGTTTACATGTGAAACGCCAACCAGCAGCTGGGCTGATCAAACCCACCACAAGGTGGCACTGCGAAATTTACTTTACCATGGGAGAGATAGGGAGTGAGCTGTCTTAGTGTTATAGGGTCTTTGTTAAGCAGGGGACATTTCAATCGCGGGCGGGCAATTTTGTCTTTCCTCATTCAACTGCTCCTTGCCCTATCCTAATAATGCGGAACACCAGGTTAGGTAATGAGAAGCAGTCCTTAGTTTGACTCGGCCAGGGTTTGAAACCAACGACCTACCAAAACGGGAGGCGGGCACTCAACTTATTTAGGCCACCCCGTCTGGTTATGCACTGCTGAATACTTTCGCACAGTGTAGTAATTTCTTTTTTTAAATCATATGAAGCGTACCCGTTCGAGTACCCGCCTAACCCTCTAAAGAACCCCTTGGGACTTGGTTGGACAGCGTGGGGAAGAACACCGGAAGTGATGCATTCTGATCTCAAACGTGGAACCTCTAATCAGAAATTTGAATCAAAAAGCAATGTGACGCTACCACTGGCAGCAAATTCAGGTGCATAGTTTGAAAAGATTAGCCAGATGAATAATTTAGTTATTGTCACATTCATTGATTAAGCACGGACAATTTCAATCGTGATCAATTAGCCTTCCTCATACTACTATTCCTTTGCCAGACTAGGTAGCGACAAGTGGGGTTCTCTGTGGAGGAATGGTTAGAGTGTCTGACTTTTTTCTAGGTCAGACTCCTAATCTGAGGGTCAGCGGTTCGATTCCCCATGCCCCCAGCTCTACCAATTTGGATTTCCACCGGTGTGTATAACTTAGAGCGTCATCAAAGGCCGGTTGCTCTCATACCATGTCTATGTGGTGTGGGAGGTTAAAAATCCCTTGGGTCGGTAAAAGTGTAGGCTCGGGCTTTCTATCGACCAGCAGTGGAATGAGGAAGACCAGTCGTCTATGACTGAAATTTCCCCTGCTTAAACAACTAATGGACCCCCCCCCCCAAAAAAAGTGGCATATTGCATAAACACTACTCTGAAGGGATTGAAAGTAGTATCCGTAAAAAAAAACGGTGATTTTTCGTGAAAACGCGCATTTTCTCCCATAAGATTAGCATTGTCAGGGAATCGCAGAAAAAAATGTTGGAAGTCAGGTCTCACCTGTCTTTATTGTGACTGCATTATCGCCCATGGTAAAATATTTCTTATTTGGGTTTTCTGTTCTAGCAACATCTAAGATCACATCAGAATGAGATTGGAACTAACCAATTGATATCATATATATTGGCATTTTGTGAAGTTAATCAATGAATATAAAAAAAATCGTTGAAATCCGCGAAATCGTTGAGATCTGTCATCCCTGAATGTGTATAAAGAGGCTAAGGCTAAGTGCCCAGTTGACTTACTTGAGTTTGTAATGGCCCTTGTCCTTGTAGGGGCCCATGTCCAACTCGGTGACCTCCCAGGTGGCGTTTATCTCTCCGAGTGCTATCTCAATCTGCAGTTCCTTGGTGGCCGACTGAGAGATTTCATTAATCTTCTCTGCCATCTGGTCGAAGCCCCACTCAATGATCTTCTCCAGGGTGAAGTTCTCAGAGACAGGGTCGAACGTACGCCCCATCTCGTCCTGTAGATTGGTGACATTAACGGACAGGCAATGAGAACAGGTCAGACTTGAAAAGGTGGGTCATTGCCCAAAAGTCACGAAACCGCCGGTCGGTGGGAAAGTCTCATCCCTGTATATAGGACTAAAAATACAGGTCATTGCCCAAAAGTCAGGAAACCGCCAGATGGTGGGAAAGTCTCATCCCTGTATATAGGGCTAAAAATACGGGTCATTGCCTAAAAGTCAGGAAACTGCAGGTTGGTGGGAAAGTCTCATCCCTGTATATAGGACTAAATATACAGGTCACTGCCTAAAAGTTGTGAAACCACCAGGTGGTGGGAAAGTCTCATCCTTGTATATAGGGCTAAAAATACGGGTCACTGCCTAAAAGTCAGGAAACCACCAGGTGGTGGGAAAATCTCATCCCTGTATATAGGACTAAAAATATGGGTCACTGCCTAAAAGTCAGGAAACCGCCGGTCGGTGGGAAAGTCTCATCCCTGTATATAGGACTAAAAATACGAGTCATTGCCTAAAAGTCATGAAACCACCAGGCGGCGGGAAAATCTCATCCTTGTATATAGGACTAAAGAGGTGGGTCATTGCCTGAAGGTCGTGAAACCACCAGGTGGTGGGAAAGTCTCATCCCTGTATATGGGACTAAAAATGTGGGTCATTGCCTAAAAGTCAGGAAACCACCAGTCGGCAGGAAAATCTCATCCCTGTATATGGGACTAAAAATGTGGGTCATTGCCTGAAAGGCAGGAAACCGCCAGGTGGTGGGAAAGTCTCATCCTTGTATATAGGGCTAAAAAGACAGGAAACCACCAGGTTGAAAAATATTATACTAGTGCTTACCAATGAAAAATAACGTTAAATTTCACTGATATCGAAGGCTCTCATTACAAGAAACCTTACTCGCCATGTTACAATAATACTTTAAAATAAACTACAATGATGGGGAGAAGACTGCAACTAATTAGCAGCCGTCATTTACCACTGTAGCCGTTTAGACTGTGTGTAGGAAGGAATAACATCAAGGCCCAAAGGATTGACGGTAGTAGAATGTGGTTTATTACACAAAGTGTAATCAACCGAAGTTGCATCACAAAAGATTGACAGTAGTAGAATATGCTTACTCTACAAACATTCACCAACCAAGTGCCCCGCATAAACAACTTCACCCCTACATGACTCTCAGCATGGATGTTCCTCCTAGTGTCAGGGATTCGCCTGGCAGATGCTGATGTTGAGAGCACAGGAGCTGAGGAAAAACTTGACTTTGGGGAGGGGGGTGGTTTGTAACCTTACGATGGTTACTGGTTGCAGAACTGCAACATTTATAGAGAGACTCCGATAAATCGGCCCAATCTTTGGTTGAAGATTAAACTTCAGTAGGGAGTGTTGTAGAAGCTGGGTACATCGTTACAATGTTGTAACGGCGAAGCGTTGAGGCGGCCCCGAATCTCTTCGGTCCAGCAGTAGTTGAGCAGTGGTTGGCACTTGTATCCAGTTGACAGCAGCAAGGGTTTCGAGGAAGGGCGGGTAAAGATGGGTGCAGAGGTGGTTCCAGCAACAAGAACAAAGCAAGAGAAAACGTAAAGGTACAGGGGCCCACCCAAGCCCACAACTCCCCTGGTCAGGGGAGGAGTATGCCTGGGAGGAAAAAAAAAGGGTAGAGTGTAGGAAAGAGAAATGAGGAGAGTTGAGTCAAAGGACCGTGTCTATTTGCTCTATGGTGACCAACCAGCGAGCCATAGACAGGGACAGAGTAAGATTAGAAAGTGAAATGCTGGCGGGCTCCCCCCCCCCCCCTCCTGGAACTCTTTTCAGACATATCATGGAGGAGCAAGGCCGGCGGAGAGGAGATAGAGAGAGGTGTGGACAGAGTGCGGTCCGGATAGCAAGTGTCTCAGAGGAAAAATGTGTGACAGCCAACTTTATACCCAACTGGGGGATATGACCTGCCACCTACCAGGCACACCTGACCGATTTCAACCAATCAGAGTGCTCCTGGTTTGGGTGGTCATCTGACTGGGTTAGCCAATCAGGGGCCACATGCCCAGTATCTGGCCCATCTTTTCAAAGCACGCACCTGAATTTGCTGCCAGTGGCGGGGTCGCATTGCTTTGTTCTTCAAATCGCTGATTAGAGGCATGGTGCGACGGAACTGGTCCACACGCGACTTGCTAGTTTCCAGGATCTCCCAGTTCTTGTCCTATTTAACATAAAATGTGCATCATTGATTAAGTATCCAAGTCAATGCTTCCCCGAACTCCATTACTATATATGAAACAGTGGAGACATGGAATTGAAAATTTGCTCAAAATTTGAGAAAATGACCCAGCTTCTTGAACTAGCTAGGATGTGGGGAAACTTTAATTGAAAATCTCAAAATTACAGAAAAATAGCCAATTTAATCAGATAGCTGGGGTTTATTTGATACAACTTTGCATTTCTAGTTTACGTTGTAAGATAGAAAGCATACACTAAGGATAGAATATTGTTGCTGCTAAGATATGTTTCATAAAACTCACGACTGTGTCGTATTAAATGTATATCAAATTCTATGGCCAAATATCTGCGATAATAAAATAAGTTGACATTTTCAAAAAATGTCATTTGTAAATACTGAATGTACAATTTTTGACATTTTAAGAATAAAAAGGTAAACATGCTGATGAAAAATATGTATTCCGAAGTCAATGTCAAATTAGTATGTAATATTTATGCACACACAGAAACATTATTTTGAAAATATAGCATCTATGCACTCGGAAACGGGATTAATATATCAAATATAAAACTGCAAATATTAATCCAATATTTCGGCAAGTATGTGTATGCATGGAATTTGTGAAATAGTTGACATTCAACTTAAACCTGATGAACACCAGATATTAATTCTCAAACAATTCTTAGCTGTTTACGATAACACCGCATTTGTTTAGTAGATGGGCATATATAAAACACAAGCTATTAATTCTCAACTCACTTTTTAGCTGTTTGTCATACCACCGCAGTTTGTGTGTGTGTGTGTATATATATATATATAGTATACACAAACACGTATATATACCTATATATATATACATATACACGAATATGTTGGTTGTTGGAGTTTTCCGTCATTGCAACATATAAGGTCATGTCAGGACGGGTACCAACTTGTGACAGTGCGCACTCATGGAAACTTTATAGTGCTGCTTCACTGGGAGACCAAGCCACCAGCACCATGACCTGATATCACACCCAGTCACATTATCCTGACACTGAGCCAACCAGTCCTTGCCCTATCCTAATAATGCAGAGCACCTGGATAGGACGCGACAAGCATACATTTTTAAGTCATTGGTTTGGTCTGGTCACCCCATGAATTAGTATATGACTAGATAAAAGATAGAGGTGAATGACAACCATGTCTAAATCAGAGCAAATACCTGGAGCTCCTGATTCAAGTGTCCAGCGTTAACCTATATTTTCACAGAGTTGGTGAAATGGGAGAGAAGGCCAAAAAAAAACCAACAAGATGGCTGCTACAGAAAGCTCTCAATTCGAGTTTTAAAGTCTGTTAATCTACATGAATTCATTATTCCAAATAAGCGGGTAACTATGAAGAGGTATTTGAAGAATATATTTTGTTTCTTAGATTATGCATGTTGGCTGCAGGCTAACATGGGTAATTTGCACACGAGGCGCTGTCTATTTTTAGCCTTCCTGCTGATTCGCACTACGCCTGCTCATCACTTCACCGCCGCCTGCTGCTCTGACCACTTCGCTCACCCACCCTCCCACCCACTACTCAGTGGTTTCAGCGCTTCACGGGTTGTCTACTCACTGAATATGAGACTGAACTCTACGTGCTGCACTGGACATCTCAGCCTGAACTGCTCTTGACTGCTCGGTCTCTGCACCTAAACTTAACTCATGACTGCTCAACCGCTACTCGGTTATGATTACTTTTATTATTATTGAATAAATATTATTAAACCATGTTCTGCCTTTCTTCCCCCTTGTTGTCCGAGAGTGTGAATTAAGAATATATGTGATAATCTCATTGACCCAGCCTTCCGACACTTTTTCTGATGGCTTGTTCAGCAGCCCTGTCTCAGAGACAGTGCTGCGGGAGTAATAACTAGTATATTATAACATAATCAACTTGCACAGTTCATAAATGACCTAAACCATCACCATCTTGGTGATGGTGCTAAGTCAGCCTGTGGCAAAGGTAGAGGTTAGAGAACACAAAACAGCGTTAAAATTTAAACAACTGAAAAAAACATGTACATTACATGTTCTTACCTTATCTGTACTGTCTTTTGACTGTTCAGAAAGATTCAGCACTTACTTACATTGGATTTACCCTAACTTGTACCATGCAACAGAGATGCTAAAACTTATAATTACATGTTGCATTGCAGTAGGCCTATGGTATATTAAAGTTGCAAAATGCGATGAAATCATAACATTTTCAAAAGAAAAACATCTACCTAGATGGTTTGTTTGTTGTTGTTTTACGTCCTAGCAACACTCATCTACCTAGATTTTATCCTATATATTCAGTATCAGATTCTTGTATACTCATTCATCATTTCATTGGGGTTCCTTCTGGGAACTATTACAACTGCTGGCTTCATTCGAAATGATCTAGTTAACGTAGAAATGGCATATTGAACTTGGCTTCAACTGGTTTGGACACACACATAATTTTACATGCTTGCATTCCTAATATCTATCAAGTTGGTTTATTATCCGATTGTCTAGTGTTGCTAAGGACCACTACAGAGATACCTGTGTAGAAGTCATGGAAGTCACGGTTTAAAAAAAAATGAAATGTTTGGGTGGTGGGCTTAAAGAGGGGGGGGGGGGGTGCGTGGATTTGTGTTGTAGTTATTTCAATGTTGTACCATCAAAGATAAACATAAAATTAATCAAGTTAAGAAAGAGGATGTGAGACGCCACAATGTTATCAAACAGGTACATAATAATAATAATAATAATAATAATAATAATAATAATAATAATAATATATTACTTTAAAAAAAGAGAATACAAAAACAAGAATTCAAACTGCAGATGTATATATCCATCATTTGCTCAAATTTGTTCCTTTACCAAACTATGTTATTAACAAATATTTACTCTTGCACTCGGATAGCTTAGATATGATTGATTGATTGATTGATTGGTGGTTTCTTTACGCCGTGTCGGCAGCATAGTCCATATTCACGGCGAGGCGTGTAATGACAATAATGAATAATGGGTAGCATTATATATATTAATATATATTCTTCTTTTTCTAAACACGTGGGTATGGTGGCTGATAAAAGATATATATGGGTGGTCGGGTGAACAGATAACTTCCCCCTCCTCCTCCTCCTACAATCATCCTAAGCCGATAAGGAATAGACTACATCAGGGTTCCAGCGGCGTGGTGCATTGTGGGATGCATCAGAGCAAAACAAAGCTGTGAGAAGCACATGGCACATGCTAATACACTGGGTGCAGCTATGAAATGTGCTAGTTTCAGCTCATCTCAGCTCTTGTTTGAAACATAGAATACTAACTAAAACAATATATATAATACATTAAGATATTAATCCTTTATCCAGCATTGCATTTACATCAATATAACCAGCACATCTTATGCCATGTGCATTTAGATTTAGACAAATCTAGGCACTCAGACTAGTGTCAGTTTTATTTATTTTATTCATGTTTTTATTTATATTCTATGGTTTATGGACAGTTGTGTCTTAAACATATTCATTATATTATTATATTGCATCCTTCAGTCCATGTTTATGCCAAATTGTTATGTATTTCTAGTTATTTTGAATAAAATGCCAGATTTGCCCTACGCGTATCGGCAAACTCAATGGTCGTACGCCTTTGCTTTGCTCCCAACGCCGTTTTCAGCGCACGCGCAGTCAGAACCATGATGTAGTCAATTGTCTGGTTTTAATAAAACCAGACAATAAAACTTTTATTCATTGAAAATCAGCACACACCATTAAAACAGCAAAAACTTATAAATCTCTCATTCCTAGTTTACTGATTTCTTTTCAATCCTATTAAGCTGCAACAGAGAGCGAAAGGCTGACCTTGAGTTCGCGGCTCAGTTTGTTGAGCTTCTTGAAGTTGATGTTAGAGATGTCCTCCATCTCTTTCGTCTCCAGGCCACTGAACTGGCCGGTCTTCCATGCATCCCAGTAGCCTTCCCAGTCACGCGTTATCTCCCACACAAACTCAATCTGCTCCAGTTCCTGCAGTGACCCGAGCAACAAACGAAAAGTTAGAAATACATGGTACATACATTATAATACGCATCAACATATTCAATTGTTTCAGCCTTGGAGAAATACATATACCACAGTGAAATCGCCATTTTTTTTCATACGCCATTCTTTTTCATACGCCTTGATTTTACGCAAATTCGGATATAACGTGCTCAGAGGTATTCAACCCAGAATTCTTTATTTCAAAAGGTAATTCGCTAAGGCGGAGACACGACTGGTATATATCGGTATTTATTTAGATTAATATTTTCCTGACGCGTTATGATTAATTGTTGTATGATTATTGATGATGCCCGACTCCCCTTAATGCAACCCACGCCCACGAGCTTAAGGGACCAGGTTTCTGGCCGGATTCGAACTCTTCAACCCTACCGCTTGCCCCTTATACTAGAGGTGTGGGTGGGTGAGTTTGGAGTGGAGGCTGCCGGTTCGGAGTTTAGTGTGCTTTGTGTTGAGATACTCGGTACGCGATCACGTGACCAGAATTTTGGCGGGAAACGTGTGTGGGGACGCAGCCCGATTAGTCCAAGTACCCACGAGCCACGAGGTGGCGCCACCACAGGATGGGCAGCTGCTGTGCGACTTAATGTTTGGTGGTTCTCAGGCATCAGGGCCGCATTCAGGGTCCGTCTCGGAGGAGCCTCAGAGACGTCTCGGCAATGCTTTTTGGCCTATTGCCGTTCAGGGTCTGTCTCAGAGACATCTCCCATTTCAGTCAGGAGATGAAAAGAGCCTCGAAAATGGCCGGCGTATACAGTGCAGCTTTTCCATTGCAAATGGCCACCGCCTAGGGGGGGGGGGGGGTGTCACCATTTTCGAGGCGGCCGACAGCTAAATGCCGTTCAGACCAGAGTGACTTCAGGGCTGCCTCTGAGGCGCTTCCGAGACGGACCTTGAACACGGCCCAGTTCAGCTAAAGGAGTCTACATTGCTTGTGCTGGTATTAATTTTCAGTCGTTATCGGACGTCGGTCCGGTTAGTTCATTTGAGTTGCTTATGCTTAGTCGAGTCGTCGTGCCTCACCCCTGAAATTGGTCGTGTTGCTTAGGCAACATGGGTAATTCGCGATCGAGACGGGACAGATAGTGCTGCCGATCCTTCGTTCTTGATATCCGCGCTAGCCAACTACACCCAGTGTAACGATCTTACCCGGCAGGTGGCCGGCCCGCCGCCTACCTCCAGGCGGCGACACCAGCGCGTGCCGACGATGGTACCTGGCGACCCCTTCTCTGACATCACTTCTGCTCACCACCACCACTCCTCTGGCACTTCACCACCAGACCCTGGACCCTCAACACCCTCCCGCCTTTCTTGACCGACCCACCCAACCCTACACCAGAGAGTCAATTAGTAGCTTTGTGTGCCGGGTCATGGGGATCCAAAACTAAGATCTCAGACATTGACCTCCTTCATTCTTGTCAAACTTTTAGCAAAATAAATTTCCCATACTCTGTAGTCCTGTGTCGTGTCGTGAATTACCCATGTTATTCCAACATGAACAATTCAATAAACTGAACCCTAATTTAGCATCACCCTGCTTTTTCATAACATTTTCTGGACCCGTGATAATGGGGTTTCAAGCCATTAGGCTCTGGTGGTTTGTTTTTTATATGTAGATAATCTGGAATTAAAGATACTTAATTTAATTTGAGGTATCTCCATTAAAAACTTGCAATAAATATGCTATGTATTACCTACTTCGTCGTGAATACGACCTTTGCTGCTGACACGATCTTAAATAACCACCAACACCTCAATAAATCAACATACTTATAGCTTGAAGCTATTGGGTTCATTTTTCTTTTACATGGCTGTAATATTCCGGAATAAACGTTATTGAGTTGATATATTATGCTTAGCTGTCTCAATGGGAAACATATTTAAACCAACAGGCTATGTACTATACACTTATAGCTTCAAGATATTACGTTTTTCTTTATATGGATGTAATATTCCGGAATAAAAGTTATTGAATTGAATTATTATGCTTACCTCTGCTTTTTTTTAAATCCAATGAAAATGCTATATACTTATAGGTTATAGTTTCAAGCCACTGGGTTCGAGATTTTTTTTTATATGAATATAATATTCTGGAATAAAAGTTATTGAATTGCATTGAATGCGTCCTTTTATTATTATTATTAGCCTTTTTTCTGGAATGGGGCCTAGATCATTATTAATGCTTTTATTTAATTATTGAATTAGACGTGGTGTGGCACCGAAAAAGGAGCTCTTATACGGTTTCTCTGACCAAGTTAATAATCTTTCACTGTGCATATCATAGCTATATAGTGATTCATATTTACTTTAGGAAATCTACCTAATGGCAATTCAAATAGAATGAATGACATTTTAGAAAAAGGAGTGGCTACGCGTATGTGAGCCGTATTCGTAGCCTGCCGGTCTAGACGTAAGGCAGTGTGTGCGCATGTGCCTTAGTTCCTCAGGTATCTTTAGCATCCGTGGCTACGCATACGTGAACAACAACCCTAATTATCACAGTAATTTGTCCTTTTTGGTGCTTTGAAAGTAAATTTCTCTTATTTCTATTAAATAGTTAAGATCTTTCTCTACAATTACACATTCAGCTTTTTTTTTATCAGCCAATAGGGAGTTCTTGAATTTATTTTGCGAAAATATTTTTTGAGGCTGTGATCCGGTGTCACGGTTTCAGTTCTCAACCAGTTTCAGTTCTCAACTGTCGCTTCTGTGCATGCGTCTAAATCCAACAGCGCCGTCGTAGCAGCTCTCACAGGCTAAGTACAACTCATTTATGGTATATTAGCACTCATATACTTTGCTTTTGCTGTTGATGTGTGCGTGTGGTGATTTCTAATGTGTAAATCACTCTAAAACCACTGTTGAGTTTAGTAGTTCATTTTTGACGCATGCGCAGACGGCGCTGTTGGATTTAGACGCATGCGCAGAAGCGATGTTGAGAACTGAAACTGGTTGAGAACTGAAACCGCGACACCGTATGGCTACCAGTACTACTGGCACTGACACTCAGAATATGCCAACTTTCACTATTATCTCTGCTTTTTAATCCTTTCAGAGAAAATTGCTCTTAGGTTAAATTAAATACTCCAGATCTTCCTCTTCAATCGCACATAGACATCATTGCTGCAGCACAAATTACTGCATTGTTTTAGCCTTCGCGAGTGTTAGTTGCCAGTGCTCTGACGCCAAAATGTGTAGGGCAAAACTTCGAATTTATTCAAAATTCATAGAAATACATAACAAGTTGGCATAAACATGTATGTAAACATGCAATATAATGATCTGATGAATATATCTAAAGACAAAATGAGCTGAAACTAGCATATTTCATAGCTGCACGTCCACATTGCTCAACGTCAACAGTGTATCTGTAAGTGGCAAATTACAAGCGGATGCACGCACATTTTGCGAAACACATGCGTGCGCATCTTCATGTACGCCTTGACCGCGAAGCTACACCTATGGCTCACGTACGCGTAGACACTACGTTTAGAAAATGGACTTTACTTCTATGTCTCTTAGTTATCATAGAAAATGGAATTTACTTCAACATAACTAAGAAATGTACATGCTACAATATTAGCTTAACGTTAAATGTGCTATAATAATATTAAGGATGATGATGAGATTGAACAATGATAATAAAGAGCATGACTACTTTTTAAATGGCACTAGCATGAACTATGAAAACTACAAATAAATTCAGAATTAAAGTTCAAGTTTATCTAAGAGCAGTGTTCAGCTATGTCTTAATAAAAATAGAGTTGAACTGACATGTGCTATAGTGACAAGTAAATTGTGTACAAACGTTGTGAACTATGCTGTGTGCATCTATACATCATTGACTAGGACACTGTTGGATAACATTCACAAAACATGCATATGAGACTGTCTCAAAAGGTGCTAAGCAATATGGGACAAAACTTTGTCCATTGTAATGATCAACATACTATCTGCTTATGCATTTGCTCAGGATAAACTGATTTGTTTTTTACATGGTGTTTCATAATCCCAATAGAATACATATTGATTTGAAGCAAATGTCCTTGTGTTTTCAGTGTAGCCGTTTCTGTGCTGTTTTGTGTCAATCGTTACAATGGGGGAAAAAAAAGAAGAGTTATCACCTTTTCAGACAGGCTCATATACTGCTAGACTCGCAAGATAGATATCACATCCTATAGTAATTGCATATGTATAAGCGTTTATGTGACCATCAATGTGGTATAGGATTTATGTGTAAGTATCTATGTGAGTGCTAATATAGTGTAGTGTTTATATGAGTGTAAGTATTTATGGAAGTATCAAAATGGCATAGTATTTATGAATTATTAATGTAGTATGTATATGCGTAAATATTTATTTGAGTGTTAATATGGTATAGAATTTATGTGTAAGCCTTTATATGAGTGTCAACATGGTATAGTATATATATATATATATATATATACTAAATATATATATTTATATACTATATATATATATTTATATATATATATATATAAACATTTATGTGAATGTCAATATGGTTTGTGCATTTCGTGATTCTATAGGATCTGTGACATGGTACAAATACATGTGATATGGACAACACAGATTTGTATCCAACCATCGGGGATCAACCATCAAACAACCATCTAAGCAGTAAAGAACGCCATAGCATCTAGAAGTAGGTCACTGGGTCAATTAAACAATGTCCACATCAGTGAAACAGCTACATATTGAATGTTGAAAGTACAAAACAAAGCTACCTAACATTAAAGAACATCTCACATAATATTCTATACAATGAACTAGTTTGAGAAATTATCATATACTTAGATTTTCGGCAAACTAGCATACAATGGGGATATATGCCACATGTGTGATGGCCAAATTCAGTATCACATTGAGGTGCGATATAATCCTGCTTTTTGTTGTGTGTGTGATTCGTGAATTCCCTCTTAGCAGATCAAGTGTGGTGTTCTCTGTGGCGGAGTGGTTAGAGTGTCTGACTTTTTTCTAGGTCAGACTCCTAATCTGAAGGTCAGTGGTTCGATTCCCCGTGCCGCCACCTCTGCCAATTTGGATTTCCACTGCTGTGTATAACTTCCAGTGACATCAAAGGCCAGTTGCTCTCATACCATGTCTATGTGGTGTGGGAGGTTAAAAATCCCTTGGGTCGGTAAAAGTGTAGACTCAGGCTTTCTATCGACAAACTGTCTAATGGTGAAAACAAGTCTATTCAGACTTATCCATGATAGGCAGTATAAATCTTCAAGAAAAAAAAAGAAAAAAAGTTAGCAAATTCCAAAAAGGATTGCCAGCTTGCCAATTTGTTAGAGTATATGATAAATACAGAATTAAATTTGACTATGAAAACGCATCATATTACTGCACAATGCATTCGTCAACATGGCGGGGAAAACATCCAAGGATCTAGCTTGCGATTTTCGGGTGGTACCCAGATGAAATTAAACACTATTTGAATAAAACGCGATAGAATAAAATTCTATAAAACATATATATATCATTTTGCGGGGGGATAAATTGCAATCTCAGGTGGTATGTAGCTGCGTACCTGCAGTATACCGCAGCTAAGCCCTTTACACCACATGTACAGGGTCCGTACACATGTGAAGATATGGAATTCAAGGCTTTTCAAGGCTGTTTTTGATAGGAATTCAAGACTATTTTCATTTGGATTTCAGAAAAAAACAACAATGGCGAATGGTGATTTCAGACTAATTTAGATCAGTGAGGACAGTTTAATAGGATTCAAGGCTTTTCGAGATTAATTACCCCAAATAGGTTAAATTCGACGCTTTTCAAGACCTTGAAATGGGGCATATGATGTTCAAGACTTTCCGGGAGCCATACGCACCCTGCATGTACTTCAGCCGTATTTGGATTACATTCATTTCCACCCGGTTGACTTAGGCTAGGCAGTAATTGTGCTTGTCTCATACGCTCATGCAATTCTAGTAGAACACTAATTCAGGTCACTGAAAGCAAATGCTACCGTGCATGCGTCTATGGGATTGCGAGACTCACGCTGAGAATGGTAGCATTGTGATCTGCTATCGCAATATTATCGAGATCACATTCAATTGATTCGATGAATTGATTCATTTTTTCGTTGAGTTCCCACTGAGTGAGAGAGTCCGAACTGTTAACCTGCAGTAGGGCAGACACGTAGTGGCGTTAGTTGGTACTAACAAACTATATTAGTAGGAGTAAGGCCAAATAAAATAAAAAGTTGGTGCTCGTCCTTTTTATCACACAAATCAGGGTCGGGCAGGTGGTTTTTATTTATATTTTTTCCCAGTACTCTTTACATGATTTCAATAGCATGATATAAACATCAATTTCAGTGGATGCACATGTTGTTACGGTGTTTACTGCTGTCCATACATAGTTACGTATAAACACCTGAAAGTTGAATTGCTGCTAGCCCGCCACATTTTAAAGTTAAAACTTTAAAAAAAAAAAAAAAATCAGTGCGAGCGATTTTTCAGGCACGCGCAGGGACGATCACCAATATTTGTTTTTATTTGGCCTAAGGGGGGGGGCACATATAAGTAGGTCATGCATGTTTCGGTCATTTCACTCTGTTATAATTAGTATGTTCACCCATACACCCTACCCCATAAAGGATGAGCGCTTTCACCAACACCCCCACCAGCCAGTCTCACCCCCCCCCCCCCCACTTCCTTACACACATACACAGACACGCACAGTCCTAAGTGGAAATAGGGCAACAATTGCAATTCAGTGTTGGATGGGTAATTGTATGTACATTAAGGTGATCTGTAAGGGGACTACAGGAGGAAGGGCGCTAGAGGGTGACAGGGTGAAAAAGACGGAAGGGCGAGAGAGAGTGCGATGGGGAGGGACTGACAGAGGGTGGGGAGTGGGTACGGGAGAGGAGAAGGAGCATAAGGATGGAGTGGAAAGGAGGAGAGGGGAGGGGAGGGGAGGGGAGGGGAGGGGAGGGGAGGGGGGAGAGGGGAGGGGGAGGGGAGGGGAGGGGAGGGGAGGGGAGGGGAGGAGGGCAGGGGAGGGCAGGAGAGGAGGGGAGAGGAGGGGAGGCGAGAGGGGAGGGGAGGGCAGAGGAGGGCAGGGGAGGGCAGGGGGGAGGGAGGAGAGAGAGGAGAGGGGGGGGGGGGGAAGGAGGGGACGGGAGAGAGGAGAGGAGAGGAGAAAGAGGAGGAAAGTGACAGAGGGGCGAAGACAGGAAGAAGGGAAGAACCTATTACTTCAGAAGCCTATGCTTGCCAAAATTAATCTAGCATGTTTGCACTTTAAATATCACAAAAGTTAGTCATTTAACATAACAGTTACTTCAAATTAGAGTAAGGTGGATGGATTATAACGCTCAACCTTATTTCATTTAGCGAAAATAAATTCACCAGAATCCAGAAACTGGAACCAGCTGTTTCGGGAGAATCGATATAAACTGATCCCAGTGCCTTCTCCCATGTTTTACAGTACTCAAGAGCTTTAACACCAGCGGAAACAAAGATGCAAAATTGCTAAACGTATTAATCACCACTGTGGGGTAGGGGTCGGTCTTAAGCATTGCTTATTCATATTATGAATATAATATTATGAATATAATATTATGAATTTGAATTGTTGTTAAAGCTTACCCGCTCGATCTGGCCTATCTCCTTGGAGGGCGGCTGGTCAATCTTGAATATGGCGAGACCTTTGCGCAGCTGTACCTCCTGCTCCTTCAGGGACCCCATCTGCTGGCGGATGAGTGCGATCTTCTCCAGCGCATCGTTCGTCGGGATGACCGAGGTGAAGGGGCCGTTCAGATGGAACTCCTCCACCAGCGCCAACACTTGCTTCTTGAACTCTTCCGATTGCGCCAACAAGCCCGTCTTGAATTTCTCCTGCAGTGGGTGAGAGGGTTCAGGCAAGTGAGTGTAGTGTAGTGTAGTGTAGTAGTCAGCGCTGACCTCTTGGGCAAGGAGCCGCATACACAGGTAGGCGTGGATAGGGTGATGGCAGCAGGGAGTCTAGTAGTGCCAATGATTTTCCGTTTCAAAATAAGGCAAATTCCGTTTCACCAAATAGCAAATTCCGTTTCAATTCCGTTTCAGAAAAAAAAAGAAATTCCACTGTTTAATTTTATGCTTGATTATGTTACTTATGTGTTGCTATCATGTTAGAATTAATTGAATCTTGTCTAATTGCAGGTAAAGAGCTTTCTGATGACAGAGTAAGAGACACTGAGATGGTGATGGGGACTTTAGCATTCAACTTGACACTGCACTTTTATTATAATGATACCAATTGAAATAATAATGTAATACATCACAACATGGATCATCACACAAAAGAATGACAAATAAAATTTAAATAAATACTGATGTTAGATTGGAGATCATGACTATCTGAAATCCATAAAACAGAACATGAAATTGAATATAACATATAAAAGTTAATAAGATATAAGTAAAGTCAATAAATATGCATATAAATCACAAAATAACGGAATTCCGCTCCAACTTATGAATTCCGTTTCAAACTTGACAATCCGCGATTTCCGTCCGTTTTCCGCGACCGCGGAAAATCATTGGCACTAGTCTAGGTGGTGGTGTAATGGTTAGCACACTAGCCCAGAATGCAAGAGTTGTGGGTTCGAATCCTGCTCTAGGTGTAATGTTTCCCATTTTCATCACCCTGACGACACTGGTTTTCTTTGGGGGGGGGGGGGGGGGGGGGGGAGCGCGTTTCTTTTAGTGGTCGTTGGTTTATTCTGCTCATAACGGTTAAGTGCATACATGTGCTTGTTTTCACTGGTGTGCAGTAGTGGTCATAATCCATATGGATTGATTTTCTTTTCCCATTTTGGGGGGGGGGGGGTCGATTATATTTTTGTACATAGTTAACTTTTGTAACACCTTGTACCCATGTAATTAGTGTTTTAATATTGGGGGGGGGGGGTGTCACAAGGTTAGGTTTGGGGATAATTTGTACACATTTCAGGTACTCCATTTTCTTTTTGTTGTATTCAGCTCATTTTGCTTTAGAGACACCTCCCATTATTTCAACTGCACGTCTTGCCTAGCACTTACATGATCATTAGTTGTTTCGTATGGTGTCTCCTCTTGGTTTGTGATGTGCTATGGCTTACTCACTATCCCTGATCTATTACTTCGTACATATATCTTTATCTATAATGTTCAGCAGCACTCTAGGTAGCAAAAAGTATCAAATCTCCTTCCTTCCGCCTCTGAGTGCCTAAAACTGATATTGTGTGATAAACATATAAACAAATCTAGGCAATTGGCTTAGTTTATAGTAATTTGTAAAGCTGCATACTCCGATCAAACATAACATTTTCAAAACCAAAACAATTATCTAGATTTGATTCTACATATCTAACTTAGATTGATTGATTGATTGGTGGTTGCTTTACGCCGTGTCGGCAGCATAGACCATATTCACGGTGAGAAATGCTTGGTTTTTTTTCAAACCATTGCTTTTACATGTAAAAGCAGACAATCAATTATGTGCCAATAGACACTCATTAAATTAGAAAGCTCACAATCATATATTTGTGGTCAAGGGAAACAAATTCCAAATATCTAACTTAGATACTGGTGGACTTATTAAACATTTGTCACCACATAATAATAAGGCAATTTAAAATAACCTGTTACTGCAGATACCTATGGTGTCAGAGTTTTGGCATGCTGGCCAAAATTAATCTGGTAGAAGTGTACTTGAAATATCTAAAAAGTTAGCTATTTAAAATAAAAGTTACTTCAAGGTAGATCATAACGATTAACCTAATATATTTATCTCAGAAAATGACAGAAACTGAAAACCATCGGACTATGTAACCTTAAACCCACTCACCTTGTGTTTCTTGAGCATGGTGTCGGCATCGTCAAGCGTTTGCTTGAACACGGCCCACTCGTTCGGCAGTTCGTGCAGCATGTTGGAGATGGCCTCGGGGATCTGCACCTCGTACTTCTCCATGATGGCGTACTGCTCCTCCAGGGGGCCGAACTTCGCCTCCACCTGTTCCTGGTCCCCGTAAAGTTGGTCCCAGAGGGCCAGGCTCTCCCCGAGCTCGTCTAGTGTCTGCGGCGTGCTCGAGACCCTACAGAAGTGGGATGAGCAACATTCTTTTTTTTCCCCCTTTTTTGTTGTTGTTTACATTAGTTGAACATGAACAAGGTATGCAGGTATTGCAGGTATAGCAATACCTCAGGGAGTTTGATGCCCCTGCCCTGCAGAGTTGTAAACCACTGCCTTGTGGTAGAGGTTCTTGACAGAACTGAAGGCTAAGGGAGCAAACCCTAAACAGAAAACCATGTCACAGTGGCAGCATTAAGGGCGGTTGATGTATGGAACTCCCAACATCTCCCGACCAGCCACTGCAGGGACAAATAGTTTTGCGCCTGTCTTGACATGTTCTTGCTGGTGTGAAACCTCTATTTGCTCCCCAAGAGAGTGCCGCTGGTAACTTGCAAAAGCCAGCAGCACTTCAACACTTTTGCAGGCAGCTTTCATGAAATTCTCATGGACGCAACTCTCACAGCACAGAGCTAAATGGAGAGTGGCAGTCAAGTAAAGAAAGCAGTCTTTGTCGCTTCGTGACCGACAGCATGATGATGATGATGACATTTGTTGATTAAAGCTGCATAATCCAACGAAAACATTAACTTTTCAAAACCAAAACAATTATCTAGATTTGATTCTACATATCGAGAGTCCATACACATGTGAAGATATGGAAGTCAAGTCTATCTTAAGACTGTTTTCTATATGAATTTCAAGACTATTTTCATTTGGATTTCAGGGGAAAAAACCAACAATAGCAAATGGCAATTTCAGACTAATTTAGATCAGTGGGGACAGTTTAATGGAATTCAAGGTTTTTCAAGACTAATTACCCCAAATAGGTTAAATTCAAGGCTTTTCAAGGCCTTGAATTGGGGCAAATGAAGTTCAAGACTTTCCAGGCCTCATACGAACCCTGAATATTAAACTTAGATATTAGTGCGCTTATTAAACATTTGTCACCATACAGAAGAAAATGCTGAGGCAATTGAATAGAACACGTTTGCGTGGTTGCACTTCAAATATCTCCAAAGGTTAGCCATTTAAAATAAAAGTTACTTCAAAAGTAAAGTAGGCTAGATTATAACGATCGACCTAATATGTTTATCCCAGTTTAAGCAGGGGAAATATAAGCAACAGAACCAAAATTTGGGTTTCCACGATAAGTTTTTGGTTCTCATCACCTGCTTCACACTCACAGACAGAACCCAAAATGTATTTCCCAAAAAATTTGAAATCCTATAGGTTGAGCTTGATTTTTTGTTTAACAATTCGCTATGCGTACTTCTCTGCGTTTGATTTGATGAACTCATGAAGCTCTTCAAGCTTGGCTGTGGCGATCGTGTAGAGTAGGCTGGTGAACTTGTTCTGCCACTCTTGGCAGTGCGCGAGGATGGCAAACTTGAGGGGTGAGCAGTCGAGCAGCACAAACTGGATGTTGAGGATGGTCTCCTGCGTCTGCACATTGTTCGCCACCTCGGTGTAACTGCAGGAGCAAGCATCCTCAATGAACCCTTTTTTTTGTTTTGTTTTGGAGGTGGGTGGAATATATTTATTGGAATATATTTATTGCACTGGTCTTCCAGTCATTTTTCAATTCAAGATTATTTACACAAAAATGATTGTTTGTTGGTGTTTTAAGTCCTAGCAACATCTAAGGTCATATCAGGACAGGCACCAACTTGTGACAGTGCGCACTCATGGCGACTTTATAGTGCTGCCCCACTGCAAGGGAGACCAGGCCGCCTGCACCATGATCCAATATCCCACACAGCCACATTATCCTGATACTGTGCCAACCAGTCTTTATCCTATCCTATTAATGCCAAACACCAGGAGAGGTAGCGACAAGTATCAATTTTATAAGTCATTGGTTTGTGTCGACTGGGATTCAAACTTCTGACCTTTCGTGTAAGCCTGCGCTCATACTAATTCGGTATGAACAAAATGAGGGAATTTGGGTCAAAGCTTTTAGCTGTTTTACTATAGAACAAGGAGGCCAGAATTTGAGATTTTCCTAAGTTCAAATTGACATAACCTTTTGATATTTACTTTAGAAAAATTATGACTACCATGTTTAAGTTCCATTCAAAGTCTTTCCATTGGTATATGTTCCATTGAGATACAATGCATTCCATAATAAAAAAAACACATAGCTATATCGTTACCCTAGTAATTATTATTAAAGTGACCCGATATACCTCATGGAGAAAACAAACAAATTCCGAATAGTTCTAATTTGTGCCACTGGTGGTGCACGTTTAGTATTGAACTTTGCCATTTGGTGGTATCGGGTGACCTAGATTGGTTATGTGACAGCTGCTGTTTTGAAAATGGCTTGGTGAGAGTAGAGAGAAAGGAGAGTAAACCTTAGGTATTTCAATTTTTTAGAGTAGTACATAAAGGAAATATATTTACTGTAATGTAAAATATGTGTTAGTATAATTTCATTTATATTATGCGATTTCAACACCCTGGAGAGTATATACAATTGGATTTTAATCAACATAAGGTAGGAATGCCAAACTAAGACCATCAACAGTGAGACACATTTTCTTCAACTTTTACATCGGGTTGTAATTCACCTCCGAACGGAGTCAGAGGTGAATCTTTTATCTACGTTGTTCTCATACCGTGCAATATCTGCGTCGAAGGATGACACCTGTGGATTGAGTTTCTGGTAACGGCGGATAAAGGCGTCCTTGTTGATCTCCCAGATCTCGCGGTAGTTGTCCCAGGTGGACAGGTAATTCTGCAGGTTGGTGGCGTTCGTCTGCATCCCCGTGCCGATCTGTACCATGATCTTGTCGATCTCATCATTTTGACTGATAATCACATAGATTGGCTGGGGAGAAATGGAGGGAGTTGAGGGTGGAAAGAAAACGAATACTTTATCACTTCTACAGGGATGAAAGTGGCCTCCAACAAAAAACACGGAAATCAAGCCGAGATTATTACACCGATGGCAATTTTTCCTTCTCCGCGTAGAATTGTCAGTTAATCGCGTAAAAATACCGGAAGGCAGGTTTCAACTATCCTTTTTTTGTGGCTATATTATCGCTTGGCAGTAATAGAATCAAACAAGCGCGAATTAGCTCAGTGTCTGGACAGTGAGATATCGAGTCATTTCTAACTAGTTCTTGTTTGGGTTTTATGTTCTAGCAACATCAGGTCATTTTGTCTAACGTTAATCGTTTTAAAAAAAAAAGAATTTAATCGCGGAAATCCGTGAAATCGCGGAGATCTTTCACCCATGCTTCTGTTATCACAAAAGCGAGTACCTGACTTCCGGTGAAGCTGATATGAGGGGGGGAAATGTGCCCCAAGACAAAAAATCGGAAATCCGCCGAAAATCGGAAATTTCTCATCCCTAAATTATATAAAAATTATGAATTGAATGAATGAAGCACAAGATGTCATTTTACAACAACAAAAAAGCCAAACATTTTCTGACACAAACCCGTGTCAGTGAACACCAAAATAAAATAGCACAAAGCTTGTGTCTCCGAACTCCTACTGTGTGCATTTGTTTCCTCAGGGTCTTGGTCAGCAATGACATTGAGGTGTGACCTTGACTGACCAATGACCTTGACTGACCAGTGACCCTGACTGACTAGTGAACATAACTGACCAGTAACCTTAAAGTTGTATAGTCCGATGGTTTTGAGTTTCTGTCATTTTCTGAGATAAATACATTAAATTGATCTTTGTAATCTAATTTATTTTAGTTTGAAGTACCTTTTATTTTAAATGGCTGACTTTGGAGATATTCTATAAGTGAAAATATGCCAAATTAAGGAAGCATGTACAAATTCACTCAACGAGACAAACAACACAAGGCGAATATGGATTTAAATAAAGAATTATATATTTATTTAAAGAAAATAAGTCCGTAACTTCCAGGAAGTTGAGCGATCAAGTATGACTGAGCGTGTTCGGCGACAGGGCCAATCTTAACTAGTGCAAATATGAACAGTCATGAGTAATCAAAGGCAGCAACAATCAGTAAGCGATATGACAGAAATCAGTTCCATAGTAATAACAGAAATAACAAGTATAAAGTAACAGTAAGCGTAAATAGAGTAACAGATAACGACTTAACGCAACGACCAGCGCTCAACCCTTGGGTGGGTGGGTGGGAGAGCGAACCTGCTGCTTCGACGGCCGGGTGAGAAGTGACCACTACGCGTGTCGCGATACAGCAAGAAAACTACTCGACCTGGTTGCCTCGTTGAGCAAATTACTCATGTTAGCCTCGCCAACATGACAAATTCACTCAACGAGACAAACAACACAAGGCGAATATGGATTTAAATAAAGAATTATATATTTATTTAAAGAAAATAAGTCCGTAACTTCCAGGAAGTTGAGCGATCAAGTATGACTGAGCGTGTTCGGCGACAGGGCCAATCTTAACTAGTGCAAATATGAACAGTCATGAGTAATCAAAGGCAGCAACAATCAGTAAGCGATATGACAGAAATCAGTTCCGTAGTAATAACAGAAATAACAAGTATAAAGTAACAGTAAGCGTAAATAGAGTAACAGATAACGACTTAAACGCAACGACCAGCGCTCAACCCAAAAGTTGACCGAGCGCTGCGGGGGCGGCGCTGATATGTATGTTTTTAAGATAGAGATTTACTGCAGAACTTTTCCAGGTACCTGCTGACATTAAATCTTCCAAAGTCAAACATGTACCGCGGCAAGCCTGTGCTGCCCCTCGTCTTAAGCTATGGAGAGTGAATCCCCTGTTAATACCGAAAACTTGAAAGGAAACTAATCTAAGGGCCCTCGACAACGTGGCATTAGTGAGGGGAAGACCTGTTGGCAGTATGAAAGCTGGGGAGTCTTCGGGCGGAGCGATGGTTTTTATATAATTAAGCCAGGCTTTCAGTGGACAACATGTGGAGCCTGGTAGGGCAGGCAGTCTAAATATAACAGGAGCATCAGAGGAGGATCTAGTCTTGGTAGATCGGATTGTTACCATAATTGAATCAAGTCTAGGTTTGATATCTTGGAATTTAAGGATATGCGGATTGTCTTGTAGAGATAGAGAATTAGGGACCAGATTACTTTGTCGTATAAGAGTAAAGTAGCCTATAATCAGTGCAGCTATCAGCACCACTGGCAGTGGTACCAAACCATACAGGAACGTAATCAACCGTTTGAACTCAGAACTGTTAATCGGAGGTGCACGCACTGTTACATGTGACGAGTTTTTTAACAAACCTCTCTTCATCGTTTTAATTTCTGGTGCTGCGAACGCAGCGGCATCGCCAGGGCCGGCCTCCACCCACAACTTAACCGAACTAAAGTAGTTCGCTATTGCCCTGGTGACTTCAATCTGTCAGCAAGAAATAAGAGGAAAGACAATAAATCATATACAGTTGGACTATTCGCTGTTACGCTGTGTTGTCGACAAAACCTAAAGTAATGTGAGACGTGCCCCGCCTTGTTCTTCCATGTTCTAGGCGCCAATGCGCTCGTATAGCTGTTGATCAGCCACTGGTGATGCTTTACCGAGTACCCTGGAAGATAGAGGCAAAACAGTTTACTATCTTCCAGGGAAAGTAACAGGCAATCAAAAGTTCAATGTACTCATGTCAACATTCACCGACAACTGCTTCAAGTTCTTTTCCCTACACATCGCATCTGCCTTCCGTCTAGATCCCTCAGAGTACGGGGCCCTACTAAGCGCATCCGCCAAGATCAACAACTCGCCCGGCTTGTGGCATATTTCGAGCTCAAAGTTCAGATTAGCTGCTATCAGCCAAATCTGCCTCGCGCATGCACATAAGACCTTATCTCTTCCCTTACCTGACTCCAGCACCTGTTGTGAAGCCAAGTTATCTGTGTTAATTCTGACCAAATATTCGTGTGGGTTCGCTGGCAGGAGGAATTTAACCGCATGTACCAAGTTAAGAGCCTCCAATTGTGTTATTGCTAGCCCCGCAGTCCGTAATTCTTCGGAATACTCCGCTATGTAGAAACTATCTACCGAAAAAGCCCCCCCTGCTCTCAGAGTTGAATCGCATTCTATTACCCAATTGTCCCTAGGTTTGTTCGGCAATAACTGGACCCCATTGTAGGATTCTGCAAATTTTTGGAACCATTCAAGGTCCAACAATAAATCACTATCAAACTTATGCTGCCCTACATAGGGGGAGCCTCTCAACGCCTCCAGAACTCTATTCGAAAACCTAGAAGCCGGTTTGATACACTTTGATAAGTGCTGCAGTTTTCCCGCTAGACTCTGCAACTGCTTCCTAGATGCCGTAGACTTAGATTTCCAACCTAGACATTCATCAAGGACTTCTCTAATCTTTTCTTTGGGTAACGTGACAGACATATGCACCGTGTCAATTACGAAACCCAACCAAGTAATCTTCTTATCTGGAGCTGAACACTTAGCAAGTGCCAGGGCTAAACCAAGCTGTGAAGTTAACTCATTAAACCTGTCATATGCCATTACCGCCCTTTCTTGTGTTTTCTCTATCCCGATGAAGTCATCTAAATAGCATAAGGCGAAGAAGCCCTCCTTTCTAAGTAACCAAACTATAGCCCTGGTGGTCCTCGCACAAGCAAGCGCCGACGTCCTACACCCGAACGGCGGCGCAATATCAATATATATCTTCCGATTCAGTGAAATCCCCAACAGCGGCGTGGACAGCGGACAAACCCTGAGCTGTCGATAGGCTCTAGCCAGATCCGCCCCCCACATCCATGCATTAGGTCCCAAGATCGTCAACCTGTCCGTCAATGTATTAACTGACGGCAATGAAAAATTGAAAGGAGCACCTAAGTAAAAACCCTTCACTATGCCTGCGTTTACACTCCTCCCTAGAGGAAAGCTCAGATCTATTATAATACGCTTGTCAGAAGAATTCTTCTTCGGCCTCGTCATCATCGGACTCAATTGAGTCCAAGGGTGAAACGGCATCATATCAAAAGGACCAATGAGTGCCCCATGACTAAGCTCAGTATTAATAAATTTGTGAATATGATAATCGGCCTCTGCCGCCGCCGAATGATTTTTGAAAGTCGGAGTCGGTATTCTCTCAGACGTATAATCTAAGGGCCAGCCGAACTCCAGATGTTCTACTAGCAACGTGTCGGGGTAATCAAGAAGGAGAGCGCGCCATTTTGAAATAACTAGCCCTGACGGGACTGAAATCCGCGCACTCAGATAATTTGGAAGACCCGTCACTCTAACTTTATCAAAAATATCGCGATAAATACCGAGATCCATCCAAGCTTCATCAGCCGACACTGGCCAAAAATTCAACAGTGAATGTCTAAACATGAGCGGTGAAGGCGGAGGTTTAAACGAGCGATTAACATTATTATACAATGACAGAGCTACCTCAATCGGCGTATCAAACCAATCAAAGGAGATCTCAGAACCCGGTGTATCATCACCGACTTTCACATTAACGACATCAACATTGGTACTTATCTCATCACAGCCTTTAGTACCTAAGATAATTCCTTCTTCAGGTTCCAAAACCTTTAAAGTTAATCCGTTATCTAGTAGTTCATGTCCCACCCCACTGTCCGGCAGGGAATCCTCAGTAACATTACATGTAAGTAGGTCACCACCGCCCCGCAGTGGCGAAGCAGGGAGTAGGTCAGTGGGTTGCAATGGCGGCCGTAGCACGTGGTCCGAGGAGAGTTGTGACTCCGCCCACTCGCCAACCACGTGGCTCGACCGGTCACGTGACAGCACGCCATCAGCAACCCCGTTAGTTACCAACATGTCAGAATCACCCGAAACACTTTTAACTAATCTATTAGCATCTGCGAGCCCAGTATTTACGTTAACCACAGCTAACAGCGTAGACGGCAGGAGAGAGCCCTCCAACTTTTTAGGCATAGTATTATCTACAAGCAAGCTAGAGCATTTCATATTAACAGGTAAACACGAACGGTCAACAGGACTTACAGCGGAATTTGATGGTGCAGTGTCGGCAGATGCCTTCTTGTCAAGAAATTTGCGTTTCTTTAAACAATCTTGCTCCCTATGTGTCAGGATGCGCTTAAACTTGTAAGCGCACCACGCGCAGATGTGCGGTGACTTATCGGGGGGCTCGCCATGTGACGAGGCATTCCCACAGTCCTTCCCCCAATTCCAGAGATAACAAGGTTTTCCATCATTATCACGGTTATATTCTTCACGGGGATTAATTGGGATATGACTTGTGGTCGACGAGGCAGCCGCCGCTGCTGGTGCTTCAGCCTGAGCGCGCTGCTGAGAATACTGCTGTCTAGACGAATCGTGCACGTGATGCACCGCAGCACGTGCTTGCAGCGCCCTGACCGACTCAGTGCAGACGTCCCGCTGTATATCTTTTACTGCTACCATATTGTTCCAACCACCCCTAATGCGGCCATCCGCCACCATTTGAAAAACCTTTTCCGACCACCTTCGGCAGGTTGACCAATCCCATGTTATGGCCATCAATGACAGGTCCTCCTCATGCTGCAATATTGCCGGGAACCAGGCTTGTGGGAAACTAGGCTGCGCCACCAACAACCTCAACGCGTGAAAGTACTCAGCCCAGGTGGCTTCCCCTAGTGCAATTTTTCTACACGCGTCTCCGCGAGTAACGAAAGTATGTGGGAATAGTGCCGTACCTGGCGGTTTCTGTAGAGCTTGCGTCGACTCCAGCAGATAGTCTGTAGTAACCGGTGTTTGGGGCTGCAACAGCTGATATCTCGGCGTGGGGTGTGGAGACATGTACACCGGATTCTGCTGCTGCTGACGCACTGGCGGGCCGACAAGGCGCGGCGCGGCCACAGGTGTCCCAATACGCGCCATTGAAGCCGCAGCAGGTGGTGGACGTGGGTAGTAAGTAGCAGCACGAGACGTGTAGGTACGCGTAACCGAAGGCGGCGGTCCCATTGGCGCAGGCGAAATAGGTGGTGGGGGGTTCACGTACACTGGTCTAGGCGACTGTTGCATTGGTGTAGACGGGGTGCCATTGTCCACAATCCGTGCCGCACAAGACGGGCCAGGAATCGGTGTGCCAGGCAACGCCGCAATCCTTTCCAGAGCATTCAACCTTGCTAATACGCCAGTGAGCCTCCCTGTTTCTTGTCTAAGCTGCATAATAGTGCCTTGCTGCTGAGCTAGCTCCCTCATTGCCGGCATGTTCGTCGGCGGCTCCACCTCCTCCTGCGACACCACGTGGTCGGTATCAGAAACTTCTGACGGCGGAGGCCTTCGTTGACACGACGAACTTGCTTTCCTTCTCGGTTGTCTCCTTGGACTAGACACCACAGCTACAGCCTTAAGCGGTGGCCGCCCACGTCTCTTCTTGGCCGGTGGCATTCTTATTACGATAAAGACCACGTGTAGTTGTAGGCGTTCTGTAGGATGATAGTAGAGAGCGAACCTGCTGCTTCGACGGCCGGGTGAGAAGTGACCACTACGCGTGTCGCGATACAGCAAGAAAACTACTCGACCTGGTTGCCTCGTTGAGCAAATTACTCATGTTAGCCTCGCCAACATGACAAATTCTGACACTATACCATTAAGCAGTAACAGGTTTTTTATCAAACTGACTTGAGATGCCTTTATATGCAGCAGCAAATGCTTAATAAGTGCACCAGTTGGTATGTAGGATCAATTCTAGATAGGTTGAAAAGTTTATAATTTCATTGGACTATGCAATTTTAAGAAAATGTACAAACATTTAGCAGCATTTGAGATGTGGACTTATCGAAGGATGATGAAAATATCATGGACAAAGAAGATCACCAACAAAGAAGTTCTCAGAAAAATTTAAAATAAGAAAAGCTTGTTTGCCACTATGCAGACAAAGAAACGTATTTATTTTGGCCACATCATTCGTCAGAGTTCAATATACCGTACATTGTTGGAAGGGAAGGTGAATGGCAGCAGAGGGAGAGGGAGACCAAGAACATCATGGTTTACAAATATTTCACAGTGGACAGGCTTGAATTATTCACAGTCTATCAGAACAGCACACCATCGGGACAAGTGGAGAACCATTGCATCCAACCCTCGACTAGAGGACGGAACTATTGATTGATTGATGCAACTTTCGGCGACCATTACTGAGCAATTAACTTGACCGATTGGTGACCTTTTTTTTTGTAAATATTTTATTCATCTGAATACATATTTTGTTAGAGCTGGGGCACTGGTCTTCCAGCCGTTGGAGTAATCGCATTTGATCTGTACATAGTGGAAGTGGAATGTGTTGCATTGTGTGCAGCACAACCCATTCTGACCATAAAAAGGAAGTGGGGGAGCAGCCTATGCTGCATAGTGTACAGCATAGGTACTCAACATAGTGCAAGGTATAAGCATCAAGATAGAGTGTGCAGTGGTTAAATCATATGCTGTGTTTGTATATCAGTTAGATTTGGTTTTAATAACGGTTAATCTTTAAATAGTGCCATGTTATTTGTGCATGTATAGTGGTTTATATTGTGTGCATTGCTGGTTGAAGATATAGTTATTCAGTGGTGGTAATGGGTCTACGTTTGTTGGTGTTTTACGTCCTGGCCAGTGACCTTGACCTACCTGTTTGATGGACTTCTTGCGGGTGAGAATGTCGGGCAGACGCCGGATGTCGGTGACTGTTTGAGTCAACTGATTTCCAGTGTTACCAACAATATTGGCCAGCTGTTTCAGCGTCGGGGAGAACTCCACCTTAAATAAATTAATCGATTAATGGGAATTTAATAAAGCGCCCTTCATTGCAGTAACTATTTAGAACTCTTAAATGATATTCATGATTCCAGAATGAGGCTCTCTCGGCAAACAAACAATGGCAGCAGACTGCCGAATTCAATTTCATTGCTTTTATTTGAGATAATGCATTCATATAAAAAACTAATTGCTTGAAACAATATAAGTATATAGTCTATTTCTTCAGTGATTACACAATGGTGATGTGTATAAATGTATTACTATTCGTAATGAGAACTAAAAAACAAAAAGACTGGCTTTATTGTAATAATAACAACAAAATTAGTGACAATGCATTTATTTTGTTGCTACGCTAGTTGATTAAGCAGGAGAAATTTCAATGGCGGACAATTAGCCTTCCTCATTTCACTGCTCATTGTCCTGTCCTATGAATGCTAAACGCCGGACTAGATAGTGACAAGTATTAACTTTTAAGTCATAGGTTTCACTCGACCGGGTTTTGGAATCGTGGAATTGAATCACACAACCTACTAAAACGGGAGGTGGACGCTCAACTCATGCGGCCATCCCATCTGAGCATTAAACTGACCTTATCTCCTTCTAAGATGACCTTGACCTTGAAAAGCGGGTTGGGCCCGGACTTGCCATCACCATTGATGGCACGCGACAGTTCCTGGAGGGACCATTTGACATTGAGGCGGAATGCTTCCTCCACCATTCGGTCCATCTTCTCTGTGTAGCGATGCCAGTGCTGCTGCACCTGCAGGTAGCAAGCATGATGCACAATTAATAAGGCGCAATTCATAACCACAGTTTGATTCCAGTTGTCTGACCGACTACTAAATTCAATTTTCATATCTCATTGTGAGGTCACTCATGAAAGGCATAGCACAATTACGCTGGAGTGCTACATGTAGATTTTGAGTGTTTGTCTGACTGACTACTCATTTCAATATTCATATCTGTGTGTGACATCATTCACAACAATCTTAGGGTGATTACGCTGTAGTGTTAAATATAGGATTTGAGTCTGTTTGTCTGATCGGCTACTCATTTCAATATTCATACCTGTATGTGACATCATTCGCGACAAGCTTGGCGCGATTATGCCATAGTGCTAAACATAGGCCTTGAGTCTGTTTGTCGGATCGGCTACTCATTTCAATATTCATATGAGCATGTGAGGTCACTTGCTGCTAGTTCTAAATATAGATTTTAAGTCTGTCTGACCGAGTACTCGGTTGAATATTCATAAGCATACAAAATTAAATAAAAGCTTATTTCATAACATTAACCGTATTAAATTGAAATTATTTTTCCAACATTGGCATGTTCGTGTTTTCCCTTCAATTTACAAGGAAGCATATGATTTATGCTAGTTTGTGCTTTTATCGAACCAATAAGAATTCTAATTGCGACCATTTATCGGGAGATGATATGTATTGGTCTGTATGTATGACCCATATGAACTGTTACTGTTAGGCTCTTAGTAGC
Organism: Branchipolynoe longqiensis; assembly: GCA_030323885.1. Lineage (NCBI taxonomy): Eukaryota > Metazoa > Annelida > Polychaeta > Phyllodocida > Polynoidae > Branchipolynoe > Branchipolynoe longqiensis. The sequence continues at coordinate 45,040,019 of CM059197.1, forward strand.
CGACCATGCCCTTACAAATATGAAGAAATCGCACTGATTGACAAGAACATAGAGGACGTGATAATGGGGCGATGGGTCTTTGGAAGTGTTAATAAACTTTTCAATACGTGCTTAAAGCTGCATAGTTCGATGAAGCATCAAATTTTCAAACCCAAAGCAATTATCTAAATTTGATCCTACATAGACTTAGATACTGATGCAGTTATTAAGCATTTCTTGCCACATAAAAAGGGGTACTGAGACAATTTAATAAAAAACCTGTTATTGCTGAAGCCTATTGTGTCAGAGTTTTGGTGTGCTTGCCAAAACTAATTTGACATGGTTTGTTTGTTTGTTTGTTGTTTTATGTCCTAGCAACATCTAAGGTCATATCAGGACGGGTACCGACTTGAGACAGTGCGCACTCACGGCGACTTTATAGTGCTGTCCCACTGGGAAACCAGGCCGCCAGCACCATGACCTGATATCACACTCAGTCACATTATCCTGCCACTGAGCCAACCAGTCCCTGCTCTATCCTATTAATGCAGAGCACCTGGCTAGGAAGCGACAAGTATCAATTTTTAAGTCATTGGTTTGACTCGACCAGGGTTCGAACCCACAACTCCACGATCTACTAGCACGGGAGACGGGCGCTCTAACTCATTCGGCCATCCCACCTGGTGAATTTGACATGTTTATACTTCAAATATCTCAAAAGTTAGTCATTTAAAATAAAAGTTACTTTAAACTAAAGTAAAGTAGATTATAACAATGAATTTAATATATTTATCTCAGAAAAATGGCCGAAACTCAAAACCATCGGACTATGCAACTTTAAACGACTAAATACGGCTTAATGGATTAAATAATACAACAAATATATAATAATATAAATTCAAAACATTAAGAAAATCCACATTATCAATAAAGTTTTATACTAACGATATTAATAATACCACTAATAAAAATAAGGTTCGTAATATCGATTGTTGTTGTTTGTTTGTTGTTGTTTTACGTCCTAGCAACATCTAAGGTCATATCAGGACGTAATATCGATGGTGATGATGATGACTATGATGATGATAAAGACAACGACGATAATGAAGACAGTGATGATCATTTTGACTATTAAAATAATTTCAATTAAAAATATAAAACAACAATACCACTAACAATATTGACGACAATAATGACAATAACAATAATCGTATTTTTTTTGCAATAATAAAAATGGTACTGCATCAAATATAAAAATTGAAAACTGAAACAAAATTCACACATTACTGCTGCATAGGCGTGCATTATTCATGTCGCTTGCCAGTTTTAAGCCCAGTTTGTTTGTTGTTGTTTTACGTCCTAGCAACATCTCAGGTCATATCAGGACGGGTTTAAGCCCAGTAATGAGGTAACATTTGATGATTCTTGCAACATATAGGAACAAGTTAGGAGAATGGAGGAATGTGCACAAGCTGCAGATGTATGGTGACAGAAGGCGCATCTTTGAGACGCGTCTTCTGAGTTACTGTCCACTGGTTCCTGTGGGTGGGGGATGTGGGGGATGTGGGGGGGGGGACTGAAGCTGGGACCTGGCGTGTTTACAAAACCGGTGGTGGGGTGGTGTGACTCCCACCCCTACCCTTCATTATAGGTAGTATATATGCGTATATACCGGTGTAGGCACCCGCGGGGCTCATCTCCCTCCCGCTACCAGGTTTCAAGGTCAGCGTTTCGAACGCGCCGGCGACGCGGTGGTTCTGACATTTCCGGCTAGTTGGCACCACCAGCACCGGGCGGGTTAACTAAAGCATTATGCAGCCGCTACTCGCTAGTCGGCGCCACCAGCAGCTGTATATAACCACGGCGCTCGACCGGCCCGACGCCTCCGTGATACGCCACCCGGCCTGCGCGCCAAACTACCATTTGGGCAAGAGTGAACATTTTTTTTGTTTTGATATTATGATTCGGCGGTTTGTGGCCAGCCAGGTACAGTACTTTCTTGTGTCAATAAACTGTATTTCCCACAACTGCTCTTCCTTATGCCTTAGCGGGTCTACAGATCCTATATGGGTTGATCTCAGAAACTGTGCACCACATATTTGATTTCGACGGGGTGGTGGGGGGGCGGGGGGGGGGGGAGACATGGGCTCATTGATGGGGTGGGAGGGAGGGTTTAGGGAGTCAGGAGGGGGGGGGGGGTTACTCCTCCCAACACCATACTGGTACCTCCGGGTAAACAGAGGTCTTCACCCCAAACGCCTTAAACCTCACCTAACCACAAACAGGCATGTGTGCAAAACCGTTGGGCTTCACAAAGTTGCCGCAATGTGTGATTCTATTCGGAGCAGGACTGAGTCACAAATGGTATACGCTTCACTCATATGGTTCTTATGGGTGGAGATGGCTAAAGTGGTTGCTTGGGTGGGTGGGTGGGTGGGAGGGGGGAGGTGGGGGTGGCGGGTGCTATCAGGTTTCAGATATCTGTCATTTTTTAGATTTTTAAACTGGGCAGTTAATTAAGGTTAATCATACAGTGCTAGTTAAATGCAGAATAAGCACAAAAAACCCAGAAAGGTTCTATCTTGTTTACTTTTCAATATATTCACATTTCTGTTTGGCATAATTTGATTTTGTTTTAAATATATGTGTATTATATACTAAACTAAAGCTCATTTAGTGGTCTTTATGACAGGATCTATTAATAGACTGTGTAACCAATGGTAATTCCGCGTTGAGCTAAACGAAACCGCATGCTTTGGTACTTGTTCTGATTTAATGTGATGCAAAAGAATGTGCTAATTAGCAGAAGTGCCTGTAATAAAGTGCCTTTTTGGGGGTTGTCTTAATATACAGCCCAAGTATTTTTGGTATCAAAATAAAGAGTGAAGCTAACCCACACATGGGTGTGTTAACCCACGAGAATACGGTATATTCATTTACTTTATGCCATCTAAAGGATGTTCTCACAATGTTGGGGAGTGTTTGACAAAGTACACAGCTGGCCATCCTAGTCCATATCTTTTTTTTCTTCTTTTTTTGTTCTTGAAGATTTATACTGCCTATTATGGATAAGTCTGAATAGACTTGTTTTCACCATTAGACAGTTTGTCGATAGAAAGCCCGAGCCTACACCTTTACCGACCCAAGGGATTTTTAACCTCCCACACCACATAGACATGGTATGAGAGCAACTGGCCTTTGATGATGCTGTAAGTTATACACAGCAGTGGAAATCCAAATTGGCAGAGGGAATAGAACCACCAACCTTCAAATTAGGAGTCCGACCTAGAACATGTCAGACACTCTAACCACTCCGCCACAGAGAACATTGTGCCTTTAATTACTGGAAAGCAAACTGAGTTATTTGAAAGCAATTATGCAAAGTAGATCCTGGTTATGGATTCTTTGATGGCTGATGTTTTCACTCCATAATCACATCAGTTAGAAGGGGGCGCCTACCATTGTGGTTAGCATACTTACCTCCTATAGTTTGGTTATGAGCGATTGAATGATTCAAGGTTATGTGTTTGCATGTATTTACAGTATTTACAGTCATGCAAGGTGCTTACTCCAGAAAGACCAATCAAATCCCAGAAAAATGCTAGCACTTTGAAAGTACATTGAATGCACTCATTTGTCTTTGGTTGCAAATGTGTAGGTCTATTCATAGTAATAAATATATCGCAAACATTTTGGAGTATTTGTTTTTGAATCACGATAACAACTTGAAAACGAATGGTGGATTCAATGAAGAACAACATTATTTAAAAAAGAAGTTTATTACACTAAGACCTAAAACCTTCGAGGGGAGCATGTGTCAATATGCATTTTCGCGAAATGATCAAGATCATGTAAGGAATGGTGGAATCAGATCCTGAAAAATCAGAATGATTCCGCAGATATATTTGGTGTTTGCTTTGTACCGCTTAATGGTTGGTTGTTGGAGCTTTATGTCCTGGCAACATCTAAGGTCATATCAGGACGGGTACCGACCTGTGACAGTGCGCAGCACTCAAGCGACTTTATAGTGCTGCTCCACTGGGAGACCAGGCCACCAGCACCATGACACGATATCCCACTCAGTCACATTATCCTGACACAAAGCCAACCAGTTTGTACCGCCTAAACAATGCTGGCGGACATTTGCCAGAGTACAGAACTTACTGGGTATCCTAGTCCATATCCCGCACCTTTCAGGCCCGGTTATAAATTGCTAACTTAAAGAATCTCGTGGTAGCAATGGGTGCTTTACCTCGTTTCCATCCGACTTGAACACTTCGTAGGTCTGGCGCATGATGCGAACAATCTCCTCATGCATTTCTTGTAAGTGGCTCTGAACATAGCTGCGGTGATTTTTCTGAAAGGTAATTAAATATGTAATTCGGGAAATTCTTTAAACAATTTAACTTTAGGGGTTAATTCCAAGTTGCACAGTCCAATGAGTTATTGTCATTTTGTAGGATAAATATATTAGGTTGGTTGTTATAACCTAACATACTTTACCAGATTGGTAATCTTTTGCAGAAAAAAAGCCGAAAAAAGTATTTAGACCTGAAAAAGAAGTATAAAAAGTAGTTTTTCCTTGGAACAAATGTAATACTTAAATAGAAAATAAAGTGGCAGCACTGCATTGGTCTTCCAGCCGTATGCTTTGCAGATAATTACACTATATATGAATGTACGCATTGTGAGGTGGTCACGTGGGTTCTTACTTTGGACAGTGTCTTGTCTTTTTGCATTCTCTCCCATTTCACCAACTCTGTGCTGATACAAGTAGCCATTAGATACTGGAACCAGGAATTCCACTTCCTGTTCCATACTAAAGCAATTTTCGCCTGATTTTAGACAACGTTGTAATTCACCTCTACTCTGCTTAGAGGTGAATCTTTTATCTAAGAGATACCGGTGTAACGATTTCAACTTCCCCCCTTCCCAAGTTCCCCCCCGGGAATCTGAAAACGTTTTTAACTTCCCTCCGGGGAAATTAAAAACGTTTTCAGATTCCTGGGGGGGGGGGGAACTTAAGAACAGTTTTCAGATTCCTCCCCCTATTTTCAAATTCCCCCCTCCAGGAATTTAAAATTGTTTTAAAAACTTTAAAAGACGTTTTAAATTTCAGACCTATAATATTTTTTTCTTAACCATCTTGGAGACTTTTTGTGTCATTTGTGGTTAAATATGTTTTATTGTACAAGTAATAATTTCCATTATGCTATTCTCTGTATATTATAATATTTGTCATGAAAAATAACAAAAATAAAGAAAATTCCCCAAAAATGGGGGTGGGGGGAGGGAAAGTTAAAACGAAGGAGGGAATTTGAAAACGTTTTCAAGTTCCCGGGGGGGAACTTGAATATGGGGGGAATTTGAAATCTTTACACCGGGACAGACAAAGAGATTAAATAGGCGCCTAGATATGCGGCCTGTGAATTAAATATGTCACATGATTAAGACCTGTGAAGATATCAAATTAGTTTGTTTATTGGAGATTTACATCCTGGCAACATCTAAAGTCATATCACGATGGGTACTGACTTGTGACAGTGCGTACTCATGGTGACTTCATAGTGCTACTGCACTGGGAGACCAGGCCATTGACACCATGACCCCAATTTTCCACTCAGTCACATTATCCTGATACAGAGCTAATCAGTGTTTGCCTTATCCTAGTAATACCAAGTGCCATACTAGGTAGCGACAAATTTCAATTTTGTAAGTCATTGGGTTGACTCGACCGGGATTCGAACTCCCGACCTTTTGCACTGGAAAATTAAAAATAGAGCCTATGATTTCTCATTTCAGTAGGGATCTTTTATTATTAATTACCTAAAAAAAAGTCTTGTTAACCCATTCTCTATGGTGATATCGATTGTAATTCCCGGCGAATTGCACCACCTAATAAAAGTGATATTGAACTGGTCCGATATATCACCTAATTCTTTGTGTTTGCTGAGAGTCAGTTATAAGTCAAAATAGATAACAAGTTCAGCTTTTACCGATGAAAATGGCACAAATTCGAAAGTTAAAGCCATTTACTACTACACTTCTTGAAGATTTATACTGCCTATCATGGATAAGTCTGAATAGACTTGTTTTCACCATTAGACAGTTTGGTGATAGAAAGCCCGAGCCTACACTTTTACCGACCCAAGGGATTTTTAACCTCCCACAGCACATAGACATGGTATGAGAGCAACTGGCCTTTGATGACGCTGTAAGTTATCCACAGCGGTGGAAATCCAAATTTGCAGAGGTGGGGGCATGGGGAATCGAACCACCAACCTTCAGATTAGGAGTCTGACCAGAAAAAAGTCAGACACTCTAATCACTCAGCCACAGAGAACACCACATGCCTTTGTGTTGAAAAAAAGACTCGTTCAGAAGAATAAATTTTGGACCAAAAGTCGTAAAAAGCTACATAGGCCAAGGAAAGCATTGAGTTGCTTGGATGGTTGTTGGAGTCTTACGTCCTGGCAACATCTAAGGTCATATCAGGATGGGAAAGCATTGAAAGTGCTGACCTGGGTTTCGTCGAACTCGAGGTTCTCGTAGACCTTCTTGCCATCAATCTTCACCAGCAGCAGCTCAGAGATGTGCTTGCAGTTCAGCTGGATGTTCAGGTTAGCAGTCTTGTAGCTGTCAACGATGGCTTGTACCTAGCAGGAGCAAAAGGTAAAGGTTGTTTTATTTAACGACGCCTCAAGAGCACTTTGATTTTTGCTATCATATCATCAGCTATTGGACGTCAAACATATGGTCATTCTGACATATTTCTTTGGAGGAAACCTACTGCCGCCACATAGGCTACTCTTTCTGATAAGCAGCAAGGGGTCTTTTATATGCACTTTCCCACAGACAAGACAGCACATACCACAGCCGTTGTTGAACTAGCAGGAGCAAATGAACACATGGGGATGAAAGTGGTCTCCGACAATAAACGCGGAAATCAGACGGAGACCTTGGCGCTAACGTTGAATTTCCATCAAAACGCGGATTTTTTCCCATAGGATTAGTACTGTCAGGGAATCGTTGGAAAATGCCGGGTTTCAACTATCCTTGTTGTGACTATATTATCGCACATATCTTGTTTAGGTTTGATGTTCTAGCAACATCTAAGGTTACATGAACGGGATTTGGAATAATTAATTGCTGTCATATTATATATATTATATATATGAGTCAGCCTCACGAAAAAGGGCCAATCGGTGGTCACGTGAAGATGTCGGCGTTGCAATTCTTAAAAGTGTAGTGCATTTCTTTGTTTCATATTAAATTATCCTAGAAACAAATTAGGTTGTTGTATTTTCTCGACCTTTACATTCAGGATAAATTTAAAGACTTTCCAACACCTCTGTCAATGCTAAATTATAATTATACCGATCGACAAGGACATCCATGCTCGACGCCGACAACTTCCACCAATTGGCCTCTTTTCGTGATTCTGACCCATATAATATTAACCGTAGATATGCAAAATCTCGGAAATCCGCGAAACCGCAGAGATCTTTCATCCCTGAACACAAGGCGCAAACTGTACAACTGTTTGTTTGTTGAGGCTTTACATCCTAGCAACATACATGGTCAGATCAGGACGGGTACCTACTTGTGACAGTGCACACGCATGGTGACTTTATAGTACCAGGCAGCTGGCACCATGACCCAATTTCCCAGTCACATTATCCTGATACTGAGCTAACAGTCCTTGTCCTATCCTAGTAATGACGAGCGCCAGGCTAGGTAGTGATAAGTATAAATTGTCTAAGTCATTAGTTTGACTGGGATTCAAACTCCTGACCTTCTGCATGGGAAGCCTGTGCTCTACCGATTCAGACACCGCGTCCAGTAAAACAAGGCACGAAATGTACAAACCAAACCATTTCATTTCATGAAAGCTGCCTGCAAAAGTGTTGAAGTGCTGCTGGCTTTTGCAAGTTACCAGCGGCACTCTCTCGGGGAGCAAATAGAGGTTTCACACCAGCAAGAACACGTCCAGACAGGCGCAAAACTATTTGTCCCTGCTGTGGCTGGTTGGGAGATGTTGGGAGTTCCATACATCAACCGCCCTTGATGCTGCCACAGTGACATGGCTTTCTGTTCAGGGTTTGCTCCCTTAGCCTTCGGTTCTGTCAAGAACCTGTACCACAAGGCAGTGATTTACAACTCTGCAGGGCAGGGGCGTCAAACTCCCCTGAGGTATTGCAATACCTGCATACCAAACCAAGATATCTAAATAAGCCTGATAAATAATTGTTATGTTATGCCCCCAGTCACTTTGCTTTAGCAGTTCATTTTCTTGTAACTTTGTGAATCCACTGTCTGAGGTGGAGCGCCGTACCTTGATTATTGTGTTTACAACACTATAAATCAACCTTCAGTTGACATGCAAGTCTAACACAGGCATGTGATTGGGTGCAGAAAAAAAGCCCTGAAATCTTTTTTAGGTTATCGTGGGGGGACACATAGCATCCCACTGAGTCACGAGAGGGATGCAAATAGTGTATTTCAGAGGTGTTTCAGCGGCCAGAAAAAAACTGGAATTAAAAAAAAATGGGATTCCAGTTTCGGCCGCCAGAAAAAAACGGTATTCAGGTTAAAACCGGTGAAATCACATGCCTGCTAACACTACCTTCGACCATCAAAATGCCAGCCACTATTTGTGCTGGTAAGACGATACAGGAGTGGGCAACAGTTAAATATATATAGTCTATTCTGCTTTTCCGTTGGATAAGAGACATTTTTGGGCTGAAAAAGGTATTTCGCGATTTTGGCACTCAATGCTGCCGCCATAGGGATCTGAACATTGTGGAGAGTCAGTGTACCTTATGGAGAGTCAGTGACTCAGTGTGAAGTAATTTACCATGCCAGTGTAAAGTTATTAAAATGTAATTTACATTATTCATGACATTTGTTTTGGATTAACTGAGATAATAAAGGTAAGTACTGCGGAAAAGTGAAAATTCAGGTGGACAAGTAAAAATCACAACAGATTAGTCCTATGGACAGGTGAACAAGTTTGCATATTTCTATCACTGCAGTCATGATATAGCCTCATTGACTTTACCCGTCCAGCGTGCAGGCGACATTCAGTGATGAAGTAGTCAGAAATGCCCTTTGAGGCCCAGGTGAGCTTTGTCAGTCCTGGATGAATCTTCTTATCCAGGAAGCGGATGCGCTCTCTGAAGAGACCCCGCTCCTCCAAAGACAATGCTGCAATGATTCTAAAAGAGAAAGAGCGAATAGCATGAATAGTGAATATCAATCGATATATAATATATATATGAAATATATATATAGTTCCTACACTTTTTGAAGATAATTCCATAATCTAAATAACAGTAAATAATAATAAGTGTGAATAACTGATTATGCATAGCTGGAAGGCCAGTGCCTTTGAGCTTCAGAAGACAAAACTCTCCCCCTCCCTCCCCCCAAACATCCCTTGTAAAATTGCCACCATTTTTTTCCAGGACCATGTGTTACCATTTTTCAGCACGATTAAAGTTATTTAGTTCTATAAATATACTTTCTTTTCAGTGTTATCCTTTGCTTTGGATTACAAAATATATGTGTTGTGGATGGCGGGGGGTTGCGATGAAAACCTCCACAGTTAATTCATATTTGAAACAGTTTTTGCTCGGATTTAGGCCAGTGTCGCAGTTTCCGCCCTCCGCCAGTTTCCGCATACACTCAAATGCATTGTCAATGGTCATGAGCAATCTTCATACAGCAAAAGTGAAATATCTTTAAAACCACACCACCTAGAAACAAGTCGCTTGGTACACATATAGAAAACATCTCTACCAAAAATATTATATTAAATTTATAAGGTTAGGGTTCTTGATTTCTATAAATTTTGAATAAAAATAATATTTTGCACAGCGCGTACTGTCAAACTCAAGGCATTTTCAATGGCTGTGAGCAATCTTCAGACAGAAAATACAGAAAAAGTGAAATATCTCTCAAACCACACCACCTAGAAACAAATCGCTTGGTACACATATAGAAAACATCTTTACCAAAAACATTATATTAAATGTATAAGGTTAGTGACGATGCTGTTCGATTTTGACTCATGCGCAGAAGCGATGCGGAGGGCGGAAACTGGCGGAGGGCGGAAACTGCGACACTGGGTTGTCATTCACCCCTACTCTGGGTGCAGGCGTGCAACCAACCACCATCGTTCTCTCTATTCGACATTTTTCATGTCTTGCAAGGTTGGGAAAGGGTTTTAATTGGCTCACCTGTTGTAGTCCCTGACGACCAGCAGTACATGTTCCCTGGTTACGCGCAGATCTTCCCGCTTTGTGTAGACATCTGCTGCGTAGTGCGGAATCTCGAACATGAGCCTCTCCCAGTAGTGAATCTCCTGGAAGAGCTTCAGCAGCGACCTGGGGACAAAGCAAGCAGCCAAAGCAACATGAGACAAGAACATCAATAGCAGTTGCTCCTAAACCACAATCAGGGATGAAAGTGGTTTGTTTGTTTTTTTGTTGCTATTTTACGTCCTAGCAACATCTAAGGTCATATCAGGATGGTACCAACTTGTGACAGTACGCACTCATGGTGACTGTATAGTGCTGCCCCACTTGGAGATCAGGCCACCAGCACCATATGACCTGATATCCCACTCAGTCATATTATCCTGACACTGAGCCAACCAGTCCTTGCCCTATCCTAATAATGCCAAGCACCAGACTAGGAAGCGACAAGTATCAGTTCTTGTGTCATTGGTTTGACTCCACCAGGTCCAGGGTTCAATCACACAAACTCATGGGTTCGGATCTCCCGATCTCCCAAAATAGGAGACGGACGTTCAACTCATTTGGCCACCCCATCTGGTCAGGGGAAGAAAGTGGTCTCCGGCAAAAACGCGGAAAGCAAACCAGGATTATTACACCGATGGCAAATTTCCGCGAAAACGTGAATTTCCCCCCTTAGGATTAGCACCGTTAGGGAATCGCAGAAAAATGTCAGAAGTCAGGCTTCAACTACCCTGGTTGTGCCTATATTATCACCCATACACAACTGGTTCTTCCTTGGGTTTTATGTTCTGGTAACATCTCAGGTCATATAAGAAAGGCATTCGAACTGACAAATTTTGTCATATACATGCCGCTTCCTTAACATTTTGTTTAACCTCAATTGGTAAATATAAAAAATCGCGGAAATCCGCGAGATCGCGAAGATTTTTCATCCCTGCACAATTAAAGGAGCCAGGTATGGCATGTTCTGTGTTTCGATAAGTGCTTTTCCAGCAGATCTTCGCATACATTTCCCACTACCAATCCGCCCTCTGACGACAATGGAAGAACTAATGCTATGGGTAGCAACTCACTGTGCAACATGATCCACGGAAAAGGTTTTATTGAAGATTTCCATATCACCACCATTAACTGCTAGGAGAGTGATAGGAAATATAAAGATAATACCGTGCATCTTCTTTTCATTGTTGCAGGTTTTGGTGTTGCTTGTAGTTTTTGTCATTTAATTGTCTTTCGATGGGATGAATATCCCACCAGAAAATAAATTCAAATTAACTTTGACACCTCTTGGAAAGATGGATGTGCAAGAAGAATTCAGTACAGAACTGAACACAGTGTATATATATATTTGTCGCTGCTTTGTAGGCCCTGCCATCTAAATCGGATTGGCGACACAAATAATGTTGAAAAGCATTTGTCGGAGAGTACAGAACTGTGCCTTTTAAAGGTGCATGGTCCGATGGTTTTGAGTTTGTTATTTTCTTAGATAGATATATTGTACATGTTATGCTTAACATGGGTAATTCTCGGGGCGGGAGAACGACGACTTTCTCATAAGGCTAAGCACTGACACCACCTGTGGCACCTCCTGTCGCATTACGAGAACACTACCGTCAATACTGAGCCTACCCGGTCAGCGGCGGCTGAAGTATGGTGGTGCCACCTAGTGCGTACTGCCCCAACTAAACTTGACACAGACTCAGTAACCTAATTATTTCCCGCCAAACGCCAACAGTCACGTGACCATCGCGTCCCTGCTAGTCTAAGAGAGCTCACATAACCCGCAGCAGCCGAACGATCAACACCACACCGAACATCGACCCACCCACACCACTAGAACAGTCAGTAGCGGTAGGGTTGAGGGTTCGGGTCCAGCGCACCTCGCCTGGAATTGATCCAGGTGAAGGGAAGGTCCGGTACCTACTGACACTAAAAAACCTGAACATTGAACTCTCCGAACCACTAACTACTAATGACGAAACTTATTGAAATAGAAAAAAAGAAAGGAAAAATTCTACACTATAACGCTTGGTCTCCCCTCTCGTGAATTAGGTTGATCATTATAACCTACCTTTGAATTAACTTTTATTTTACTTGGCTAATTTTTCAATTCAAATATCTGCAAAGGTAACCCTACAAAATAGCAGTTCCTTAACCCTAAAGTAAAGTAGATTACAATGATCAAGACAATATATTTATCTCAAATATATGGCACACATTTAAAACCATGAGCTCATACAGCTTTCACTTTTAAGTTCATTACTTTGTGATGTCAAACAAAATGTCAGCTAGGAACATCTGGGTCGAATGAAGTCTGAGGGATAGAAGCAAAACCCAACAGGTACTTAATAATTATAATAAATAATATTATTGCTTCAAGGTCAACTCAATTTTTTTCTCGAAAATGATGTACTGAAAACTGAAATGATAGTAAGTAGTCAGAATAACTGGAATAATACAAAGACCAGGTTTTCATTACGGATTAATTAATTAATCCAATTAAATATAATTTAATTAAGTGACACATTCGCCAGCCTTTAGGCTATGCTTGGGAGAGATAGTCACATTGTTGAACACTTATGACCTTGACATTGTCAATGGCATTAACTCCTTCCATTCTCTATATTTTGTAATGGTCATGCTGTGATGTAAAGTAGAAAAGACCATTCAGCACACAACATGCTCATTGGAAGACTGTAAATAAACATGCAGGATTCACAAAGCAGGATGTGCACAAGATGTAGAGTAATTTGATTTCCTTGAGAACCTCATCTTGACTGGAATTTTACTACAGAAGTATATGTTCATAATTTAACTAATTTATTTTTAGTATCAGTCACCATGTATTCTTTTGTGGAGAGAACTGTATTCTGCATATCGGTAATTAAAAGGTGATAATATTAATAAATTGATGGTTAACCATGCTGGAAAACCTTGCACACCGTATAAAAATAATGGTGAACCAGGATGCTGTTTGTGCATGTATTTATGATGGAATCTTGCATCTAAAGCATCAATTCAATGTGCAAGAGGCCAGAACATCATTAATCAGTGTTTACAAAATATAATTTTTTTTAAATCATGCACAATTAGTAAAGAGTTCAAACATGTTTTTAAATATCTTTTTTTTTTGGTGGTAGATGGAATTGAACAAATATTCTGCCACTATAAGTAACGCAGAAACCAATTGTTCATGTTATTCGCAATATGGGTAATTCACAGATGACGAGCGATGGCAGAAATCACTCCATAAGCATGGCACTGTCCACGCGGAGGTGGCGCCTCCTTCCGCTAAGGACACTAGACCGACGGCTAATGAACCACAAATTATTCCCGGGCGCCCACCAGAGGCATGACACGGTACGGTGGAGCCCCCGCGCGGAACCTGTGAGAACTAACATCCAGAAACGATAGGTGGCGCCACTGCCATCCCCCCGCCAAATAACACTGCCATATTCTTCCGAAGCGACGCTATCATAACCGCCGCAGCCACCGCTCCCTGAGCAACTCTCCACCTTCACCCACCCACCCACCCCACTAAGCAAGACCATGTAAGGGGTAAGTAGGGTTGATGGTTTGAGTCCGGCGTCCTAAGGAATTGATCCCAGGGTGAGTTTGGGGTTGTTCGTGGCGGGCGCTGCTGACCAGACCGAATTGACCATTACAAAATGTATGTATATAAATTTACATATATACATATGTATGTGTATACATTTATATGTATGTATATATGCATATATGTATTGCATATATATGCATGTGCATCTGTATGTATGTTTATGTGTGTGTATGTATGTATGTATGTATGTATGTATGTATGTATGTATGTATGTACGTACGTACGTATGACTATGAGGTATATAAATCATCCACAAGTGAGATACTACATCACTTAATACAACTAGATCACTAACTACATGCACATTCCTACATGCTGATTCAAGTCCTGTTTTGAGAGATATCAGACCCTCAAAGAACCACATGCTTCTGTACATTTTTCAATAGCAAGCAAGCAAACAGACAGATAAAATGTTGGACATGTGTGCAAGGTGAACAGGCACTGCAAAACCATACAAATTCTAAGTAACATAGCCACACAGCTGTGCCGAGTACTATGGTTGGATTACCAAGTGTGTATCTTTCTGTGGTCCCAAGTTGACAGGAAAGATCAACGCAAAAGGTCATCGGAATAGCACGCATCAAATGTATAAACACTATACTGTTCAAAGACTGATGATAGGACGAGAACTCAAATACATTTATTTATATACGCTACACAGCACAATGAATATTCAATTGCTTGTCGCTTTCAGACTGACCATAGATTCCTTTCTTTCATAGACTCGCTGGAAGGAACAGTGCAGAAAGTCATGTTAGGTTGTATATGAAAGAAGAGCAATCTAGGTTAACACATAGGTTATAGGTGGTATATATGCATATATACTGGTGTAGGCACCTGCGGGCGTTGACAGAATAATATAAATGAACTGGTCTATCTATTGGCGTTTCGAACGCGCCAGCAGCGCGGTGGTTCGGGCGATTCGTGGTAGGCGGCGCCACATGCGCCACCCGGGTTAGCTAAGCATTATGCGCCCGCTACTCGCTAGATGGCGCCACCGGTAGTCGTATATAACCACGGCGCTCGATCGGCCCGGCGCCTTCCTGATACGCCACCCGGCCTGCGCACCGATTCAACTCAACCGAGAGAAAAATGTAGTTTTTTAGTTTTTTTTTGTTACTTATTCGGCGGTTATGGCCAGCCAGGTAGGGTAATTCTCAGGTAATAAACTGTATTATCCACAATCTGCTCTTTCTTGTCCTTCAGTGGTCCTACATTGATTGATTGATTGATTGGTTGGTTGGTCGGTGGGGGCTAAAGGGCATATTCACGGCGTGACAATATCGGTAATAATATAATAAAAATGGTGACAATGTTTTGACATTTAGCAACATTCAATACAAATAATTTCCAGTTTCCTGCCCAAGCCGCCTAATTAGGTATGCTAATGAGTTGAGGGATAAAGGGGGTGTGTGATTAATTGATTGATTGGTGATGGCTTTCTGCCATTTTGCGAGCAAAGGCCATATTTGCGGTGAAAAGATAGAATTTATTTTGTCACTTTGGTTTCATGAAAAAAATGTGTTCATTAAATTCTTCACGAAAAATACAAATGCTTAAAATCTATTTGAAAAAAAAGTTCAAATTTAGTTCTAAATATTAGCTAAGCATTTTGTAAAATGGTCTTTGCAAAGATCCTATCTTAATATTTTGACTACATGTCATAGTAATCAAAACACCGTGTTCTGAATGTTTTAAACTGCGTAGTCCGATGAAAACATAAAATTTTCAAAACAAAGACACATGGCTAGATTTGACTTTACATATCTTAGATATTGGTGTGCTTATCAATTTTGTTCGCCACATCAAAGGAAATACTGAAGCAATTTAATAGAACATGTTACTGCAGAGGCATATGGTGTCATAAGTTTTGGTGTGCTTGGCAACATAAATTTGGCATGGTTGCACTTCAAATATCTTTAAGGTTAGCTATTTAAATGAAAGGTTACTTCAAACTAAACTAGTAAAGGTAGATTACAACAATCAACATAATGTATTTATCTCAGAAAGTGTGACTCAAAACCATCGGACTATGCAACTTTACTAACCACCTGTTGACTTATATTGGCCAATGGGTGAATCTCCCCTCCAAAATAAATAAGTAAATAAATGAATAAATGAAAGGAAATAATTAAACGAAAAATACAATATATTCGTAAGCCATCTACTAGGGTCAAATTAACAGTGGACCTGTATTGACACTTGATTTTAAATGGTGTGGGCGGGGGGGGGGGGGGGGGGGCTGCGGGGGCCCAGAAGAAAGGCCCATTTTTGTTTCTGGTATATCCAGCTGAGGTAGGAATCCACAAAATTGTGAATTGTATTATTTCTGTTACCATCCTTACCAAAGAAAGTACCTTACTTTACACCAACAGATAGCATATCCTTAGTTAATTGCTGGCAACAATACAAATTAAGTAAACATTAATTATTTACGTACAGTATCTATTGTTACCTTTGGTTCAATTCCACACGTCCAGAAACACGCAAATACTTACATATATTCATACATATTAGTTGTAAGTTGCAGTGCAAACAATTGTATGTATTGAAGAGCATCATTTGTTTCATCATATATTTGCATGCACCATGGATCCAACTCATGGGTCAGTATATAAAGGGCCTAGCTTGGGATTTTCAAGTGGTATGCATACCGTTTTGGCAATGAAATGGCGATGGGTTACCGCATAATGGTACAGATGGATTCCACCAGATGGTGCCACTATATTGAAACGGGATCGTGCACGAATCCAGAATATAGCAGAGAACGTAGATATAAATACGGTCTCTGAATATAGTCAGGGACCTTGAATATATATAATGACAGTTCAACACAATATTGGTCTAGGGATTGATGCGGACCCTAGCTTTAACCCATACACAGAACTGGTTAAAGCTAGTATATTTGTAACGCCACGTGATATGTGTATAAGGAAGCTAGGCCCTTGTATATATATATACATATATATTTATCTCAGAAAAAAACAGATGTAATCAATGAAAATTAGCTGTGTAATTTGTGGGTGAAGTTTGTAGTCCTGATGGAAAACACACAGGATTGTGGTAGACTGTTACCATTCGGAGACCTCCTCTGTGTCAGGGTCTCTGGTACAGATCAGGTTTAGGTCAGTCAACACAACGGAAATGCAACATAATGAAAAATGCTCACATTTTAAAGTCGCACACATATAATGTATTTCATATGCCATTTGAGAAGGAGACACGGGGTAACATTTGGAGGTTGGGTCCATTTAATAGTGTAGCACTGTATACCGTTACAGACAGTTGGAATGACAGAATTTACTTTTTCACAATTGGTTGGTTGGTTGGGTGTTAGGGCTTTACCTTCTAGAAACATCTATGGTCATATCAAGACGGGCACCGACTTATAACAGTGCACACTGATCGCAACTTTATAGTACTACCTCACTGTGAGACCAGGCCACCGGCACCATGACCCATATCCCAGTCACATGATAATCTGACTCAGTGAGATATCAGGTCATGGTGCTGGTGGCCTGGTCTCCCAGTGTGCCAGCACTATAAAGTCACCATGGGTGTGCACTGTCACAAGTCGGTACCCTTCCTGATATGACCTTAGATGTTGCCAGGACGCAAAACCAACCGACCAACTTATCCGTTGGTAGACAGAGAAAATACATAATATTAGATTGGTTGTTGGGGGCTTTACATCCTAGATATTTTAGAAGCAATACAAATTGCAAATTTACTATTATTAGTATTTTTTTAAACGGCGGAAATCCGAGAAATCCTTGTATAAGTAACAAAGTGAAAGTAACGGGTTGGTGATAAAAACTCAGGCACGGCTGAGTGTGGGAGGTGACATTTGCATTTTGCACATGAAATAGGACACATTAATTTAACAACAATTAATGTTAAGAGCTTTCTTGCAATGATTAAATGAAGCAAGGGAAAATAATGGTTGCAGGGCATACCTGTCAAAGTTTATGTCGACCATTCCGTGTTTTGTTGCGCTTCTGCACATCAAGGGTACTTCAAGTAGTTTCATCGGTTCCTGCAAGTTGAACCAAGATTTCCTTTTAATAAAATATGTATGTTCCTTTTATTAGTTACTGATATCACATAAGATACTGGTTACTGACATCATAGGTTTAGGTTCTTAGTAGCTAATAACATTTACTACTTCCTTACAATCAGGAGCAATTTTTGCTCAGGATTTACAATTTACAAAAGTGTGTGTATACAAACTTCTGTACGTATACACACACTATATTTATATATGATTTGTATTTTATATATAGGGCATATATAGGATCAGCGGCCGTTTTATATTTAGTTAACCACCTGGATGATTCATAGCAATATATAGTTGGTGGCAACAAGCAGACAATACAGGTGGACTCCATTCAAAATAATATATGCATAATGAGTTATACATCAGGTAAGTCAATGGCGGTTAGTGTCAGTTCTTACATAAGCATATTCAGCACTGTAAGGAGTGGGACAACCAGCCATGTTTGAACTCGTTTGAGCCCGTTTGAACTTGTCGGAAATAGACTTTCCTCTTCTCGTGTTCACGAGAACTCATTGAAGTAGATTAGTTATCCGCGTTATTGATAGATTATAGAACAGAAATACTTGACAATAAACATTAACTTTTTTATAACTATAAAATGATATTTATTTCAATTATCATAATCATGTGTTGTGTTCTTTTTTATTGCAAATGGTGGCCCCCATAAGGGGTGGCCATTTGCAATCGAAAAGAACAGCTCTGATTGGCTCAAATTATGGAAAGATCCCATTATTGTTTTAGTAGTTTCTTGTTCAGACATAGTTACACATATATATGTATCTTTTGCACAGATTAAAGTGCTTGAAGTATATTTTTAATTTATCTACATCGACTTCTGTTTAAATCACACAATATCAGGAATTAAAGAATGGGAAACTATTCCTGCAAGGGTATGCTCAATATGGGACAGTGGTCACCCGTTTTTCCTCCTTTCCTCGCTGTGGACCCTTCTCAGTTCTTAAGGTTCTGGGAAGGAGGTGTCACTGAGAGTGACACTGTCAGCCTCGTGTGGTCAGTGCGGTGCCTATAGTGGTTTAACCCTTCGGTTCTCGTCTGTGAATTACCCATGTCACAAATAACATGAACAATACAAAATTGCTAGAGATTAGACTGGAGCCATAATTCAAAATGTATGCTGTATAGGCAGACAAACAACGACAAGTTATATCAAAGATGTATTAATTGATGCTATTATTTGAGATTGTTTTGCCTCCTTCAATAAGTTTCAAAATTGACCAAAGTAGTCATGTTTTGTGACAAAGAATTTTACAATATTGCGCATGAAAACAGCTGTGCACAAAATTGGTGCCAGGATAATAGTACTGGTAGAAGTGATTACAAAATAAAGACTAGAACGAACAGATTATTACCTTATAGTTATAAATAACTAAACTAACGAAAGAAGGAGCAAAATTTGTATTATAAATATCTAAAAAAAGAGTACATATAATTAAATTAAACAAATTGTTTGAAAAGGATTCTTCCAACTCTGATAGATTTGGTCTATCGATCCCAATCTATTACGTTGAAAGAGGAAAAGGATTGTACTATATTCTAGTTATTTTAAAAGAATTTAAAAAAGAGAAAATTGTGCAGCAAAAGACTAAATACTAAAATGACAATATAATACAGTTCTCATCTGTTGGTCTAGATTCAGCAAAGTCGACAATTTGAGAAATAGAAACGAATCGTAGGGAAACAGGAATAGCAAACAATGCGGCACTAAACATCGGACTATTAAAGAAGGTAGTTGCAGCAGGATACGGCTTATTACAAATGTGTATTTGCAATATTACAAATGTAAATTTGTAAACTGCCAGTAGGTGGGTTAGGCAGCAACCTACGTCAGAGTTGATTGAGTGCACAGACCGGCTATCTTCGGAATCCGTCATTGGGTCATAACCCCCTAATTCCTGGCACACGAAGGAAATAACTTATCAAACTTAGCATTAGGCTCCCAAACAACTGTAGAAATCAAACCGCAACAATTGAACAAACCTGGAACAAACAGTTTTACAGCCGTTGAATGAATGTAAATGAACGCAACGTCATTCCTACCACTAAAAATGATGCTCCCGCAGTCTGGCAAACACAACATTAGATGACCAAACAGCAAAATACATTTACACACATAACGCCACTTCCTTTAGACATTTATATTTTAAATGGCTATAAAATGTATTTTTGTGCGGTTTATATATCGGGTAAAAGATGATTTAAATAACTCTCATTTTTTTTAATTCGCGAATGCGAGACTTCAATTTCGTCCGTGACAGGCCTGAGCAAGTTGTCTGTGTTCTACCCACAATTCACCCTATTCACGCGCGACCTAATTAGGCATCAGAACGAGGCTGAGTAAGCGTAGGTATTGGAAATGGCCATAGAAGACACTACTGTGTGCCGATGTGTATGAACTACTACAGAAATTAAAGGAGTAAAATTTGAAGATATTCACTTTTGAAACTATCGTATTCATTTTTGCATACCTTTTTCTATTTATTGGTCAATTTTCATGAAGATTGAGTGATGACCAGATGCATTTCAGTAGGCAATGCCAACAAAGTCACTCACCGTGGCTGCCAATCTTTTCTTAAATTCAAAATTGCATAACTTTCTTAATATAGATATATTTAACAAATATATCTTGACCCTTTTAAAGCGTTTATTAATTTGTAATTACTAAGACTAGTTGTTTAACTGTGTTGCACAGATAACTACGCTGAGAGTGCTGCATTACATGATACGGCCTACATGATACCACCATAACTATGCAGACTTGAAGTTGACAGTCACATTGTAGTTAAAGAATGGGAAAAATCACCATGCAAGGGTCACCCAATCTTCGTGAAAATTGGCCAATAGATAGAAAACAGGTATGCAACGATGAACATGGTAGTTTAAAAAATGAACACCCTCAAATTTGAGTGATTTCGAGAGGTTTTGGTAGACAAAGAATTATTCACATCACTTTTCATACAGCGGCGCCTCGCAGACGCGTATGTGCCCTCGGTCTCGTTTCAACATGGCCACGGCGTGAATAGGGTGAATAGAATTGAAACTGCCCCCGAATCTCTGTAGCCTTGCTCGCTGTCATCCTGCCATATTCATTTATTTTTTTCAAGAACGTTTTAGCCAAAGGAGGAGGGTAATCTTTGTCAAAGGTTCCCATAGGTATCCTCTTCATCTGTTTGTGGGATTTATTTTAATTTCTTTTAATATTTTTGTCTAAGCAGAACAAATTTCAATCACAGGTAGGCCTAATACACGATTTCGGTAACTAGTACGACACCTGGTGATAGGCAGCGACACTTGTGTTGTGGGTCGAAAGTGTGTCACTGCGTTGTTTTACCCTGACGATCGAGCTTTTCAATCAATCAATCAATCAATCAATAGGATACAGCTATAATTATCAAAAATGATTAAAAAATGGGAAGTATGTTTTCTCTATAAATCCACATGTGTGCTAAAAAGACTTGTCAGTTGCTCAATATGAAGCCATTGTTAACAGAGCCTCAATTGCCTCTCCACAGACTATGTGACCCACAAGTCCAGTCTGGATTATGCTCTGTACATGAGTCGTGGAAATTGTGTATTGGTTGGGTTTCTTTTTAGTTTTTATGTATGGTTTTATTAGTTGATTAAGCAGGCAGTTGGTCTTGTTCATTCCACTGCCACAACCCTAGTAATACTAAGTGTCAGGTTCGGTAGTGATGAGCATCAATTTTTAAGTTACTGATTCGACTAGGCTGGTGGTCGAACCGCACAACCTCCCATACGGGAAGCAGGTACTCCTTCTCTAATTTACAGGGTGTTATCTTGTTAGCAATGTTACTAAAGGGTTGAGGTATCAATTAGAAAGATTTCACAAGTACTACTTCATTCAATATAAACCTTTTGAACAAACTAGAGATCAGACCTTTAAAGCTGTATAGTCCGATGAAAACATCCAATTTTCAAAATCAAAACAATTATGTAGATCTGATTCTACATATCCAACTTAGATACTGTTGCACTTATTAAATATCTGTCGCCACATAGAAGGGGATACTGAATCGAATCGATAGAACCTGTTCCTGCAGAAACCTATGGTGTCAGAGTTTTGGCGTGCTTGCCAAAAATAATTTGACATGTTTGCACTTCAAATATCTAAACAATTTGCCATTTAAGACACAACTTACTTCAAACGAAAGTAAGGTAGATTATAATGATCAACCTAATATATTTATCTCAGAAAATGACAGAAACACAAAACCGTCGGACTATGCAACTCTAAGTACATTTGTGTTGCTCATGTAAGTGTCCCTTTAAGGTGGGGTATGAACATGGACTCACCTTTTCGATGGCCTGTGTCCATTCATAGAATGTCTTACGCGTGTACTCGTCCAGCGCCTGACAGAGCTGGCGGTATTGAGTGCGCGTCTCCTCCCCACTACCGATTTTCGGCAGGAAGTGGGCTCGGTCCAGCACCTGCAAGGTGCAGCAAACGCAACACGCGGCAAGGGTTAATGAAAGCAGGTTGCACTGAGTAGTTTACTGCACAGGTTTTACTCTCATGCAAAGGCAGGGTCCGTACAGGCCCTGGAAAGTCTTGAAGTCTTGAACTTTATTTGCCCCATTTCAAGGCCATACAAAGCCTTGAACCTATTTTGGGTAATTAGTCTTAGAAAGCCATGAATTCCATTAAACTGTCCCCAATGATCTTAATTAGTCTGAAATCGCCATTCAGAATGGCGGTTTTGGACTAAATCCAAATGAAAATAAAGCCTTGAAATTGTCTTGAATTCCATAACTTCACATGTGTACGGACCCTACAAAGGTGCCGTCTGCTTGCAGCTTGATCGAATGACACTAGTACCATTCAAAGTCAATAGCATATAGTTTTATAGTGAATACCAAAACATCTGACTTTTTTCTAGGTCGGATGCCTGATCCGAGGGTCGGCGGTTCGATTCCCTGTGCCCCCCCCCCCACCTCTGCCAATTTCGATTTCCACTGCTGTGTATAACTTACAGCGTCATCAAAGGTCGGTTGCTCTCATACCATGTCTATGTGGTGTGGGAGGTTAAAAATCCCTTGGGTCGGTAAAAGTGTAGGCCCAGGCTTTCTATCGACAAACTAGCCACAGCAGGAGCGTCCACATCGCGGCCCTGGGAATCAGCTATCTGATTGCAAATCCTGCTACCACCATCCACAACCGAGAGCGCGTCCCAATCATACCTCTGCTCGAAAATGCCTTGAGATAACTGGTGAAAGGACAAGATGAAGACTGGGAAACCAGGCCGTCGGCACAATGACCCGATATCCCACACAGTTACATTATCCTGATATTGTGCTAACCCGTCCTTGTCCTATTCTATTAATGCCGAATGCCAGGCTAGGTAGCGACAAGTATCAATTTTATAAGTTATTGGTTTGACTAGACTGGGAATGGAACTCCCGATCTCCCGCACGGAAAGCCTGCGCTCTACCGATTCGGCCACCGCGTCCGGTCCAGGAGACAAGTATCAATTTTGCAAGTTGGTTGGTTGTTGGAGTTCTATGTCCTGGCAACATCTAAGGGTCATATGAGGACGACGAATTTTCTAAGTCAGTAATAATAATAGTTGTAGTAATAATAATAACAATAACAACAATAGCCTCTCGCTTGGCCTCACCATCATTGAGCGCTCAATGCGCTTTTTCAACATGCGTGCCCAGTGCGCCTGTCCAGCAAATTTGGGATGGAATGACGGCAGGATGACAGCTTTTTGAGTTAGCTCCTTTTTCACAGCGTTCAGCTCGTCGTTGAACATGGAGTACACGGCTACGGTCTTCCTGTCTATTGTGCGCCTGATTGCCTAGATATGGACAGATAAGATAATCACACACCAGATTTGTTACCAGAACAGGCCGATCCAAATTGACGATTTCCACCGCCAATTCGCCCTCTGATGGCAGTGGAAAGAACTAATGTATATGCAATATTCACAACGCATGCGACATCTGATGGTAGCGACGAACACTACGGTTGTGGGACCGTTGCCACAGCACATACAAAAGCTATGGAAATTACAAACTTTCAAATGCATGTATGTCAGACAAATTTTGGGATATTTTGAAAATTCCAATTGCTTTTGGGTCATTGGAGCTTCCAAGAAAAATAAAATGTTCATGTTTGGACCCTTTTGCAAATTTTAGGAGGGTACCAAACTATTAATGCACTATTAATGCACAATATTCACAACGCATGCGACATCTGAAGGCGACGATGAACATTAGGCCTACGGTTGTGGGACCATTGCCACAGCGCATGCGTGTGAATATCGTGTATTGGGTCACCGTTTGATGCTCGTTCGAGGCACTGGAATCGAGTCAGTGCATCAACACAAAGAGTGTTTTCAAACTTTCCAATATGCACAATTGTTGGTATAATAAATAAAGGAATACAAAAATGTGAAGCCTAAAATGTGTTTTCATTCTGCCCTAATTTAATTGGTCTACATTAATGTAATGTATGTGCTACTGAGCATTTAAAAGGTCAGTTTGTTGCTGTGAATCGCGATTCGCGCTATTGTGTTTCAAGTGCCATTCTAAGGGGTGAAAATAGTCTGTGGTCTTCAGGTGGCGGCCTCTGGTGGTTAAAAGCATGAACTATCTGATGCCAGAAAATGATAGTACACATTCTAAGCTATAATTTAGTATAAAACTTGAAGGGTGTTTTACTGAATATCCTGGTCCATACTTTGATTCAAAATTACCCAAAAGCTTAGCTTCACCAATAGATTTCTTTAAAAATTATCCAAATAATTTGTATACCATTGTCAAGATAATTTTCAGAACTTTAAAGTGACATGATTTTCTAATTCATGACGATCTTCGCCAAAGTTGAAAGTGTGCAGATACTTTCTGCAATGAGTGGATAACTCATGGTCAGGAAACAAATGGCGGCAGATCCACCCCGTACCTACAGTAGGGGTGAAGAACAACCCATTAGAAAAAGTGGCGAAAAGTGGTTTAGTTACTCTGCATCTTTTATATAATGTTGTCACTGCCTCTTCCCACACAGTGAGCAGCAAAGTGAACGATTCTTCACCATTTTAGGATACTATTTATAAGAAAATAGGTAGGCAATGTTTATTACTATATGCTTACAGATTGTGGTTAATAAAACTGAGCATTTTAGCACTATTTTGGTGTAATGTTGTCACTGCCTCTTCCCACACAGTGAGCAGCAAATTGAACGATTCTTCACCATTTTAGGATACTATTTATAAGAAAATAGGTAGGCAATGTTTATTACTATATGCTTACAGATTGTGGTTAATAAAACTGAGCATTTTAGCACTATTTTGGTGTAATGTTGTCACTGCCTCTTCCCACACAGTGAGCAGCAAATTGAACGATTCTTCACCATTTTAGGATACTATTTATAAGAAAATAGGTAGGCAATGTTTATTACTATATGCTTACAGATTGTGGTTAATAAAACTGAGCATTTTAGTACTATTTTGTGTAATTTTAACACATAAAGTCGGCGAATATTTCAGTGACATGCTTTGCAGAAAGGTCTTATAGTCGATTTCCACCAACCTGCCCTCTGACGGTAGTGACAAAGAGCAATTCACTGGACAGCAGTTCAATGCATGGCAGGAATTCAAAACCATCACAGAGTGCAAATTTTAATTAATGGGGTTTGCCGGCCGAGATAACGCTAGGTGGCACTCGTGTACTATCAGTCTGTACAATTAATTGGTTAGACATGTTAGGCGCTGACATCACCGACCAACAGTTTCCCATTGCGAACTCCGAGATTATGTCCACAATTTAACAGTTCAATAAATCATATCGAGACGAAGGAGTTAAAGAGAGTTAGAGATTGTATACACCTACAATATGGAATATAATGCTACACACAGTTAATCAGGTTAAAGGGTGAATTTTGAACCTACCTCCCGATTCGACAGGTGCATGAATATATCAAGGACTTCTACACCTTGCTCTACAACAGTCACAGTTTCGAAGGCAGATGTGATGACATTTTGCATCATCACCTCCAGGTCTTTTATTCCTGCGCGGAATCTATAAAATAACAATTTAAACAGGGTAACTATTTTTTTGTTTTTAATACCGAGGGAGATTGTGAATTGTTTTATCGCTATATGAGAAATTAAATGACAACAATATCTTATTTATACTGAGCCAAAGACCCTATAATACTAAGACGGCTCACTCAGCCTGTACTGTGTAATCAAAATGATCAAACCCACCACTTGGTGCGCTGGCTGTTCTCTTGGTTAAACAGGTGCTATATTATATGTATAAATGTATGTACGAATGTGAAAGATGTGTGATGATGATGATGCTGATGATGATGTTGATGATGATGTGTATTTGTTCATAGCAATTTCATATTGATGTGTATTCATACTTACCTATCTCATGTATAATATAATTGTATGTGTTTACATGTGAAACACCAACCAACAGCTGGGCTGACCAAACCCACCACAAGGTGGCACTGCGAAATTTAGATTACCATGGGAGAGATAGGGAGTGAGCCGTCTTAGTATTATTAAAGGGTCTTTGACTGAGCTAGCCAGTCCTTGTCCTGTTCTATTAATGCTGAGCATTAGGCTAGGTAGTAACAAGTATCAAGGTTTGTATTCCCCGTTATGTCCGGCAAGCGGCTAAATATGTGAGGAGATAACATCTTTTTGTGTGTTTTGTTTTTGTTGCATTCGTTGATTAATCAGGGAAAACTTCAATTATGACCAATTAGTCTTCCTCATTCCCCTATTCCTAGTAATGCAGAGCACCGTGCAAGGTAGCGACTAGATAAAGGATTCACCCAGTACTCGCAGTCGCAGTACACGGGTGAATACCAACCCTATATAAAAACGGTCGAAAAAGCGGGTTAACGAATTGAGAGCCTAATTTCACAATCTAAGAAGCAACAATTATTCTTTACATATGTCTTATTGATAGCCCGCTACCTTTGAGTTGAAAAATATAATATAATATCTAGTTTAATAAGATTTAAAAGTGAAATCGACAGTGTTCTGCGGCCGCCATCTTGTCTTTTTGCATTCTCTCCCATTTCATCAACGCTGTGCCTATATGGGTAGCCATTTGATACTGGAGCCACAGTTTCTACTTCATGTTCCATACTAAACCTATTTTCGCACGTATTTACACTACGTTGTCCTTCACCCGTGTACTACAAGTACCGGGTGAATCTTTTATCTAGGTAGCGACAAGTTATTAGCTTGACTCAGCCCGGATTCGAACTCTGGGTTTGAATACCACGACCTGCGACATGGGAGGCAGACATTCAACTCATTTGGCCATCCCGAAATGCACTCTAACCTGGATGATCACGGATTGGGGATTTCCATTTCGCGATTCTGGTAAAATAATCAGGTCAAGATGTTCAACTTTCAAGCCCCCCTCCTTTGTCTGAGTAGGCCGGGTATTCTAAACCCACGACCTGCCGAACAGGAAGTGAGCCCTTAACTCTTCCAGCCATTCCATCTGATTTATGGCTCTCAAAAAAAGTGGTTGGTTGGTTGTGTTACGTCCTGGCAATATCTAAGGTCATATCTATGGTTCACCCAGATCGAGGTAATCTCAATGTATATCTATATGTGGTATAAAAATATGGAATTCACTTGAGGATAATATCAAATGTTTAAAAAACATCTATATGTTTCAACGAATGTATAAAAAGAAAATATTTAAGCTTTATCAGAGGGAAAACACATAGTAGTTACATAAATATTGAGATGTAATTTACAGTATTGAGGGTAATGTTGATATGCTTTTAACTTTTCTTTTTCCTTTATTATTTCTATGGTATAAGCAATGTATCTGTGTTATTTTTAAATGGGGAAAGCACCTCATAAGTATTGTACTTCTGCTTTCTCCTTTTTCATGTGAAAAAATTACTGATATAAATATCAACTTGTGTGTACATTTATCATGTGGAAATAAATATTTTATTATTATTATTATATAGGACAGGTACTGACTTGTGATAGTGCACACGAATGGCAACTTCATAGTGCTGCCCCGCTGGGAAATCAGACCACCAGCACCATGACCCAATATCTCACCCAGTCACATTATCCTGACACTGCACCAACCAGTCCTTGCCCAATCCTATTAATGCCGAGTGCCAAGCTAGGAAGCGACAAGTATCAATTCTGTAAGTCATTGGTTTGACTCGACCGGGAATTGAATTCCCAATCTCCCACACGGGAGGCCTGCACTCTACCGATTCGGCCACTACGCCCGGTTAAGAAAAAGGTAGTTCACTAACTTGTTGTAGTCGTCATGCCATGACGTGGCCTTGACATCAAGGATGGTAGTCTTGACGTCTTTGAGGATGTTGAGATTCTTGGCAAAGACCATCTCAATGTTGAGGAGCCCCCGAATGATCTCCGGACCCCTCTGACCGGCAAAGTTGGGCATTGGGCTCTTGTTGCCTTCTTCCATTCGTGCAAAGTGGATTTGGCATTCGCACACCTGCAAAGTGAGTTGGTTAAATTAGCAAAATCCGATGGTTTTGAGTTTCTGTCATTTTCTGACATAAATATATTATGTTGATGGTTATAATCTATCTTAACTTTCAGTTGAAGCAACTTTTATTTTAAATGGCTTCTTTGGAGATATTTGAAGTTGAAATGTGCCAAATTAATTTTGGCAAGCACACCAAAACTCTGACACCATAGGCATCAGCAGTAACATATTCTATCAAATTGATTCAGCATTGCCTTCTCTGTGGCAACAAATGCTTAATAAGTGCATCAGTATCTTAGCTCGATATGTAGGATCAAAACTAGATTATTTGATTTTGAAAATTTGATGATTTAATCTGTCTATGCAGCTTTAATATTCCTTGTAGGCAACAATATTTGCTAATGTAAAGGTACCAGTATTTAAGTTAGATGAGTATAGTCAATCAAATCTTGGAGAGTGCTTTGGCTTAGGAAAGCTTATGGTTTCATCGGATTATGCAGCTTTAAGTGTCCACAGAGTTAATATCACAAGCCATATGCACAGCATGGAACCAACTGAATGTGGAAGCGACTGAATGTGACTGAATATTTGTTGCTATTGTTGTTGTGATGGCTTATTTACCCTGTCCATAACAAATAAGTCGCACCGTGGCTTGTTTACATTGCTGAACAACGAATAGTCTCAATTTGGTAGTTGCCTTGTCATCTTAGCTGTTGGTGGCTAGCCTTAATTATGTTAGTTTTGTTGGTGCCACATTTGCGACATTTTGGTATGTACCTACCCCATGTGCTAGTGTTAGTAGGGATACTCAGCTTATGCTGTGACTTTGTGAGGTCGGGGTATGAGGCCATTTGAAGAATTGTTAGGAGCTAGGTCTTGAATCACAGTCACACAGACTACCTCATAGACTTTGTTCTTAGAAAATTACCTCTAGCCTCTTATATTGTACTTACCTCTAACAGATCTTTACACCGCTGTACAAAAGCATCTATTTGTGCAAAGATTCCACTCTGGTCGAGAACCCAAGGAATTGGTGAGAACTTCTGATGCATCCTAGCTGTCTGTGGAGAATGTGATACTGAATTAATACATTTATGAATTGTGTTGTTTGTTAGTTTACATTAAATAGCGGACAATTTGTCTTCCTTATTCCATTGCTCCGTGCCCTATGCTATTAATGGCAAATATCAGGTTAGGTAGCAGCAAGTATAAATCTTTTAAGTAATTGGAAGGTTCCCGAACCCATGACCTGCCAAAACGGGAAGCGGGCATTGAACTCATCTGGTCATTAGGGCCTACATTTGGCTATACATCCTATATACAGACATGAGCAGAGAAGTAAAACAAATTAGCTGATTGTGGGTGGATGCCTCAAAATTCGGCCGAAGGCCGAGTAGGGGGGTGAGGGTGTAGGGAGGGAGGGGGGGGGGTCAACCCCCCCCTCCCATGGAGAAATCTTTTACAAGTAGGACACAATTGGTGCAATTTGGTAGCCACTTAGGAGGGAGAAATTTCACTCTTCACCTGTGACATAAGGTAAGAGTAGGCATATATACCAGTACTCTAAGAATACAGAAGTGTTTTTCTTGTAATCTTGCATAAATGATAAGTCAATAATATAAATAATACACCTATACCATAGTTAATAGTATCTCGTGAACAGCCCAGGAAGCATTTAATTGGCGGAAATCAGCCAATTGGCGGGAAATGCTCATGCCTGTATATAGTATTATATATATCATATATATAGTATAGTTATACGAGTCTTACCTTGGTACAGATGATGGATAACTGTTGTTTTACCGAGGTATAAGCCTCGGATAGATGTGGGCTAGGGAGAGGTAAGCACGTCCGGTACCAGCAAACTTAACCTACTTATTGAGGATAAAAATGACTTTCAAACAATGGATACTATTACTTTACCGAAAAGGTACACCAACGGAATAGATGTGGCAGGGTGTGGCGGGAGGGCCCTAGCCCACATCTATCCGAGGCTTATACCTCGGTAAAACAACAGTTATCCATCATCTGTACCAAGGTAAGACTCGTATAACTATACTATTTTACCTCGGTAAACAGCCTCAGGCTAGCCTCAGGCTAGGGAGACCTTTACATAATTCATTTTTATCCTTAATATCATTCTTTCTTATTATTATAACATTCTAAATTTTTGTTCTCACCTATTCTTGTTAGTTGGTGAGAAGACGCTTTGCAACGCCGGTAGGCTTTTCTAGTCGTTTATTATAATGTTTTGCAAACGACTTAGCCGTCTTCCAGCCTGCATGCGCTAGTATTCTTTTCACAGAAATACCAAGCACCCGTGCCTTGGAAACCATGGCTCCTCTAGTTGAGTGGGAAGAGTATTTACTCGTATCCACTCCAGCCAATTTCAACACCGTAATTGTCCATCTGGCAAGTGTGTCTCGTGAAATCGCCTTATGTGGCTTTATAAAGCTCACTAATAGTTGTTGTGATGCACGTAAATCCTTTGTCTTGTATATATAAGCCCGTATGGCCGACACAACACATAATTTCCGATCATTCGGAAAACAGTCTAAGTGAACCGTTGATAAAGGGTCACCTAACGTGTTCGATTTAAGCAATTTTTCTAAATCAAACGTAGCTTGTTGCTTGTCTATTTCTAATCCAGTTAAGGATAAAGCAACAATCGTCTGTCCTCTGTGTCCGGTTACTAACAATAACAGGACCGCGACCTTAAAACCTAACTGTTTTATATCTAACCACGAGTTGTGAGGCCAAGCCTGAAACAACTTAAATACTATAGAAACATCCCAAAACCGACTATACTTTGGTTTTGGAGGATTCCTTTGATAAATTGAACGAAGTAAATAACAAATAACATAATGTTTTCCAACTGTTTCGCCATCAATTCTAGGTAATATAATTGATAACGCACACCTCGCCGCATTAATCGATCCAAAGGAAAGTCCTTCATCCTCTAGAGAACGAAGAAACCGAGCTACTTGTGAAATCTTTGGATTTGTTGGCTTAACTTTCATTAACAAACAATGTACACCCCATTTCTTTAAATAGGTTGTATACATTTTGACAGTTCCTGGCCTCCAGGCATCCGATACTATCCTATCCTCAGTAATTCTGTCCAATCCAAATTGCTGTAGTTGCTTCCTTAGAAAAGGAATGCCAATAGGGGCGTCGTTGACACGTCGCCGTGAACCACTAGCGGTCCGTGATGCGTCAGATTCCCGAGTTTTCTTGGGAATCGTATACGATCTTTTGCCAGTTGTGAAACTGCTGGCAGCCAAGGTTGCGTGTCCCAATCGGGCACCACCAGTATCGCATGTGTCCCTTCCAAGCCGATTTTTCTCACTACTCGGCTGATAATGCTAAATGGTGGGAAAATATAAAAATAATTATTTTCCCAGGTAATAGCAAACGCATCTACTTTCCAAGCATCCGGTTCAGGATGCCAAGAAACATAACAGGGTAACTTGTTATTATTTCGTGATGCAAATAAGTCAACTTCAGGTGTACCCCATTTTTCACAAACGAAGTTAAACAAAGGTGTAGAGAGAGACCACTCTAAATGGTCATGGAAATTTCTACTTTTATAATCTGCAAGTGTATTTTGTGACCCTGGAATATGCGCTACAGTCAGCCAGACTTGTTGAGCCTGTGCCCAGTTCCAAATCAGTTTAGATAACTGATTGCAAGACTTTGATTTGGTTCCACCCATGTTACGAATATATGCCATGGCAGTAGTATTATCAGTTAGTATTCTAACCTGTGATTTATTTATCTTTACTAAACTACGTAAGCCCAGATAAATAGCACGCAATTCTAGTGCATTAATATAGTCTGATTTTTCATCATCAAGCCATCTACCTCCTGTTGTGACCCCATCTCGATGAGCTCCCCAACCTTCTAACGAAGCATCAGTAGTAATTACTGTATTAGGTTCCGCCATGCGGATTGGATTTGGTGAACTTGCTATATGTTGCATCCACCATCCAATATCCTGTAACCCTTCTTGCGAAATAAACATCTTTCGCTCAAAATTGCCTTTAGTTCGTGTTAACGCTAAATTTTTATCTATTTCTAGCGACTTAATATGGGCCTTCCCATATAACACAGCAGGTGCATATGATGTCATTATGCCAATAAGAACAGCAACCTGTCTAATTTTTGGCTTTGATAACTTAATAAGCTGAGTCGCTGTAGTCATAAACTTAATTAGTTTTTGTTCTGTTATCGACACTGTAAGGGACTGTGTATCCAGAATAAACCCTAAACATTTGAGTTGTTTTGTTGGTTTAAACACTGACTTTTGTTGATGTACATAAAACCCCAATTTAGTGAGTAATGCACATAAATCCAAAACTGCATTCACACAACCAATTTGTGTTGATGCTATAATAAAAGAATCATCTATGTATGGAAACATTATGTGACCCTTCCTCGCCATTACCGAGAAAACAGGTTTAAGCAATTTAGTAAATAAACGTGGCGCACAAGCTAAGCCATTCGGCATGCAGGTAAACTCATAGAGTTGGTTATCCCAAATAAATCGAAGAAATTTTCGGTATTGTTCCATTATGGGAAGCGTATAATATGCATCCTGTAAATCAACACTAGCCATCCACGCATCTGGTGTAATCAGATCTCGTGCCGTATCTAGAGAGAACATTTTAAAATGTCGATATTCCACCCTTTTATTAAGGATTGTTAAATCCAGGATCATTCGAACATCACCATTAGGCTTCGGTCTCGAGAAAATGTTTGAAATAAACTGTCCTGAACAGTGTGTCACTTTTTGTATAATTCCTTTCTCAAAGAATTTATGTACCTGTTTAGTTAGTGCCTCTCGTTCAACTGGTTGAATGTTATATGGAAAAGGTATTATACTTTGTACAGGAATTTGTGTAAAGGGAATGTGAACACCCCTAACTATTTTTATAATTTCTTGGTCACTAGTAATTTTGTGCCACTCAGAAATATGATTACTAATATTACCAGCCACAAAGTTGCTTACAGTTTGTGTGTTTTTAGAGGCTTCAGGGACTTGTAAAGTTTGTGTTTGGACCTCTACTTGGACCCGCCCCTGGGGAAAGGTCTCGACGAGTTGAACCCTCGGCCTATTGGCCGTGCGGTGTTGTCGGTCCAGCCTGGGCGAGCGCCCCGGCCCCGAAACCCTTGACCAAAGCTTGAACTCGGTCTGGTTCCTCTGGTGAACCGTCGTGGACGAAAATCCCCTCGTGACTTTTTGAAACGAGGAGCTTCCTGTTTCTTCTTGCCATCCATGTTTTTGCCACTCTTGGCTGCAGTCTCTACCTCTTTATAGAGGTATTGTAGTTGACCGCCAAACATCTTGGTGTTATCTAAAGGTTTCCCTTTAATCGGCTCTGGAGCAAGATAAAGCGTAAACTCCTTCCCCTCATTATCGGTAACCTTCTTAGAGCGAGCCACTTCCTTGCCAGCATCTGTGCAAACTGACTTGAAGACATTTTCATATCTTCGAAACGACAGGTAATTACCTGCCGCCGCTAACACTGCAATGCCTTTGTCCATTGTCTTAGCCAAAGACGAGAACTTATTTTCACTCTGCATCCTATTAGCCACAGGAACAATAGCTGTTAGAGTAGCCAACACTGCCTTATGCACTGTGTGCAACACATCCTCAAACTTCTTACGGTCATCCGTCATATTGACATCCCGATCCATTTCTTTAATGATGGAGTTGGGAACACCCTTTATGCCTGTTAACTCATCTCCTAACTTGGAGATAACCTCCGCCGGTTTGAACGTGCGGAAATGACCATTCACGGTCTCGCGCATAAGCGTAGTGGTTTTAACCCGCTTAGCCTTTGGCTTCTCCACCTTCTTAGCCACTTTAGTGCCAATGTCCGCATAGACCCCTTCATATATGGTGTCTGAGTCTGATTCCGTAGAAGTAGACTCAGTGGACGAATCAGAAGAAGAATATTTCCTCTTCCTCTTCTTCTTTTTGGACTTAGTCTTCCGCTTTTTGCGAAAACCAGTCTCTGCCCGCTCCTTGGTGAATTCATCACCCGAAGAAATCACCTGTTTCTTCTTCTTCCTCCGTTTAGGAGAAGGAGGAGGAGGAGCCTTAAGCTCCACCGCCGAGTCTGTGTCCAAGAAATCCTCAAACGAATCCTCTTGGACACTCGGCCTACGCCGCTTCCGAGACACAGGCGATTTGGCAGTCAAGATGTGGCTTTCCAATCGTGCAAAGCGAGCCTCCCAATCTGGAGGCGCAGGCACATCAGGCACTGCGTCCTCGTCCGGGTCGGAGAGGATATGCGCCCGGGGCTGTGTCGACGGCCCTGCCGACAACACAGGTGAGGAGTCGTACTCCTCGTCCACTCCACTCGGAACACGCCCCTCGGCTGCTGCTGCACCGCGCTTACTCCGCTTCGTGGCCATCGGGAGCTGAAACAAAGATTTTTGGTCAGTCCCGGTATATATATATGTCACAATATGGTTGTTTCAAACTCATTTGGACATCTATTGGTGTTAGAGAACGTGTTTATACCGTTATAACACAGGCGTAATAAGCTAAATTTGTGCGTGGGTTGTGGGTCAAGCCCAAACCTTACGCGGGGTCGGGACCAGTGTATCGGCCCGCCCATCCCTCTGTTCCGCACACTTCTCCCACCTGTGACTACTACGTCAACAAGTTGGAGAAAATGCTACGAAACTCGGAGAAACGCCTGAAAAAGTTTTGTCTAGGGGAGTCTATAAAAGAAACCCAGGAGCATCTCCAACATTACTCTCTATTAGAGTACGAGAGAATTTCCACATGAGATAGGGCGAAACCCACATCTCTACCCATAGTCACACGGTGACCCGGGTGTTGACATAACCGCTAATGACCGGTTTGGTTCCTTCGAGAAACCCACTCGAGTGTTCTATCCTTGGTTGTTTATAACCAAATAACTCGTCCAAATTGGACCAACGAAAGTCTAAACTTTCCATAATGATGCTCTAATGCATCATAATTAAGCTAACCACAGTTTTTATTATACTTACTGCGTATTTGCTTGTATGTAGACTAATTTTGCCGGAGCAACCCAACGACACGTTATCCAGTCGTGAGTTGTATATGCTAATTGCTGGTACCGGACGTGCTTACCTCTCCCTAGCCTGAGGCTAGCCTGAGGCTGTTTACCGAGGTAAAATAAATATATATATTGTAAATAACTATTGTCACAATAGCTCCAAGAGTAGTACATTTTCGTTTAGGAGTAAATTATATTTACAAGAAAATATTTATCTGGGGAGAAATGCTAGAAAACCTGCGGCGACCCATCTACAATGCACGTGGTCGGAAAACCAGTGCCTCGGCGCTGAAAAAAAAAATCGATGTATAAATTCACACCCCACCCCCAAAGAAAACTACACAATAACTTGGATTTATTTTCTCCTTCCCTTTCTCTTTCTATATAAAGCTCTCTCTCTCACTTAAAATCTTTTTATGACATTTCAAAGGCAACTGGAAATTTGGAAATGTTTTCAGCACAATAAACCCTGTCTATTACGCATGCTCATTGCTTAATGAACAACATTGAACTATTCATTGATAATGTGTAAACTATCCTAGAATCGCTGCATATTCAAAAGTGCATTATTAAATTGGAATCTAATAGTTTGTGCAATAACATGAAAAGACAGAAACTACCTATTGCAATAAAAAGTATAGGTATATATAAATTTGCTGTGTAAAAGGTATATTTTAGTAGCGTCAGTTGGCAGATAGAAAACTATTTTAAAGTGGCATGTGTTAACTGCTAAACTTCTACAATATGGAATAGTATAAACAATAATTCCTTGGTGTTGTTAAATGGAGGGAAAAATCACCAAAGAAAACCATACAAACCTTCATCATAAAGTGTACGTTGTAATCGTACCAATATGCCTCATTGAAGTCGGTGGAAAACTTTACAAAAGTTTGACAAAATTGGACTTTACAAAATGTACATGGATTCAGAGCTAACAAGGCAGTAACTTGAGTAAGACCTAACAAAATATGTTGCGTTTCCGGTTGCACGACCGACTCTGCAAAACGTTGCCCACTGTAAATTATTTTTTGAAGAAATTATTTAATCTGTGGAAATAATTCATCAAATTAGATCATGCTCAAGGGATTGATGGTCATTTAAAAAAATCCCTATCTACCTACCCTACTTTGTTTGCTTGCCAGGAAGCGGAAACACAACTTTTTCTTTCGGCCTAATCAAAAAGTTCTGTATATAAACTGCTTATACCTTATTTACGTAGTACCTGTCTTCAATGACATCTATGATTGGCGAACCCTTGCCAAGTGTGATCAATTTTGTCTGATTGACTGATATTATCATTTGATTGACACTCCAATGACAGGACACCTGCTATGTCAGGACAACATTGATCTCGATGCAGAGTTGTCCGTTGAAGACAGGTCGTACTATTAGTATACCAAGATATATATGTTCATGTAAACTAATCGTTCCCTTCAAAAGTGAAATTGTTAAATCTAACGTGTGCATTATTAAGTTGTTTGTTGTTGTTTTACATCCTAGCAACGTCTAAGGTCATATCAGGACGGGTACCGACTTGTGACAGTGCGCACTCACGGCGATTTTATAGTGCTGCCCCACTAGAAGACCAGGCTGCCAGCACCATGACCTGATATCCCACTCAGTCACATTATCCTGACACTGAGCCAACCAGTCCTTGCCCTATCCTAATAATGCCGAGCGCCAGGCTAGAAAGCAACAAGTATACATTTTTAAGTCATTGGTTTGACTTGACCAGGGTTCGAACCCATGATCTACCAACACGGGAGACGAACGCTCTAACTCATTCGGCCATCCCGTCTGGTCTGCATTATTAAGAGTAGATACAATATTCACCACCACCCACAGTTAGGGTGAATAACAACAATGTCTAAATCCGAGCAAAAGGTGCTTTGGATTAACTATAAACAAGCTGCGACGGTCTTGGTTCCAGCACCGTGTTTTTCTATATTGGCACAGAGTTGATGAATTGGGAGAAAATGCACAAAAACCAAGATGGTGGCCACTGGATTGCCCCCATTCAACTTTTAAATGATTTAATCAAGTTTGCACTTCAAAAGGTTCAGGCTATGATATATGAGTATATGATCAATATATCTAGCTAAATAGATTGTGAATTAACGTAGCTATCTCCACAACCCAGCCATCCAACACTTTTCTATAGGGTTGTTTAACAACCCTGTCCTGAATAACCTGGTAGGAAAAGTGTTGGAAGGCTGGGTAATGGAAATGACCACAGAAATTCTTCATCTAAGAAGCAAAATATATTCTTCATATATTTCTATATATTTACCCACTGCTTTCAAATTGAAGAATAGATTAAATGATGGAGACCAATAAACTCTAAAAAGTTGAATTGAGAGCTTTCCTTGGCCGCCATCTTATCTTGATGCGTTCTCCCCCAATTTTACCAACTTAATTTGTGCCAAGATGGATAATCATTGTACATTGGAACCATTACCTCGACAGTTAATTCCTACTAAAGCAATCTCTGCTCGGATTTAGGTAGGGTTTTCATTCACCCCTAGTCTGGGTAGGGGTGAATAGTTTATCTATGGGAGTAAACAATGGAAGAGACATTTTATGGTAACTCTTCATAGACATTGCTCATCAGAGTTTCCACTCTTTATCAGGCTTTTAAAAAAAATTACTTTTTAAGTACTTTTTAGGAATGTAGAAATTCCACAGCTTTTTAAGCATGCAATAACTCCAGGTTCTGAGTATGCTCCACTAGTCTTATTGCCAATCAGGTGTGGAAAATTCAATTGTAATCTTTGGAGGACAGACAAGGTTAACCCAAAATTATTGTCTGTCTGCAGTAACCCTAAGAAATTATTTCAAAATGACACCAAATGTCACCTTTCAAAGAACATATGAAATGCCGACTGGAGGACGGATAGGCTTGTTGCCACCTGAAATCGCCTGCCCCGGCCGGGAGCACCCTCCTGATTGGAGGACAGCCAGCAGCTCTCGGGAGCGACAGCCAGGGGAGTCTAGGGGGCACAGCACCCACCAGCTTTGCCGGTGGTATACATAATGGTGACCATACATAATTGTAGGACTTTTCAGTACTTAATTTTTGCATTTTGAAAAGTTAGTACTTCTCAGGTTTGTTATGACCAGTACGAACCCTATTCATTTGTGACACCAAAACGAGGCTTGCTCAGCCTTCACACATTTGTTGACAACAATTGGTATTGTAGTAGTCTGTACATGAGCCCCACTACCACGCGGTGGCAGCGGAGAGTACGCCGCACACCTACGCAGTTACACTGAACTGCGCTAGGTGGCGGCAGACTAGCCACCGGGAAGACCCCCGATGGGGCTGCCCTCTACTTCGTGTGGCTAGCTCACCCCCACCCACCCACCTATAGAGGTGACGTGGGACCTGTCGAGTTAGGGGGCGAGTCAGTTGACTGTGGCCGCCGCGAAGAGCAGAGAGGTTTCATAATAAACCAAGTTGAAGCGTACTCATATCAAATCTTGGCATTCTTCCGTGAGTGCGTGGCAGTGTGGGGAGGAAGACCGTGGGCCATTACAGTATTTAGTTACTCCTGTAGTTTTGAGACAGCCATTAGAAAAAGTGTCGGAAGGCTGGGTAAAGAAAATAACCAAAGTATTTCTTCACTTACTTTATTATATATTTCTTTCCACTTCTCGCAGCATGTGATGCACTCGTTCAGCGTGGTCATGCTAGAATTCACATAACCGCCGAACACTCGGTCCAGGTTGATCTGCATCGAACATCGCCGAATGATCTCGTTACTCAGCTGGCAAACAAAAATAAAGGAAATTGTAATTCGGTGAAAGAAAGACAAAACAGTGGTTGTGCAGGTAAAGGGTTTATTCGTCAAGGATAAAAGTGGTCTCCGCCAAAAAAACTCGGAAATCAAACCGAGATTAATACACAGACGGTGAATTTCAGCGATAACACAGATTTCCCCCCATAAAATTAGCACTGTCAGGGAATGGTAGAAAAATGCTGGAAGTCAGGTTTCAACTGTCCTTGTTGTGAATATTATCGCCTATACGTAACTATTTCTTGTTTGGGTTTAATGTTCTAGCAAAATCTAAGGTCATATAAGAATAGCATTTGGACGAACCAATTGTTGTCATATACTACTAATTCCTTGGCATTTTGTTTAACGTTATTCGGTAAATATTTTTAAAAACCACCGAAACCCGTGAAATGGCGGAGATCTTTCATCCCTGATTTATGACACACAGAAAGTGGTGGCCGAATCGGAAAGACTGCAAGATTGCCGTGAGGAAGGTCGGCAGTTTGAAACCCAGTTGAGTCAAACCAATGAGTTGCAAAATTGACTTGTCGCTACCTAGCCGGTCACTTGGCTTTACTAGGATAGGGAAAGAACTGGTTAGCTCGGTATCAGGATAACGTGACTGAGTGGGAAATTGGGTCATAGTGGCCGGCGGCCTGTTCTCCCCAGTGGGACAGGACCATATATAGTGTGTTTGTTGTTGTATGCACTAGCAACATGTAAGGTTGTATCAGGTTTTTTTTTGTTTTTTTTTGTTTTACGTCCTAACAATATCTAGTCATATCAGGACGGGTACCGACTTGCGACACTATGCACTCATGGTGACTTTATAGTGCTGCCCCAGTGGGAAATGAGGTAGTCAGCACTGTGACCCGATATCTCACTAAGTTTACATTATCCTGACACTGAGCTAATCAGTGCTTGCCCTATCCTATTAATGCTGAGTGCCAAGCTAGGAACCAACAAGCATCAATTTTGTAAGTCATTGGTTTGACTCGACCGGGAATTGGGAGGCCTGCGCTCTACCGATTCGACCACCGCCCCCGGAACCCCTAGTTGAAGGAAAGTGTAAGGCGGATACTAACCTTGCGTATGATTCCAGTGAGTCGTTCGCGCGTCTTGTAGAACTCGCTGTTCACCCAGATCATGCGCACCAAGTTGAGGATCTTGGGCAGCATCGGGGGAATGTCCTTTGG
Organism: Branchipolynoe longqiensis; assembly: GCA_030323885.1. NCBI lineage: Eukaryota > Metazoa > Annelida > Polychaeta > Phyllodocida > Polynoidae > Branchipolynoe > Branchipolynoe longqiensis. Next base: position 45,080,463 of record CM059197.1, read on the forward strand.
CTCTGCCTCAGCCAAATCGTGGCAGGGGTCTTTTAGCATTGTCAAGAACTTCAGGTTCGACTGGGCCTGGTGTGACCCTTCCTGTCAGTTCAAAGAATAGCTTTGTCAAAGGAGTTACAAAGTTACACAATATAGTAATAGCCTGTCAATATCACATTGGAAGCACTGGTTAACCGAAGTTAAAGTTGCATAGTCTCGTGGTTTTGAGTTTCTGTAATTTTCTGAGATAAATATATTAAGTTGATCGTTATAATCTACCCTACTGTCGTGGGGGTGATGAAAATGGGAAATACTGCGCCTAGAGCGGGACTCGAACCCGCATCTCTTTGCACTCCGGGCCAGTGTGCTAACCATTACACCACCTAGGCTCCCTGATATCAATACACTCCCCACGCCTACCTGTCTATGTGGTTACTTGCCTGAGAGGTCAGTGCAGACCACTACACTACTTTAGTTTGAAGTAAGTTTGATATAAAATGGCTAACTTTTGGGATATTTTGAGTGCAAACATCGAAAATTAATTTTGGCAAGCATGTCAATACTCTGACACCATAGGCTGCTGCAGAAGAAGCTACTATTAAATTGCCTCTGAATTCCCTTCTATGTAGCAGCAAATGTTTAATAAGTGCACTAGTATCTTAAGTTAGATAAGTAGAATCAAATCTAGATAATTGTTTTGGTTTTGAAAAGTTGATGTTTTCATCTGACTATGCAGCTTTAAGCAACATGGAGCCTCGTCAGTACTTTAATGGGGGACCACCTGGGAATACAATAAACTGTAGACATCCTGATAGTGATACATACAGCCAATCAAATCAACAGCGGGTGATGTACAATATTTATTTATATTCCTTCATTATTTGTGCTTTCCTCTGAACATAAAGTGAGAAAAAAAAACCTGTTTATTCATAAAGATAATATCACATATTTCTTGTTCTTTGTTGGCTTCGATTTTATATATAAATTGAACAGTTACTAAACTAATTAGATAATGAATTCCCAGTGCTGAGAGAAATACGGTAACCATGGTTAAAGTAATGGAACGAAACAAAGGGCAGAATTGCATATACAGTAAAACCTCTCTAAATCGACCGACCATGGGACAGACTTTAAATGGTCCACTTAGGGAGGTGGTCGGTTTAGAGAGTTTTTTTGTTGTTACAATGGGCGATCGTTTGGGACCTAAGTAAAGCTATTGATATCTAGGAGAGTGGTTGATCTGTGGGGGTGGTCGGTTAGAGAGGTTTTACTGTATACATGTTTCTATTCCCGGTAAGAATCTTTAGAAACCCCTACTCAATAAGACTATAAATGGAAGTCTACCCCTTCTTTAATATTCTAATGATTAGATTTCCTGCTGTTTTCCAACCCCAAGTATCTGGGCCTTATTAAGGCATTATAATCTATCTAATTACAAGCATGATATATCTGTTTTGTATAAATCTATATCCTATCAAAGATATCACTACATGAAGGAAGATAGTAGAATTAAAATGGCCATTCAAAAATACAATGTCTTTTCCAAGCAATTCTTTTCAGAAATAAGATAGATTCCCCAAGTGTCATATTTGAACAACGATAACAGTGTAAGCTGCTCGGAAATGTAGTACACACGAAAGAAGACACAATTGATAAATGGAAAAAAAGGTGCAGAAGTAGCTTTCTCATCAGAAAATTACGATTAAAAATGGCACGTAAAATAATTTGCCAAAAATACTGGGTAATATTAGGTAATAGGCTACTATGAATGTAAAAGTGCATGAAAATAGAGAAAAGACAGATGTGTGTGAATCTAATAACAGTCAATTAGAAGCGATAACACGATAGTCACTAATGATATGGAGATATAATTACCAGAATGATCAAATTGAATTATTTTGTAAATGTTTCATGCATACCTCAATTGTCTTAGTGTACAAATTTAAAGGAGCACCAATAAACAGGTTATAATATATGTGAAGATGACAATTAACAATACAAGTACGCACTGGAGAATTATGATTGTAAATTCATTAGTTGTTAATTAATTAAACCACTTGGAGAATTCAATCTGTCTAAATATTTACTACACTTGCTGATTTCTGTGATCCTCTTCTGCCCCCTCCCCTATCTATGTATAATACCAAACACTGGTTAAGTTTTAGGGTCGTTCTGATCACTACTCCTCTGTTAATCGACGCTGCCAACAGGCATCATCGTACTCCACTGATGTTTCACGACCTATGGGTTGTTAATTGCATGGTATTTCTTTTGTGCCTATCATTCACATTTCATATTAATTTTGATGGGTTTTCTAACTTTGGTCACTTAGGCAGTGTATGTGTTCATTGTTGCGGATTTTAATAATGGTGTATTGCTTCATTGCCGCATGTTGAAGTCAACATGGATAATTCGGGGCGCGAAAGCATATATACCAACACGATGGCAACGCTTTCCCCTGGCACCACCTTATGGGTAGAGACCGAACCCAGCACCCCCAAGCCATCTAGCGGAAAATCCAGCCACCACCACGTGGAGCCGGACCGAGCTGCTCCCTTCTCCACAGCATCTGAACCCACGTGGTGCGTGGAACTGTCTCACCTTTTCGCAGCCACCCACCCTCCCATCTGGAAGACCTAAGCGCTAGGATTGAGCGCCCTGGTAGCCGACACATTTACGATGATAGATTGAACAAGACAATACACCTATGAGATACCTTGATTCATTCAAATAATAAAAACCCTTAATTACCACTTTATATACTCTGCTTTCGCGTTACTGAATTAGTAATGTATTGAGTGCAAGAAACTTTGTTTCAATTAGTATTAGTTAGTGATCCTAGATAATACCCAACCCTCATTAAAGTAGAATTGTTAGTCTTAGAATATAATAATCAATACCCTCCCCCCATCCTACTACATAGCCACCACTCTTTATTTAGCTAACATGTCATTTAATATACACAATAAAGCCTCGCTGATCAGGACTATTTTCTTCAAGAACCCAATACCAGATTAGAAAGATTGAGGGATAAACACTAGCCGGATAAAACGAACGGTCAAAATCTGTATTACATTCTGCTGCTGCATTGTAAATTAACCAGACAGCAAGGTCAAATAAGTTGAGCGTCGCTTCCTGTGTGGAAGGTCATGAAATTTTAACCACAGCAAAGTCAAGTCAATGATGGCGTTCTCTGTGGCGGAGTGGTTAGAGTGTCTGACTTTTTTCTAGGTCAGACTCCTAATCTGAGGGTCGGCGGTTCGATTCCCCGTGCCCCCAGCTCTGCCAATTTGGATTTCCACCGCTGTGTATAACTTACAGTGTCATCAAAGGCCGGTTGCTCTCATACCATGTCTATGTGGTGTGGGAGGTTAAAAATCCCTTGGGTCGGTAAAAGTGTAGGCTCGGGCTTTCTATCGACCAGCAGTGGAATGAGGAAGACCAGTCGTCTATGACTGAAATTTCCCCTGCTTAAACAACTAATGGACCAACAAAAATCAATAAATCAATGAAAGATGTATAGGCTTACTTGCCACGACCTATTCTGGTACTTGGCATTACTTGGATAGAGGAAGGAGCACCAGAATAAAGAAGACCAATTGTCCGTGATTAAAATTTCCCTACTTAATTCAGGGATAAAAGTGGTCTCCGCCCCCCCCCCCCCCAAACGGAAATCTATAGTGAAGTTATCTGTAACTGACAACGAATTTTCGCAAAAAGACGAATATTCTCCCACAGACTTAAATAAATTAGCACTGCCAGGGAATCGCAGAAAAGTCCTGGAAGCCAGGTTTCATACAATATCTTCCTAACACCAAATTTTCCTAACATACAATATTTTCCTAACCATTCCACTTATCAGTGAGTAGTACAGACTATCCTCGGACACCATCCCACTGTCCTTCTTGTGGCTATATTATCGCTCATGCCTACGCTGACAGTGCTGCAGCATAGTATTGGCCTATGCTGGTACTGCATGGCATCGGTCTACACTGACAGTGTTGCATATGGTGGAGGAATTGGTATTGGCTTATGTTGACAGTGCTGCAGCATTTGACCAACGTATTAATTTATTTAAGAGGTCTATCTACCCAATAGGATTTGTTTGTTTTATGTCCTAGCAACATCTAAGGCCATATCAGGACAGGTACTGACTTGTGACAGTGCGGACTCAAGGCAACTTTTATAGTGCTGTCCCACTGGGAGACCGGGCTGCCTGCACCATGACCCGATACCCTACACAGTCACATTATCCTGACACTGTGCTAACCAGTCCTTGTCCTGTTCTACTATATAATGTCGAGCGCCAGGCTAGGTAGGGACAAGTATCAATTTTATAAGTCACTAGTTTGACTTGGTTGGGATTCGAACTCCCGACCTTCCACACGGGAAGCCTGCGCTCTACCGATTCGGCCACCACGTCCGGCGCCCAATAGGATCGTGTCCACGATTTCTTTTGTGATTTTGTTGTTGTGATGAATTTATTTACCGATTTACTGATATTACTGATTAATAATCAAATTACAACACCGAATGAAAGCACACACACAATAACTTTGAGCCGCTTACTTTGATCTGACCGGACAGTTTGAGGAATGGCCACACATAGGAAGACTTTGCCAGCTCCAGGATCTGGGTAATCTTCTTCACTCCGGGCTTATCGAGCTGACCAGAAATGCCTGAAAGGTCAGCGCACCGATTCTTCCAGAACTGGATCTCTTCCAGCGGGCCTGCGTTCTCAGCCGTCTGCAGTGCATCTTGGGAACTGAGCACTTCCTTTATCTGCCGCGTCCAGTGAATCATGGCCGCTGTTGTTTTGGGTGGACAGCGGAATGATTAGTTAGGATTAGTTGAAATACAAATTAAAGTGGCATGACCCAATATTGTTTTGAGGTTCTGGTATTTAATTAATTGCTTGATTGATTGGGGGCTGCTTAATGCCGTGTCGATAGCAAATGCCATATTCACAGCAGGAAGGTTTCAATTTGTATTCTGTCGCATTACTATTCAAGCATCGCTTACATACAAAATGTAAAAGCATACAATCAACCTTGTGTTAAAAACAGGGTCCGTACACATGTGAAGATATGGCATTCAAGGCTCTTTTTGATAGGAATTCAAGACTATTTTCATTTGGATTTCAGGAAAAAAACAAGAATGGCGAATGGCGATTTCAGACTAATTTATATCAATGGGGACAGTTTAAGGAAATTCAAGACTTTTCAAGACTAATTACCCAAAATAGTGCCTTGAAATGAGGCAAATGCAGTTCAAGAACCGGTATTTCCTCCGAGCGAGAGGAGGATTGGCCCTGCGCAGGAGGTGGAACGGTGCATGCTGGTACCCACCCACCACCGGATGGGGGGGGGGGGGGGTGTAGGACACTACAGGCATTATTACGCGCGATAAAGGGTTTACCAGGCTTGGTAGCGACAAGTATCAATTTTGTAAGTCATTGGTTTGACTCGACCAGGAATCGAACTCCCGAATCTTCTGCACAGGAAGCCTGTGCTCTACCGATTCGGCCACTCATCCTGATATGACCTTAGATTTTGCCAAGATGTAATAAAAAAACCAACAAACAGACAACACCGTGACTGTAAAAAAAAGTAATATCAATCTTTTATTAATCTTTTTTTTAAAAAGCTTACTCTCCAGGCGCTGGATCAGCTCCTTGTCCTTGGCGGCGTCCTCAGACTGCATATTGACACCCTCCATCGGGATGTACAGCACCGTCTTGCCCTCCATCTTCCAGCGCGTGTCCGTGAGGCTGGCGAGGAACTTGTGCAGCTGCGCAGAGAAGTCGTTCTTGATGCTGTCCGGCCACGAGGTGTTCTCGAAGAAGATGGGCGCGTAGACGCCGTTCATGAGCTGCAGGAGGCTCTCGATGTGGCCACCCATCACCGTGCCGTACTGCACATACTTCAGAAGGTTGCCTACATTCAAGTCCTCAGTGCCAGCGCGCTACAGGTGAAATCAGTTTCAGGGTCCTTACACATGTGAAGATTTGGAATTCCAAGGCTTTTTCAAGGCTGTTTTTGATAGGAATTCAAGACTATTTTCATTTGGATTTCAGGAGGGGAAAAAAAAACAATGGCGAATGGCAATTTGGGACTAATTTAGATCAGTGGGGACAGTTTAATAGAATTCAAGGCTTTTCAAGACTAATTACCGAAAATAGGTTAAGGTCAAGGCTTTTCGAGGCCTTGAAATGGAGCAACTGAAGTTCAAGACTTTTCAAGACTTTCCAGGCCCCGTACGGACCCAGTAAATCCTACCTTAACGAAATAGGTGAGTTGTGTGATTGGTCCATAAGGGATGACCAGGTCCACCGCCAGTCCAGTCACACTGTCCAGGTATGCGACCAGCAGGGTGCTCTCCGGGTTCGTGATGAAGCGGTCCACCAGCTCGAAGTGCTCCTCTGTCCACATCGAGGGGATGATGCCATTGAGTAGTACTCTGTCCACCACCATTTGGCGCTGTCACGTGGTACACAGTAAGAGCATCAATATATATGCAGCCAGAACAATAAACTATGCACAGCTCTTGACACTGTCATATGGTACACAGTTAGAGTGGCAACATATGCCCAGCCTTTTGTATTGTCATGTGGTACACAGAATAATATAATATGCACAGCCTTCAGAGTTTGTTGCCGTCAAATGGTACACAGAGCGTCAATATATATGCAGCCTTTGGTGTTGTCGCACGGAACAATAAACGGAACAAAAAAATATGTACAGCATTTGACCCAGTGACATGGTACACAGAGCATCAATATATATACATAGCCTTTTGTGTTGTGGTGTGGTACACGGAACAATAAAATATGTACAGCCTTTGACACTGTCACATGGTACACAGAGCGTCAATATATATGCAGCCTTTGGTGTTGTTGCATGGTATACAAAACAATAAAATATGCACAGTCTTTGACACGGTCACATGGTACAAAGTTAAAGGGTCAACATATAACGCAGCTTCGGTGTTGCCACGTGGTTCACAGAACAATAACGTTTGATGCCGTCGTGAGGTACACAGTTAGAGCATCAACATATACTCAGTTATTAATCGACGTAAGCATCGGTCCCTGTGTAGATAATTTCATTATTTAAAAGAAAATGGCACAATATATTTAATAATATATTTGGAAATAACCAAAGTATTTAATAATATAATTTGTCTCTTTTGTAATACCCAATATATCTGAGCCTCGATAGGGATAGGGATTTTATTGCATGATTATATAAACATCATGGTCCTAAAACAAATAGAGATGATAGATGGCAAATGACATAGCGGAGGACCTCAAACTCATGGTTTGACAGTGTAAGGCAGCTCAATGACATAAGAAGGATGCCCGTACTAATTCAACAGGCGGTGAATCGTGAATGCTGACGACGAACAGTCATGTATATTCCTGATACATCCTGACTGACCGACCACCACCAAAACAAATAAGGGTGAGAGGTGCAGTGTAAATGAGTAATGCTAGGTACACACCTACCGTTTTTCCGCACCCACCTACCGTATACGATCTAAAACTGCCCAAAAATCGTGAGGTGTGCACTCCCCTAGCACACCTACCGATTGCGATTCGCGACTTTTTAGGGCTAAAACCGCTTCCATACGATTGCGATTCGCGATTCGAAAAATGAATCGGCCCGTTTTCAGTTTTAAGCGGGTCGGGTCGGGTCGCGATTTTTAGTGCGTGAATCGTATACGGTAGGTGTGTACCTAGCATAAGAAACGCCGAACCTCCTAAAAATATATGCGCATAAACATCAATTTTAAAAAGGAAGGCCATGTGACCGGCATATTGTACATAGTAGGTACATTGTGCGCAATTGCAAATTGCCATTGATTCAGCATGAAACGGCAGGACACCTCAGGCGCCACCACCAAGATGCCTCCAGCCGCCACCACCAGGAGACGCCACCTTCACTACTTGTAGCCTGCAGGCTAGATCAAATATTCACCCCTGTCCAGAATAGAGGTGACTCTGGCTAAATCTTAGCAAAAACTGCTTCAATAGAAATTAATTGTGAAGGTGGTGGTTCCAAGGTGCAGTGTTTACCTATAGTCCTATTTCATATAACGTCAGCATGGGTATTTATGTCAGTGCACATGCTGCTTGGCTGCAGGACCACACACTCTCACACTGCAAACTCAATGGTTGTGAGCAATCTTCATAGAGAAAAAGTGAAATATCTCTAAAATGACACCACTTAGAAACGAACTGATTGGAGCATATATAGAAAACATATTCAATGAACAGATTATATTAAATTTATATGGTTAGGGTTCTGCATTTCTATTAATTTGGAATAAAATAGACGTTTTGCACTGCGCATACCGGCAAACTCAAGGCATTGTCAATGGCCATGAGCAATCTTCATACAGCAAAAGTGAAATATCTCTAAAACCACACCACCTAGAAACAAACTGATTGCAACACATATAGAAAACTTATTCAATGAACAGATTATATTAAATCTATAAGGGTAGGGTTCTGTATTTCTATTAATTTTGAATAAAATTGAACTTTTGCACTGCACGTATCAGCAAACTCAATGCATTGTCAATGGCTGTGAGCAAACCTTCATTCAGAAAAAGTGAAATATCTCTAAAACCACACCACCTAGAAACAAACCGCTTGGAACACATATAGTAAACATATTCAACGAACAGATTATATTAAATTTATGAGGTTAGGGTTCTGCATTTCTATTAATTTTGAATAAAATAAACGTTTTGCACTGCGCGTACTGGCAAACTCAATGGCAGTGTGCCTTCGTTCTGCAGCCAAGCTGCGCGCGCATACACAATGTTTATAAACATTGAAAGGGGTCTATGTAGGCGTAAAGTTGAGAAATTGGGAGAGAATGCAAAAAAAAACAAGATGGCAGCTAGAGAGAGCTCTCGATTTAACTAGTCCATCAATCTACATTCACCCCAAATGTAGCATATAGATAAGTATTTGAACAATATATTTAGCATAATAGATTGCAAAATCATGTGGTTATTTCTATAATCCAGCCTTCCAACAAATTTTCTAATGGGTTGTTTAGCAGCCCTGGCATAGAGACAGTGCTGCGAGAGTGACCAACTACAGGCCAACCAACACCCACCAAACCATTGCTCTTACTGCCAGCTGACGTCTGCCAGCTCTCTGCTAACCACCGGTGGCTTTTACTCCGCCCATCCACCCTTAGTGCTGACTTTTACCCTTAATTTCCACCGATAGAGGGAGTGCACGCGACGTCATCACTCAGTGGTTAGCCATCTTGGATTACACTTAATACCACTTATGGCACCCCCTGTCTTATACCAAGAACACTACGGCCACCAATGGGCCTACTTATAGTCAGGGCTGCCAAAGTATGTGGCGCCACCTAGTGGGTACTGCCTGAACCTATCTAAAGCCGTGTTTACACGGGGAATTGTGAAACGTTCTAGACAAAGCGATTTATATGAAGCGTTTTAGAGGCGCGTTTACACGGACAGAGTTTGAAAGTGTTTTGTCGCCGGGAACAAGCAGCCTTAGGTCCGCCTGTAGCCGGCAAGCACTGCTATTTGTTTAGTTTACACAAGTCAATTCGACGCAGATGTAGCTGCTACTTTAATATCGCTTGGAATTTAAGGTTAATTTAATTAAATTTCATTATTTGAGTCTGTAATTCTGTTAAATATGATCGCATTCACTAGATTTCGGCCTAATCGGGCCCTAACACTGACGGGCACCAGCGATTAGTTACTGCTCCCCATGTTGCCGGCACGCACTACTATTTTATACTATTGCCGCCCGGGAACCAGCTGAATCGCTTCAAATAAACCACCTAGCGAGGTGGTATAGATGAACCGTTTCATATGAAGCGATTCAGCCCTAAAACGCCACAGCGTCGCGTCTACACGGGAAATGTGAGTCGATCTAGGCAAGTCGTTTCATATGAAACGTCTTAAATCGCCCGTGTAAACAGGGCTTAATTCTTTGACAGAGCATCAAAAGTGTCAACATACTGCACCTTTAGCAACGATGTGAGGCTACATGATTAAAAAAAATACTTCCCCTCCATCAAAAAACCCTTTTCCCCCAACTTTTGAGGGCAAACTGCTAAAAAAAGTGACAAATAAACCAACAAATTGGTATATAAACACAATGTAAGCACTTCCAAGCCTTTCATATGTAATCCAATATGGCCACCGGAAGTTGTCTCGTGACGTCATTACACCCCCTCTATTCCCTGTTGCAGGGTCCGTACACATGTGAAGATATGAATCCAAGGCTGTTTTTGATAGGAATTCAATACTATTTTCATTTGGATTTCAGGGGGGGGGGGAACAATGGCAAATGGCAATTTTGAACTAATTTAAATCAGTGGGGACATTTTAATGGAATTTAAGGCTTTTCAAGACTAACTACCCAAAATAGGTTAAATTCAAGGCTTTTCAAGACCTTGAAATAGCGCAAATGAAGTTCATGACTTTTCAAGACTTTCCAGGCCCCGTAAGGACCCTGCTGTTGCTTAGCTTGAGTCCCTGAACCAGTCATTGTGCTGAAATTACCACATGTGCTTGCTATCGGACTACTAGCCTTGCCGTCTTGTTTATCCAAAGCATACATAATAAGTATACAATGCATTACAATGCACTGTGCAAAAAATATATGCAATATAGACATTGAAATGGAAATATAGGAACAGTTGAACTAACTATACACCTTATATCATCCAGGGGCGTAGCTAGGTGTACGCGCGTACGCCAAAACGTCCACATCGTTTTGTCAAAACAAACAAAAAAGTAAAAATATTAAAGAGAGAGAGAGAGAGAGAGGGGGGGGGGGTTACTTAGATATGATTTCATATTCGGAAGGGTGTGACGCCGTAAGCGGCCCCCTAAACCCCTGCCGAAATTAGGAGTACACATCGTTAAAGGTCTAGCTACGCCCCTGTCATCTACATCAGGTTATACCATTTGGTGTAGTGTCGAATAAGCTTATAGTAATTATGAACTGTGCTGAAAACAATAGATATATATATATATATATATAGAAGAGTAACGACGAAAAGCATGTAGAATTATAAGAATGTAAACACGATGACAGTTATTCTGTTTGATATGAAACTCTACTAAAAACAAGATTCTTCTAATTCTACTAAAGTTGTCAGTTACCGGAGATGTAGGAACATAGATCAGCTTCCGAGGTACAAGATCCAACAGAAACAAGATGTTGGAGCATCAGATAAGACATTCAATCTAGCATACACCGAGCTACACAACCTAAACAGTAAGATTTGTTGGTTAGATTAGATCAATATCTAAGATCTATCCTATTCTTTTCAAAAGCTTAATTGCAGGGTCCGTACACATGTGAAGATATGGAATTTAAGGCTATTTAAAGGCCTTCCAATGCTGTTTTTGATAGTTATTCAAGATTATTTTCAGCGATTTCGGACTAATTTAGATCGGTGGGGACAGTTTAATAGAATTTGAGGCTTTTCAAGACTAACTACACAAAATAGGTTAAATTGAAGGCTTTCCATTGGATTGGCGAAAATGAAGTTCAAGACTTTTCAACACTTTCCAGGCCTCGCACAGACCCTGTAATTGTTATAATAGTTAGTTGTATGACATATTTAAGTCAATAGTATAAGATATCTATCTCTTTATCTTGAAGATTTATACTGCCTATTATGGATAAGTCTGAAGAGACCTGTTTTCACCATTAGACAGTTTGTCGATAGAAAGCCCGAGCCTACACTTTTACCGACCCAAGGGATTTGTAACCTCCCACACCACATAGACATTGTATGAGAGCAACTGGCCTTTGATGACGCTGTAAGTTATCCCCACCCACCCCCAAATACTTTCTAATATTTATTTCAAATATCTAAGATATTTTATTATATTATTTTGGGCTTTATGACTTGTGCTATATGTGAGCCGTTGAGTCGCTATCTACTTATTTCTTACAATTATAAATGCTGGATGAAATATATTAAATATTTTATTATATAATTTGGACATTTTTGCTCTCAATTACATGTGGTGAAAGCAAACTTGTCTCTGTTTACTTATAATAAATGATACAATATATTCTAGAATATAATATGCAATACAATCGAACAAAATATATTAGATCTAGATAATAGAGACGGTAGGAATAAGGAATTGTTTCTTTGTTGGAGTTTTACCTCCTAGTAAAACTGAAGGTAAGTCAGGCATGTAAAAGTGCAATTTAATACTGAAGACCCACTGGGGTAACATGATCCAATTTCCCACTCAGACACATTATCCTGACACTGAGCCAACCAGCCCTTGCGCTATCTTAGTAATTCCTCGCACCAGGCAAGCTAGCGGTAAGTATTAATTTGGTAAGGCTTTGGTTTGACTCAGTTGGGGATTGATCCCATGACCTCCCATCCGGAAAGTGAGTGCTCTATTGATCAGGGATGAAAGTGGAAAGCGGAAATGCTGATATTCTCCCATAGGCTTAGCATTGTCAGGGAATCGCTGAAAATTCCCGGAAGTCAGGTTTCATACATATTGGTATACGCTGATAGTGCTGCGCCGTTTGAAGCACGTATTAGTAGTATATGCTGCTAGTGCTGTGGCGTTTGCATCACATATAGGTATACGCTGATAGTGCTGCAGCGTTAGAAGCACATATTAGTGGTATACGCTGGTAGTGCTGCACCGTGAAGGCATTAGTAGTATACGCTGGTAGTGCTGCGGCGTTTGCACCACATATTAGTATACGCTGATGGTGCTGCAGCGTGAAACAACGTATTGGTTGGTTGGTGGACTTTTACGTCTTTGCAACATCTAAGCTCATATCAGGATGGGCGCAACTTATTAGTATACACTTATAGCTATAGGAAAAATCCCAGAAATCCGCGAAATCGCGGAGATCTTTCATCCCTGATTGATTAGCAGGTTGAATATATCCGAGTACAGAATTGACAATCGTATCATTTAAAAACATTTTTACATACAGGTATGCATATGTATTTTTCTGAGAGGCGGGCGGAGTGATTTCAAACGGGTCTGCTGAGGCCCATTTGAAAGTTCGTTGTTGTCTTTTTGTGTGTGTACGTGTGGGGGGGGGGGGGGGGTGCTATTCACTTTAAAACTATATTTTATGGTACGTACACATGTGAATATATGAAATTCAAGGCTATTCAGGGCTGTTTTTGAAAAGGATTTATTTGCAATTTCCGGAGGATTTTTTATTACTAGTATGAACCCTATTTCATATGGTCATAGTGCCATTTTGACCGTGCAGAAAGAATATGCGTCAAAGTGACAGATCCGCAATAATAGTCCACACCATAAAGCTTTAAAAATAAAAGGGAACTAATCAGAATTTGGGAAAGTAATAGGATTATTTCAGGTTGCAAAATGGTTTTCTCTATGCATATGGAACCCTCTCCCTTCATTTGGAACCTCCCCTGCAGAAATACCAGCCAGCCAGCACCACTCTCCAGAAACTCTCTCCCAAATAAATCCTGGGCGCGAGCATAACAACAACAACAAAATATATATAAATAAAAGTTGTCTGCTCACCATTGTTGCTTTGCTGAGGGATTCTTCATCTACACACTCCAGTTCCGGTGATTCGGCGGTTGTGGCATTTTCTCCATCCGGTGCCTGGTCTGTCGCCTGTGTTTCTGTTCCATCTGCCGTCACGCCAGTGTCGTCTACGGCTGTGGGCATTGGAAGAGTTACAATTAGAGCAGCTTGGTTATCACTGCCCCCAGTGTTGCGGTTTCCCAGGGACACCAGTTTGCGAGGGACACATCGCTTCTGCACATGCATCAACATCGAACAGCATCGTCACTAACCTTATGAATTTAATATAATGTTTTTGGTAAAGATGTTTTCTATATGTGCACCAAACGATTTGTTTCTAGATGGTGAAATTTGAGAGATATTTGACTTCTTCTGTATTTTCTGTATGAACATTGCTCACGACCATTGACAATGCCTTGAGTTTGACGGTACGCGCAGTGCAAAACGTTAGTTTTATTCAAAATTAATAGAATTCAAGATCCCTAACCGTATAAATTTAATATAGCCTTTATGGTAAATATCTTTTCTATATGTGTACCAAGCGATTTGTTTCTAGATGGTGTAATTTGGGAGATATTTGACTTCTTCTGTATGAAGATTTGCTCACGGCCGATAACAATGCATTTGAATGGAAGTGTCCCTGGTAAACTGGTATCCCTCGGAATCCGCATCACCAGCACTCTGCCGGTTAGTAGTAACAATTCTTTTTTTAAAATCCCAGTTATAATCGTTTTTTTGTTGTTGCATTCTTTGATTAAAATTGCATAATTCGATGGTTCTATCCTAGTGTAGTAGTCCACACATAAGCTCCACCACCATGCGATGGTTGCAGGGACTACACCGTCTACTATCGATGTTCTTCTGCATCAGATGGCCGGACGCTAGCCAGTGGGTGGGTCCCTGTGTGGACTGCCCATACTGCGTCTGGCTAGCAGCTCCCCCCACTGTGAGAGGTTACTAGTGACCTGGCTGGTCAGGGTGCGGGTCACTTGGTCTTGTGATGCCGCAGTGGGCGGAGAATTGGAGGTAGAGAATAAACGGTGGGAGTAGACTAATTACCCAAAATAGGTTACATTCAAGGCTTTTCATGGCCTTGAAATGGAACAAATGAAGTTAAAGACTTTTCAAGACTTCCCAGGCCTAGTACGGACCCTGTGAAATTAACTGTCAATGTGTATTTTACACTAAGCAATCCGTCGTGTGATTGACAAGTGACATCCTTTCTATCAATTGAAAAGTACCAATGTACATCTTCTTTCGTCACTCATCATATTATCATTCCTTAGTTTATCCATCATTAAAATGAATTAGGTAGATAGCTAACTGGCTAACAGCGTTACTGGCTGGAGGACAAATGTATTATTTTGATGAATAAAACCTTTTTTTTAAGCTCCATTAAACCAAACCATACTTACTAACGGATGTCTCGTCCCGAAAGGATTCCTTGGAACCCGCATTTGGCGACTGCGGGGTATGTGTTTTGGAACCCTTTGAGCTAGGGCTAGCCCTGTGTACTGATGAGGTTGCACTCTTTGGGGCATCCTGTTCGTCTGCCATGGTAGTTTATGTCTTTCTGAAAGTGGGAGGCGCATAACAACAATTAGCATTATTTACACACACACTCAGAAAATAAATTCTTCTTTCTAATATATATATGTGCCGTTGGGGGGGGGGGGGGGGGGGAATGGGAAATATTGCGCCTAGAGCTGAATCGAACCCACAGATCTTGTATTTCGGGCCAGTGTGCTAACCATTAGACCACTTAGGCTCCCTTAGTAATTGAGCTTTTCATGTCACAATTGTTTATTTCAAGATTTAACAAACAACAATCTGGGTGACGTGTAGCTATGGTAATCCAGTAAGTACATAACCAAGCATACATAAGTAATACCAGGTCCATACACATGTGAAGATAGGGAATTCAATGATATTTTTAAGTCTTTTTCAAGGCTGTTTTTGATAGGAATTCAAGACTATTTTTATTTGGATTTAGTATGAAATCGCCATTCCCAATGGAAACTCATTTAGATCAGTGGGGACAGTTTAATGGATTTCAAGGCTTTTCAAGACTAACTGCCCAAACTAGATTAAATTCCAAGGCTTTTCAAGGCCTTGAAATGGGACAAATGAAGCTCAAGACTTTCCAGGCCCTGTCCGGACCCTGGTAATAGGCCATACTAATACTAATGTAGGACTAATACGATCTTGGAACCTCCTTGTTCCTGACCTGCCATGATAGTTAGTCTTTCTTGAGTTGTTCTCTTCCAATACTTGCTCATTACTTATGAATCATAGTCTGATCATTCTCTGCTCTCTTATATTGACCAAAGTTAGGCCCACAAGCAACATATATATGGGTCAGAATCACAAAAACAGGCCAATTGGTGGAAGTTGTCGGCGTCGAGTATGGATGTCGGCATCGATCGGTATAATTATAGTTTAGCATTGACAGAGATGTTGGAAAGTCCTTAAATTTATACTGAATGTATAGGTCGAGAAAATACAACAACCTTATTTGTTTCTAGGATAATTTAATATGAAACAAAGAAATGCACTACACTTTTAAGAATTGCGATGCCGACATCTTCACTTGACCACCGATTGGCCCGTTTTCGTGAGGCTGACTCATATATATATATAGTAAAACATCTCTACATCGACCGACATTGAGGGAGAACTTTAACTGGTCGATTTAGGGAGGTGGTCGGTTTAGGGAGTTATAATATGGTTAAAATGGTATTGTTGGGACCATAAATAAAGCGATCGATATAGGGGGGTGGTCGATATATATATATATACATATATATATATATATATATATATTATATATATATATATATATATATATGCAAGGCTTGGGACATGAACAGAATTGCGCTGGCCAGTGTCTTTGCACCTCCACCCCACTCTGCAGTGACCAGTTCAGTGGCAGTGCCATATTTTAAATTAGTGCAGTGAAACACACTAGCCTGGCCCTGGGCTAGGCTGACTATAGATAAAAGATTCACCCGGTACTTGTAGTACATGGGTGAACGTCAAAGTAGTCTAAATACGGGCGAAAATAGCTTTAGTATTGAACCTGAACTAGAAACTGTGGCTCCAGTATCAAATGGCTACTTATATCGGCACAGATTTGGTGAAATGGGAGAGAATGCAAAAAGACAAGATGGCGGCTGCAGAACGCCGTCGATTTCACTTTTAAATCTTATTAAACTAGATATTATATTATATTTTTCAACTCAAAAGTAGCGGGCTAATAATAAAACAGATGTAAAGAATAATTGTTGCTTCTTGGTTTGTGAAATTAGGCTCCCAATTCTTTGACCCGCATTTTCGCCACCTTTTACATAGGGTTGGTTTGCACCCCTACTGCAGCAGTACGGGGTGAATATTGTATCTAGGCTGACTAGGACTAGGTACCCCCTGCCCCTGGGATATTTTGCTGGCTATTATATCTTATATATCCTATTATATCCTTGGAAGTCGAGTGGATTTAATAACTAAATTAGTCAACATTTAATCGTATTCACTCGAAGTCGGTACTGATTACGGGTGACACTGACACTGCGACATTGGCACTAGTGACAGTGACAGACTGAGTGAGACAGGGACGCCAAGTTCTGCCGAGTGACACTGACACTGTGTCACAGTGTTACTAACACTGTCACAAGTCTGTGACAGTGTTAGTAACACTAACAGAATTAAGAACGGCAATACGAGCTCTACAACTTACAAGTTTAACTACTAACAGAAACTACATTGCTGACTTACAACGAATAACAGAAATTGGGTTGATATCCGGAAGTGGGCTAAATCGCTAGAAATGTAAACAAGTAAACATCAGACAGGAGTGGCAGTGACAGCACTGAACAAATACCAAAGAATCAGACGTCTGCTTCAAAACGTACACAAACATGAAATCGGACTACCGCCGCTACTATGTGCAGTGAACAGTTCTTGTGACAACTCACCTTCAATTTACCATTGGTTAATATACATTTCTGCAGATCTCTAAAATAAATTATAATAATGCTGAGAGCTCTCAATTCTTCACGTTTCTGCTGCTAAATCTTTGAGAGAGTTGCAGGTACTGGCTATAGTTTACCTTAGCAACGCCTTGGCAACGTCTCGCAATGTCTCGTTTTCAGCGAGGCCTCATGTACCCGATAGGTGGTAGTACCTGCTGAGATATGCCTGCCTTGGTAAAGGACAGGTGGCAGCACTCACCATGTTTCGCGCCACTGGCTAGCATGAGGTTGGTGACCCTGTATGATTTGCATTGCTGCAGTTGTATTTCAGGTTCTTGGTTTCAATGGTTAACGGGTTGGCGAGTCAATAGCCGTGTTTACACGGGCAATTGTGAAGCGAATTAGGCAAATCGATTTATATGAAGCGATGTAGTGGCGCGTTTACACGGACCGAGTTTGAAAGTGTTTCGGCGCCGGGAACCAGCAGCCTTAGTGTCCGCCTGTAGCCGGCGAGCACTGCTATTTGTTTAGTTTACACTCGGCGATTCGACGCTGATGTAGCTGCTACGTTAATATCGCTTGGAATTTAAGGTTAATTAAATTAAATTTCATTATTTGAGTATGTAATTCTGTTAAATATGATCGCATTCAATAGATTTCGGCCTAATCGGTCCCTAACACTGCTGGGCACCAGCGATAGTTACAGCTGAGCCTGTAGCCGGTGAGCACTGCTATTTTACACTATCGCCGCCCCGGAACCAGCTGAATCGCTTCAAATAAACCACCTCGCGACCAGCTATTCATAAAGCGAATCATATGAAGCGAATCAGCCCTAATCCGCTTCAGTGGCGCGTTTACACGGCGAATGTGAGGCGAACTAGGCAAGGCGATTTATATGAAGCGATTTAACTCTCCCGTGTAAACACGGCTTATGAAAATAACAAACGATTCAGATCCATTGATTTACAAACATTCATATGGAGAATCAATCCTTAATAATATGCTTTTGCATGAACCTTTCCAGTAATTTCACTCTAACATATTTCATCTGGCTTGGTTTGGTTTATTTGAGGTTTTGCGGCCTCGTAAAGTGTTTATTTTTACGAGGAAGTAAAAGCTGCATCGTCCGATGAAAGCATCACATTTTTTAAACCAAAACATTTATCTGGATTTGATTTAACCTATCTCACATATCATGCTCATGCATGCATTGGGCATGTGTTGCTGCATAGAAGGGAATACTAATATATATATATATATATATCTCTCTATTTATATTTATATATTTATATATATATATATATATATATAATATGTCAATTTAATCGAATCTGTTACTGTTGAATCCTGTGGTGTTGGAGTTTTGACATGCCCGGCAATATTCAATTTGCATGCTTGCACTTCAAATATATCGAAAGTTAGCCATACAAATTATAAGATACTTCAAACTAAAGCCATGTCCCTCACCCCCACATATCTACATGTCCACTCACCCCCACATATCTAACATGTTCCCTTACCCCACATATGCAACAGGTCCCACCTACATCCAACATGTTCCCTCACCCAACCTATCCAAACTGTCCCCTCATCCCCACATATCTAACATGTCCCTCATGCCTACATATCCAAGATATCCCCCACCCTCATATATGCAACCTGTCCCCCCACCCACAGTGAATATGTCCCCCACCCCCATATACAACATGTCCCCTAATCCCCACATATACAACATGTCCCCTCATCCCCACATATGCAACATATCCCCTCATCCCCACATATACAACATGTCCCCTCATCCCCACATATACAGCATGTCTCCTCATCCCCACACATCCAACATGTACCCTCATCCCCACATATGCAACATGTCCCCTCATCCCCACATATACAACATGTCCCCTCATCCCCACATATGCAAAATGTCCCGTCATCCCCACATATCCAACATGTCCCCTCACCTACAGTGTATATGTCCCCCACCTCCCATATCCAACATGTCCCCTCATCCCCACATATCCAACATGTCCCCTCATCCCCACATATACAACATGTCCCCTTATCCCCACATATACAACATGTCCCCTCATTCCCACATATACAACATGTCCCCTCATCCCCACATGTACAACATGTCCCCTCATCCCCACATATCCAACATGTCCCCTCATCCCCACATATACAACATGTCCCCTCATCCCCACATATCCAACATGTCCCCTTATCCCCACATATCCAACATGTCCCCTCATCCCCACATATGCAACATGTCCCCTCATCCCCACATATGCAACATGTCCCCTCATCCCCACATATACAACATGTCCCCTCATCCCCACATATGCAACATGTCCCCTCATCCCCACATATCCAAGATGTCCCCTCATCCCCACATATGCAACATGTCTCCTCATCCCCACATATCCAAGATGTCCCCTCATCCCCACATATACAACATGTTCCCTCATCCCCACATATCCAACATATACCGTCATCCCCACATATACAACATGTCCCCTCATCCCCAGATATCCAACATGTACCCTCATCCCCACATATACAACATGTCCCCTCATCCCCACATATGCAACATGTCTCCTCATCCCCACATATACAACATGTCCCCTCATCCCCACATATCCAACATGTCCCCTCATCCCCACATATGTAACATGTCCCCTCATCCCCACATATACAACATGTCCCCTCATCCCCACATATGCAATATGTCCCCTCATCCCCACATATGTAACATGTCCCCTCATCCCCACATATACAACATGTACCCTCATCCCCACATATACAACATGTCCCCTCATCCCCACATATGCAACATGTCCCCTCATCTCCACATATGTAACATGTCCCCTCATCCCCACATATCCAACATGTCCCCTCATCCCCACATATACAACATGTCCCCTCATCCCCACATATCCAACATGTCCCCTCATCCCCACATATACAACATGTCCCCTCATCCCCACATATACAACATGTCCCCTCATCCCCACATATACAACATGTCCCCTCATTCCCACATATACAACATGTCCCATCACCCACAGTGAATATGTCCCCCGCCTCCCATATCCAAGATGTCCCCTCATCCGCACATATGCAACATGTCCCCTCACCCACAGTGTATATGTCCCCCAACCGCCCTTAATGCTGCCACAGTGACATGGTTTTCAGTTTAGGGTTTGCTCCCTCCGCCTTTGGTTCTGTCAAGAACCTGTACCACAAGGCAGTGGTTTACAACTCTGCAGTGGCTTCAAACTCCCTGAGGTATTCCAATACCTGCAATACCTGCAATACCTGCATACCGTCACCCATACATATCCAAAATGTCTCCTAACCGCACATATTTAATATGTTCCCTCACCTCGGTAAGAGTACTGACTTGTTCCCCATGCAGGAAGGTGTAGGTTCGAAGGACAACCAAATCAAACCAATTACTTATACAATAGACAAGATCATGGTTCCGACTGCGCTTGCGCTGAAAACGGTGTTGCCAGCAAAGCAAATATGAATGGCCATTGAGTTCGTCGATACGCATAGGGAAAAACTTCGATTTTATTCAAAATGAATAGAAATACATAACAATTTGGCATAAACATGTATGCACACATGCAATATAATGATCTGATAAATATAGCTAAGAAAAAACTAGCCATAGTTAAACATTTTGAGCTAAGAAACATACAATTTCACACAAAACAATGAGTGATGTCCACATTACCATTATTAATTCTTGTTATAAATATTACAATGCCAAATGTGTCAACATACACTTGTTTCAGAAAAATATATAACCAATATCTGATTAACCCTACTAATCTTCTAGTTCTACATATGTCATTAACCATAGGATATAAATAAAAACATTAATAAAATAAGTAAAACTGACTCTGGCTATGGCTCTAAAACTAGTCAGAGTGCCCAGATTTGTCTAAATCTAATTGAACATGGCATAAGATGTGCATATTATATTAATGTAAATGCAATGCTGCATAAAAGATTAATATCTTAATTTATTATATATATTTCTTTAGTTGGTATCTTATGTTTCAAACAAGAGCTGAGATGAGCTGAAACTAGCACATTTCATAGCTGCACCCAGTGTATTAGCCTGTGCCATGTGCTTCTCGTGTGTTTGTTTTGCTTTGAGGCATCCCAAAATGCACCGCGCCGCTGGAATGGTGATGTAGTCTATTGATATGTGTCGCTACCTAGCCTGTCTCTTGGTATTAATGGGATATGGCGAGCACTGGCTTGCTCAACATCAGGATAATGTGAGTGAGTGGGATATTGGGTGTGGTCTGGTATTCTAGTGGGCCAGCACTATAAACTCACAATGAGTGGGCACTGTCACAAGTCGATACACGTCCTGATATGACATAAGATGTTGCTAGGACATAAAAGAAACAAACTATTTTCTAGTAACACCGAGCGCCAAGCAAGGTAGCGACACCGATCACCTTTGTAAGGTTTTAATTTGACTCGGCTTGAAATCGATCCTATGAACTGCCGCGCCGGATGTGGACAACCCACACACTTGGCCACCCTGTCCGGCTACTTACTTAAAGTTGCATAGTCTGATGGTTTTGAGTTTCTCTCATTTTCTGAGATAAACATATTAGGTTGTTCATTATAATCTACCTTACTTTAGTTTGAAGTAAGCTTTATTTTAAATCGCTAACTTTTGAGATATTTGAAATGGAAACATACTACATTAATTTTGGCAAGATTGCCAAAACTCGAACACCATAGGCTTCTTCAGTAACATGTTCTATTAATTGACTCAGTATCTCCTTATATGTGACACCAATTGTTTAATAAGTGCACCAACATCTAAGTTAGATATGTAGACAAAAAATCGAGATAATCTTTTCGGTTTTGAAAGTTCTATGTTTTTGTTGTTGTTTTTTTTGGTGACAAGTTTTTTATTCTGCCCATAACGTATAAGCTCCCGTGAGGGTGCTTGTTTTCAACGCTGGAAAGCTGTGATACTGGATTGGTCTGGTCCCGCACTCAGGAGTCTTTACCTGATCTTTCTCGGGCCAACCTTTGCGGTTTTGGGTGTTAGTAGTTTCTATATTAGTTTTTTTTATAATTTTCAAGTTTTTTCCGAAGCTGTATATGATAACTTAGCCTACTATGTACATCTCCGCAGATGACATACAGGCCTGTGGGAGAGGATCCCATCCCATTGTGGTTTGTTACAGCATCCTTTCACCCACGCCCTGTCCTTATATAGTACACGAGTGTGCCAGAACACCCCTGGACCCTTCAGGACTGCAACTAGGTGGGATGGCTGTGTTGTATGGTTAGCCATTTTGTTTTCAGGGTGAATCGGATGCATGACCATGGTCTGCCCAGTTCTGCTTTGGTTTGTGCCAGTACACATACCCAGACAGACTGCGCCCTATGGTGATAGCCATTTCGAATTCTTTAGTACTTAGTAGGGCTAGTTTCTGTATTTGTAATATCTACCATCTTTTCTGACCTGTCTTTTGCTTTTTGTGCCAGAACACAGCAAGCAGTGACTGCGCCCATCTGACTATGCAGCTTTAATTGCCCTACCTACGTTGTACTTGTTTGTTTGTTGTTGTTTTACGTCCTAGCAACATCTAAGGTCATATCAGGATGGGTACCGACCTGTGACAGTGCACACTCATGGCAACTTTATAGTGCTGCCCCACTGGAAGACCAGGCCGCCAACACGATGACCTGATATCCCACTCAGTCACATTATCCTGACACTGGGCCAACCAGTCCTTGCCCTATCCTAATAATGCCGAGCGCCAGGCTAGGAAGCAACAAGTATCAATTTTTAAGTAATTGGTTTGACTCGACCAGGGTTCGAACCTACGACCCCACGATCTACCAACACGGGAGACGGACACTCTAACTCATTCGGCCATCCCGTCTGGTCCCTGCGTTGTACAGAGCCGGTTTCTGCTTCAGAAATTGAGAACAAGATAGTCACTGTTTAACACAAGTTAAAGCAGCGGGGTCCGATGAAAACATGAAATTTTCAAAACCAAAACAATTATCGAAATTTGATTCTACATATCTAACTTAGATATAGGTGCACTTATTAAACATTTGTTGGCACTTGAATAGAAACTGTTACTGGAGAATGAATGCCAGAGTGTTGGCTAGATAAAAGATTCACCCCGTACTGCTGCAGTAGGGGTGCAAACCAACCCTATGTAAAAGCTGTAGAAAAGCGGGTTACTGAATTGAGAGCCTAATTTCACAATCTAAGAAGCAACATTTATTCTTTACATATGTCTTATTGATAGCCCGCTACCTTTGAGTTGAAAAATATAATATAATATCTAGTTTAATCAGATTTAAAAGTGAAATCGACGGCGTTCTGCGGCCGACATCTTGTCTTTTTGCATTCTCTCCCATTTCAGCAACTCTGTGCCTATATGGGTAGCCATTTGATACTGGAGTCACAGTTTCTAGTTCATGTTCCATACTAAACCTATTTTCGCCCGTATTTAGACTACGTTGTCGTTCACCTGTGTACTGCGAGTACCGGGTGAATCCTTTATCTAAGTGTTGGTGTGCTTGTCAAAATCACCGTTGCATGGTTGCATTTCAAACATCTCAAAAGTTAGCCATTTAAAATAAAAGTTACTCCTAACTACAGTCAGGTACATAATAAAGATCACCCTAACGTATTTATCTCAGAAAATGTCATAAACCCAAAACTATCGGAATATGCATCTTTAAATAATCAATTTGAAAATATACCATCCCAATCTTGGTATTTCCAGTTTACTAAAACAACAATATGTCTGTTGTAATGAATAATTAATGTGGTCTTTCCATCAATAGAAGTGTATTGCCCGATGAAAGCATCGCAATTCCAAAACTAAAAGACTCAGCTAGACTTGATTCTACATGTGCAAATTGGATACTGGTGCACTTATTAAGCATTTGTTGCTGTATAGAAGAGAATACTGGGTCAATTTAATAACACTTGCTACTGATGAAACTTATGGTTTCAGCATTTAAGCATGCATGCCAACATGAATTTAACATGTTTTCACTTAAAATATCTCCAAAGTTAGTTAGCCATTTATAAGGAACTAATGAACCTAGTAATATATATATCTAAAAAACATAGCAGAAACTCAAAACCACTTGAGTATCCACCTTTGAGCATACATGGCGTAGCTATTGCGAATGGGGGACATTTGGCGTAGTTAATTTTTCCGACACTTGGTGGCGCGTCGGTACTAGTGGGCCTACACGGCCATTGACAATGCATTGAGTTTGCCGATACGTGCAGTTCAAAACGTCAATTTTATTCAAAATTAGTAGAAATTCAGAACCCGAACCGTATAAATTTAATATAATCTGTTTGTTGAATATATTTCCTATATAAGTTCCAAACGGTTTGTATCTAAGTGGTGTATTTTGAGAGATATTTCACTTTTTCTATATGAAGATTGCTCCCGGCCATTGACAATGCATTGATTCATTGAGTTTAGGGATGTGGTGGGGTGTAGGTGTGTGGTGGGGGTTAGGGGTGTGGTGGGGGTGTAGGTGTGTGGTGGGGGTTTAGGGTTGTGGTGGGGGGGGGGGGGTAGGTGTCTGGTGGGGGTTTAGGGATGTGGTGGGGGTGTAGGTGTGTGGTGGGGGTTTAGGGGTGTGGTCGGGGTGTAGCTGTGTGGTAGGGTTTTAGGGATGTGGTGGGGATGTAGGTGTGTGGTGGGGGTTTAGGGATGTGGTGGGGTGTAGGTGTGTGGGGTGGGGGTTGTAGGGGTGTGGTCGGGGTGTAGGTGTGTGGTGGGGATTTAGGGATGTGGTGGGGGTGTAGGTGTGTGGTGGGGGTTTAGGGATGTGGTGGGGTGTAGGTGTGTGGTGGGGGTTTAGGGATGTGGTGGGGGTGTAGGTGTGTGGTGGGGGTTTAGGGGTGTGGTCGGGGTGTAGGTGTGTGGTGGGGTTTTAGGGATGTGGTGGGGATGTAGGTGTGTGGTGGGGGTTTAGGGATGTGGTGGGGTGTAGGTGTGTGGTTGGGTTTTAGGGATGTGGTGGGGGTGTAGGTTTGTGGTGGGGGTTTAGCTGTGTGGTGGGGGTTTAGGGATGTGGTGGGGGTGTAGGTGTGTGGTGGGGGTTTAGTGATGTGGTGGGGGTGTAGGTGTCTGGTGGCATTTTAGGGATGTGGTGGGGTGTAGGCGTGTGTTGGGGGTTTAGGGATGTGATGGGGGGTGTAGGTGTGTGGTGGGGGTTTTGGGATGTGGTGGGGGTGTAGCTGTGTTGTGGGGTTTAGGGATGTGGTCGGGGTGTAGGTGTGTGGTGGGGGTTTAGGGATGTGGTGGGGGTGTAGGTGTGTGGTGGGGTTTAGGGATGTGGTGGGGGTGTAGGTGTGTGGTGGGGGTTTAGGGATGTGGTGGGGGTGTAGGTGTGCTGGTGGGGGTTTAGGGATGTGGTGGGGGTGTAGTTGTGTGGTGGGGGTTTAGGGGTGTGGTCGGGGCGTAGCTGTGTGGTGGGGGTTTAGGGATGTGGTGGGGGTGTAGGTGTGTGGTGGGGGGTTAGGGATGTGGTGGGGGTGTAGGTGTGTGGTGGCGGTTTAGGGATGTGGTGGGGGTGTAGGTGTGTGGTGGGGTGTAGGTGTGTGGTGGGGTGTAGGTGTGAGGTGGGGGTGTAGCTGTGTGGTGGGGGTTTAGGGATGTGGTGCGGGTGTAGCTGTGTGGTGGGGGTTTAGGGATGTGGTGAGGGTGTAGGTGTGTGGTGGGGGTTTAGGGGTGTGGTGGGGGTGTAGGTGTGTGGTTGGGTGTTAGGTGTGTGGTGGGGGTGTAGCTGTGTTGTGGGGGTTTAGGGATGTGGTGGGGGTGTAGGTGTGTGGTGGGGGTTTAGGGATGTGGTGGGGGTGTAGTTGTGTGGTGGGGTTTAGGGATGTGGTGGGGGTGTTGGTGAGTGTGTGGTGGGGTGTAGGTGTGTGGTGGGGGTGTAGGTGTGTGGTGGGGGTGTAGGTGTGGGGTGGGGATTTAGGGATGTGGTGGGGGTGTAGGTGTGTGGTGGGGGTTTAGGGATGTGGTGGGGGTGTAGGTGTCTGGTGGGGGTTTAGGGATGTGGTGGGGGTGTAGGTGTGTGGTGGGGGTTTAAGGATGTGGTGGGGCTGTAGGTGTGTGGTGGGGGTTTAGGGATGTGGTGGGGGTGTAGTTGTGTAGTGGGGGTTTAGGGATGTGGTGGGGCTGTAGGTGTGTGGTGGGGGTTAGAATCAGCTACTTTGTTGTTTCATCTAATTTGATATCAATCTGTGGCATGTGTATCCTTGAACCTGACTGTTAAAAGTATATTATTAAGCATATTAATATGCTTTTAAGATTTCTTTTCTAATTTATGTAATTATTCGTAGGCCTATTCTTTTATTCATACAGAAAACGTATGTTTCTGGTCAAGATCTGAAGGTATGTCTAAAGTTGCCAATGGTTTGGAATTTCTGTATTTTTTCTGAGATGAATATATTAGATCGATCACTAGTATCTACTTTACATTAGTTCAAAGTTACTTTTATTTTAAATGGTAAACTTTTTAGATATTTTGAGTGCAAACATGGAAAATTAGTTTTGGCAAGCTTGCCAAAACTCTGACACCATAGACTTCTGCAGTAACAGGTTCTGTTAAATTGACTCAGTATTGGCTTCTACGCAGAAACAAATGCTTAATAAGTGCATCAGTATCTAAGTTACATATGTAAAATCAAATCTAGATAATTGGTTCGGTTTTGAAAATTTGGTATTTCATCAGACTACGATGTACTTCATAAATGACGACCGGGCGTGGTGGCCAAATCGGTAGAACGCGGGCCTCGGGTGCGGGAGATCGGGAGTTCCATTCACGGTCGAGTCAAGCCAATGACTTATAAAAATGAAAATTGATGCTTATCGCTTCTTAGCCTGGCACTCGGCATTAATAGGATAGGGCAAGGGTTAGCTCAGTATCAGGATAATGTGACTGAGTGGGAAATCGGGTCATAGTGCCAGCGGCCTGGTCTCCCAGTGGGGCAGCACTAGCAAGTCACCATGAATATGTACTGTCACAAGTCGGTACTCGTCCAGAAATGACCTTAGATGTTACCAGGATGTAAAACTCAGACAAACAATCAGTAAACAATATTTAGAACATAGACTACCTAATGATGATATTTCCCCCACCATTATCCCTATACCGTTCAGGAACCATTCGGATTGGCTATTAGGAATGGCGTACGGCACATGTAGATGTAGATAAACGATTCACCCCATACTTTCAGTACAGGGGTGAAAACCAACCCATTAGAAAAGCTGGCGAAGAATTTTGACATGCTGGGTTAATTAACTGAGCTGGTAAATTCTTAATTTAAGAAGCACAATATATTCTTTATGTACGTCTTCATATTTACCCGCTACTTTTGAGTTGGAAAATATAATAAAACATATACTTTAATGCAATTTAAAAGTGAAATCGACGGCGTTCTCTGGCCGCCATCTTGTCTTTTTGCCTTCTCTCCCATTTCACCAACTCTGTGTTGATTTAAGTAACCATTTGACACTGGTGCCAGGCATTCTACTTCCTGTTCCATACTAAAGCTATTTTTGCCCGTATTTAGACTACGTTGTCGTTCGCCCCTGTACTGTAAGTATGGGGTGAATCTTTTATCTAATGTAGACACTAAGAATGTCAGGACCATGGAAAATTTTCCTGACAGAATATCGTCAAGTAAGAAATTAGTGGAGCATGACCTGTATAAAATTGCATAGTCTGACGGTTTTGAGATTATGTCCTTTCCTGAGAGGTAATCTACCTTACATTAGTTTGAAGTAACTTTGATTTTAAATGGCTAACTTTTGAGATATTTGAAGTGCAAGCATGACAAATTAATTTTGGCAAGCACACCAACAATTCTGACACCATAGGCTTCTGCAGAAAAAAATCCTATTAAATTGACTCAGTAAGTATTCCCTTCAATGGCGCATTAGTATATGTATGTTAGCTATGTAGAATCAAATCTAGATAATTGTTTTGGTTTTAAACATTGGATGCTTTTTTCAGACTATGCAGCTTTAATACATATATTGGACCCACCGCACGCGGTGGTGGAATCGGTATAGCGCAGGCTTCCCGTGCGGAAGGTCAGGAGTTCAAATTCCAGCCGAGTCAAACCAATGACTTCTAAAATTTATACTTGTCGCTGCCTAGCCTGACGCTCGGCATTAATAATATAGGACAAGGACTGGTTGGCTCAGTGTCAGGATAATGTAACTGAGTGGGATATCAGATCATGGTGCTGGTGGCCTGGTCTCCCAATGGGGCAGCACTATGAAGGCACCATGAGTGCGCACTGTCACAAGTCGGTTCCCGTCATGATATGACCTTAGATGTTACCCGGATGTAAAACTCCAACAACAAACCACTTACATGAGTGTGTGTTATATGGGAAGGCAGACAAACTAATTGTGCCACACCCTTTTCTGATGGCCACGGCCTGTTTCCGTTTAGATCCTTCGGTAGCATTTATCACAGAAGAGCTGCCTCAGTTTAATGCCTTCCGGACACCTTCCGTGAATGCTGGTGTTGCAGTTTCAGCGGCACACCAGTTTGCAAGGGACACATCACTTCTGCACATGCGTAAAAATCGAACAGCATCGTCACTAACCTTATAAATTTAATATAATGTTTTGGTAAAGATGTTTTCTATATGTGTACCAAGTGATTTGTTTCTAGGTGGTGTGGTTTTAGAGATATTTCACTTTTGCTGTATTTTCTGTATGAAGATTGCTCAAGACCATTGACAATGCCTTGAGTTTGACGGTACGTGCAGTGCAAAACATTAGTTTTATTCAAAATTAATAGAAATTCAGAACCCTACCCTTATCAATTTAATATAATCTTTTTGGTACACATGTTTTCTATATGTGTACTAAGCGATTTGTTTCTAGGTTGTGTGGTTGTAGAGATATTTCACTTCTTCTGTATGAAGATTTACTCACGGCCATTGACAATGCATTTGAATGGATGTGTCCCTCGCAAACTGGTGTGCCGCGGAAACTGCAACACCGGTTATTGGCGGTGAGGTGTGCCCCACAATGGCGCCATTCGCAATATGGTTCGTTGGTTGTTGGAACTCAGAGCTTAAAGCTGCATATTCAGATGAAAACATCAGATTTTCAAAACCAAAGCCAATATCTAGATTGGATTCTGCATATCCAAATTAGATACTGGTACACTTATTAAACATGTGTCGTCACACAAAAGGGAATACGGAGGCAAGTTAATAGAATATGTTATTGCAGAAGCCTATGGTGTCAGAGCTTTGGTGTGCTTGCCAAAATTAATTTTAAATGGTTGCAATTCAAATATCTCAAAAGTTAACATTTAAAATAATAGCCACTTCAAACTAAAGTAAGGTAGGTTATAACAATCAACCTACTTAAAATATTTAGCTCAGAAAATGAGAGAAACTCAAAACCATCGGAATATCCAACTTTTAAATTAATTGGAAGAGAATATATGCATGTAAATCCTATTCTTAACATGGCCGCTACTAGATACAAGATTCACCGCATACTTATAGTACAGGGGTGAACCCTAAGGGAGCCTAGGTGGTATAATGGTTAGCACACTGACCCGGAATGCAAAGAGATGTGGTTTCGAGTCCCGCTCTAGGCACAATATTTCCCATTTTCATCACCCCCCATGACAATATTTTAAAAGAATATGATAGATCTTAGATGTTGATCTAATCTAACCAACAAATATTACTGTCTCTATTTAGGTTGAGTAGCTAACTGTATGCTAGATTGAATGTCTTATATATATAATATATATATATATATATACTCTGTCTGCATTGTTGCCATATATATATACAGTAAACCCTCTCTAAATCGACCGACCTTGGGATCGACTTAAAGTGGTCCATTTAGGGAGATGGTCAGTTTAGGAGTTAGAATATAGCTACAATGATATTGTTGGGACCCAAATAAAGCGATCAATATAGGCGAGTGGTCGATCTGTGGAGGTGGTCTGTTGGGGAGATTTTACTCTATATGTATATATATGGTAACAATTCAGACAGAGTATATATATATACATATATATGAAAGGTATGTATATATATATATATACATGTCTACTTTATATAGCTGCTATATATAAGAGAGCTAAATGGAGAGCGGCAGTCAAGTAATGAAAGCAGTCTTTGTCGCATCGCGACCGACAGCATGATGATGATGATGATGATATATAGTAGCATTACCTACAGATATCCACACATTAATATTAATTGCATGATATGGGTTTTAGGCACAAGGGGTATAGCTCGCCATTAAAAAAACAAGCTGATGACTTTTGATATCAGTAGTGGCTATGCATCCTGAGTGCCAGTAACCGAAATTATGGATTCCCAATGGATATCACATAGGCAATTGTCATATTGAATGAAATCAAGCATCTTGTAAAGGTATTAAAGTTGTATATTCCGATGGCTTTGAGTCTCTGAGATAAATATATTATATTGATGGTTATATATAATTATGGGCAGAATAAAAAACTTGTCACAAAAAAAAATATATATATAAAAAATATATATATATATAAAATCTACTTGACTTTAGTTTGAAGTAACTTTTATTTTAAATAGCAAACTTTGGAGATAATTAAAGTTCAAACATACAAACTTAATTTGGGCAAGCACACCAAAACTCTGACACCATAGGCTTCAATGGTAACATATTCTATTAAATTGACTCAGTATTCCCTTCTCTGTGGCAACAAATGGTTAATAAGTGCGTCATTATCGAAGTTAAATATGTAGGATCAACTCTAGATAATTATTTTGGTTTTGAAAATTTGATGCTTTTATCAGACAATGCAGCTTTAACATATGTACATATTGATTGATTGATTACACACCAGATTCCATTGTGTGACATAAACAGAACTAGGTCATGTTATTTACACACAGTTACATTAATTATAGCCAGCAAAAATAACTTTCTGTTAATATTAATAAGATATGGGCACTCATCTTCTATCCATAAAACCACCCATGCATGACCAGGGTGGGAAAGGCTGTCGCTATAAATAGCAAGCACACATACTAGGTTTATTTATGATAAAGCAGTACCATAATTAGATATATATATATATATATATATATATGGGTCAGGATCACGAAAATCTTGAGATCTTGAGATATGTGAAGTGAAAATATGCAACAAATAAAATCAGGTTTTTTGTTTGTTTGTTTGTTAATATGCACACCAAAAATGCTGGACATCACATACCTTGCTTATAATTCTTTGTTGCCACTGAGCAGCATAGACGACCAGTGTTTCGGCATTGACAAGCACAACCTATTCAGCAGAATAAGCATACTTACCCAAAATAATTAATCTTCATTTCAAATACATATATGAGTCTGTCTCCAAAGGGGATAACTCTTCTTTTTCTTTGTACATTGTAACGATTGACATAAAACAGCACAGAAATGGTTACTCTGACAACACAAGGACATTTGCGTCAAATCAATATGTATTCTATTTGGATTATGAAAAGCGGTTGTACATTTCATGAAAGGTGCCTGCAAAAGTGTTGAAGTGCTGCTGGCTTTTGCAAGTTACCAGTGGCACTCTCTTGGGGAGCAAATAGAGGTTTCACACCGGCAAGAACATGTCAAGACAGGCGCAAAACTATTTGTCCCTGCAGTGGCTGGTCGGGAGATGTTGGATGTTCCATACATCAAATACCCATAATGCTGCCACAGTGACATGGTTTTCTGTTTAGGGGTTGCTCCCTTAGCCTTCGGTTCTGTCAAGAACCTGTACCACAAGGCAGTGGTTTACAACTCTGCAGGGCAGGGGCATCAAACTCCCTGAGGTATTGCTATACCTGCAATACCTGCATACCAATTATGAAAGACCATGTAAAAAGCAAATCAGTTTATCCTGAGGAAATGCATAAATAGATAGTGTGTTGATCGTTACAATGGACAAAGTTGTGTCCCATATTGCTTAGCACCTTTTGAGACAGTCTGATATATATATATTTATTTTTAAACCAACACAAATTAGCATCATGGTGTCAGCGGCATGGTCTCCCAGTGGGGCAGCACTATAAAGTCGGCATGAGCGCGCACTGTCACAAGTCAGCACCCATCTAGATAAAGGATTCACCGTGTAATCACAGTACACTGGTGAATACCAACCCTATATAAAAGCTGTTGAAAAAGCAGGGAAATATAATGAGAGCCTAAATCCACAATCTAAAAAGCAATACCTATTCTTTATATATGTCTTAATATTTACCCGCTACCTTTGAGTTGAAAAATATAATAAAACATATAGTTTAATAGAATTTAAAGGTGAAATCGACGGCATTCTATAGCCGCCATCTTGTCTTTTTGCATTCTCTCCCATTTCACCAATTCTGTGCCGATATAAGTACCCATTTCATACTGAAGGCAGGCATTCTACTTCCTGTTCCATACTAAAGCTATTTTTGCCCGTATTTATACTACGTTGTCGTTCACCTGTGTACTACAAGTACAGGGTGAATCTGTTATCTAGCACCCATCCTAATATGATCTTAGATGTTGCCAGGCCGTAAAACTCCAACAACCAGCCGACCCTCCCACCCCCAACCCCAACCCCACCCTATCTCTACACACCTTCATCACGATTCTTTCCCGACATTCACATAGCCTGGCCATGGAGGCATTTCATGTCTGATGTCAGCTCTATTAATAGATGCAAACACTCAAAAATGCCAACATTAAAGTGACATATTCCGATGGTTTTGAGTTTCTGATATTTCATTAGACAAATAAAATGAACTTATTATTGCTAACCCACTAACGCACTAACCACCTTCATAATCTACTAATAATATTAGGTAGATCAGTGGGTACTTAGGTAGGGCATATTAGTAATATGCCCTACCTAAGTACCCACTGATCTACCTATTTACAATGTAATGTAAACGGCCGGAAGACCAGTGCCTCGGTGCTGAAAAAAATGTATATTCTTAAGAATAAACTGATTTACCAACAAAAAACATATATATACTTTGCACCAGTTTCAAGTAGTTCTTTATTTTAAGCACTCAATTTGAGAGATATTTGAAGTGAAACATGCCAAATTAATTTTGGCAAGCACATCAACATTCTAACACCATAGGCTTCAGTAGTAACGACCTCTATTAAACTGACTTAATATCCCAGTCTACGCTGCAACAAATGCTTAATGAGCACACCGGTGTCGTATTTTCAGCGCCCGGTCATTGTCAGCGGCCTGTCGTGGCTTCTGCGCATGCGCGGATTTTAAGACATATGCAAAACACCCATGCCCTCGCCGGCTACAAGCTCAGCCATGGTACCCGGCAGTGTTAGGGACCGATTAGGCCGAAATCTATTGAATGCGATCATATTTAACAGAATAACTTACTCAAATAATGAAATTTAATCAAATTAACCTTAAATTACAAGCGATATTAACGTAGCAGCTAGATCAGCGTCGAATCGCCGTGTAAACAAAACAAATAGCAGTGATCGCCGCTACGTGCGAAAATCCGCGCATGCGCAGAAGCCACGACAGGCCGCTGACAATGACCGGGCGCTGAAAATACGACACCGGTATCTAAGATGGATATGTAGGACCAAATGTAGGTAAATGTTTGGTTTTAAAAATGTGATGCTTTTCTAGTAGTCTGCACTGACCTCTCAGGCAAGTAACCACATAGACACGTATGCGTGGGTAGTGTGGTGATATCAGGGAGCCTAGGTGGTGTAATGGTTAGCACACTGGCCTGGAATGCAAAGAGATGTGGGTTCGAGTCCCACTCTAGGCACACTATTTCCCATTTTCATCATCCACCCCCCGACACTGGTTGCTGTGACCATGATCCTGTACAAGCTATGCACTGTATGGTTGTTGAACCTACCCTGTGTATGCATGTGTTAGTGCATTACCTGTATTTATGTAATTGTAAGCATTAAAAGACTTAGAATTCCAGGGGGACGAGTGTAGTAGTCTGCACTGACCTCTCAGGCAAGTAACCACATAGACAGGTAGGCGTGGGTAGTGTGGTGATATCAGGGAGCCTTGGTGGTGTATTGGTTAGCACACTCTCCTGGAATGCAAAGAGATGTCGGTTCGAGTCCTGCTCTAGGCACAATATTTCCCATTTTCTTCACCCCCATGACATTGGTTGCCATGACCATGATCCTATACAGGCTACGCGCTGTACGGTTGTTGAACCTACCCTGTGTATGTGTTAGTGCATTGCCTGTATGTATGTAATTGTAAGCATTAAAAGACTTACAATTCCAGGGGGACAAGTGTAGTAGTCTGCACTGACCTCTCAGGCAAGTAACCACATAGATACGTAGGCGTGAGTAGTGTGGTGATATCAGGGAGCCTAGGTGGTGTAATGGTTAGCACACTGGCTCGGAATGCAAAGAGATGTGGGTTTGAGTTCTGCTCTAGGCACAATATTTCCCATTTTCATCACCCCGACGACACTGATTGCTGTGTCCATGATCCTGTACAAGCTATGGGCTGTATGGTTGTTGAACCTGCCCTGTGTATGTATGTGTAAGTGCATTGCCTGTATGTATGTAATTGTAAGCATTAAAAGACTTACAATTCCAGGGGGACGAGTGTAGTAGTCTGCACTGACCTCTCAGACAAGTAACCACATAGACAGGTAGGCGTGGGTAGTGTGGTGATATCAGGGTGCCTAGGTGGTGTAATGGTTAGCATACTGGCCTGGAATGCAAAGAGATGTGGGTTCGAGTCCCGCTCTAGGCTCTAGGCTAAAATCTTACAAAAAATATCTGTGCAAATTAGGCTAGGAAACCCCCACTAAGCTGCACTGCAAAGGGGCATGTGATATGTCACGACCCACCAGCGGGATTCCCAATGGAAGGTAACCATGCCAAGAATAGCCAGATAACACACCACACAGCTACGTACAAGCCTATGATATGTAAATAGGAGTAGGGTAGTCTAGTAATAAGAGTAGAACAAAATAAAATACATATATGCCAAGAAAATCCAAAAAAACTAACATAGGCTACTAACCTTACCAACCAATTATCTATCTGCTACTGAAATGCAGGCAATCAAATAACTTATCAGCAGCTGCTGTGTGGTAAGATAACACCGACACTACAACTGGCCAGCATTGAAAACAAGCATGGGTACCCGGGCTTATATGCTATGGACAGTATAAATACCGCCTCAATAAAAAAAATATTAAAAAAATATTTCCATTTTCATCACCCCCACGACAGTTTCTTTTGGCTATTATGCACCTTTGAGTAAGTTATACACACAACGCCACTAGAAATCGGTCAGAATACCAAATGTGGCCCATATCATAACCAGATGTAGTAGCTATGTGAGGGCGCCCGACTGCTTTACGAGAGGTCGTGGGTCCAATCCCCTGCCGGGTCAAACAATTGCAAAATTTATTCTTGTCGTTACCCTGCCTGGTGTGATGACATTACTAGGATAAGGCAAGGCATATTTGGATCAGTACCAGGATAAAGTGATTGATTGGGTAGAACTACATCCCAGTGGGGCAGCATTATAAAGTTGCCATGAGCACGCACTGTCAGAAGGCGATACCCGTCGTGATATGACCGAATGTTTTTATTCTTTTTTGGGTCCATTATTTCTTTAAGCAGGGGAAATTTCAGTCATAGATGACTGGTCTTCCTGATTCCACTGCTGGTCGATAGAAAGCCCGAGCCTACACTTTTACCGACCCAAGGGATTTTTAACCTCCCACACCACATAGACATGGTATGAGAGCAACCGGCCTTTGATGATGCCGTATTGCTTGGATATACCCCGTGAGGTAGTTTAGATGAAGGAAAAGAGGGCAGAGAGCTGGACGGCGGCAGGAGGGCGAGTGCCTGAGGGAGGCCGGCGGGCGGCCTTATAAGGGAAGAGGGGGGGGGGGGGGGGGGGGGGGGCAGGCGACAGCAGGTGAGTGTGAAAGCTGCCGGCCCGGGGGAGGGCGGGGGAGGGTGAGCAGCAGGCGTCGGGTGAGGCGCGAATGCTGCGCGACACGGGGGGCGGGGGAGGGTCTCTTCCTCTCCTCGCATCAAACGTAATGCTTCGCATTACGACCAAGTTATACACAGCGGTGGAAATCCAAATTGGCAGAGCTGGGGGCATGGGGAATCGAACCGCCGACCCTAAGATTAGGAGTCTGACCTAGAAAAAAGTCAGACACTCTAACCACTCCGCCACAGAGAACGTGACAGCACCACAATAAACAAAAGGAAACGCTTCATAGAATGGTGTGCAACACCAAAAGTAGATAATCTCATTAAAATTGTAATTGGAAAATTGAATTGGAATTGACTGAATGGGGATGTTGTGTCCCAATATTTGAGGTCAAATGAGGAACTGCACTGGTGTGTGATAGTGTGCACTTGTGGTGACTTGGTAGAGCTGCTCTAACAGTCTAGAGCTTTATAGTGTCATCGACGTCAACAGTAACAATTATATATATATGTATATATATTATCTTCTTAATTTTTTATATTTTTTATATAGATATTTGAAGTGAAGATATGCCAAATTAATCTTCACATGTATGTCAAAATGCTGGACAGCATAGGTATAGGCAAGGACAGGTTCTATTAAATTAACTTAGGAGTTCTATGCTGCCTAGCCTGGCACTTGGTATTACTAGGATAGGGCAAGGACTGGTTAGCTCTGTATCAGGATAATGTGACTGAGTGGGAGCATTATCTCCCAGTGGGGCAGCACTATAAAGTCGCCATGCGTACACGCTGTCACAAATCGGTGCCTGTCCTGCCCGGCTTGGGTTTCGGTTTCGGGTTGTTACATACATCACAACCCGCAACTGCATTTTGACTTAAGTATCATTCTTAAGCCCCGTTCACACACGCACCTTAATTCACCTCAACTAGTTCGCCTTGTCTAGTTCGCCTCACATTGGTCGTGGGACGCTACGCTGAGGCGACTTAAGTCTGAGTCGCCTCATCTAGTTCGCTTCAACTAGACCACGTCGCGAGGTAGGTTAGATGAAGCGAACAAACTTAGGTCGGCTCATTTGCGTGTGCGGACGGTAGCGGTTTAGATTAGGCGGCTTAAGCATGTCACACAGATGCGCAGTCGAGACCTGAGTTTGTTGATTTTCCGGTCGATCAAAAGCGCATATTATATAATTTGGTCTATGAAACTGCTAGCTGTGACGTCGACTAATCAAAACTGGTGCTGGTTAGTATGGACTTGCTCATCCGCAGATATCGATTTCCGCCTTAAACCGCCCCAAGTACTGCATGTGTGGACACGACTCACTTTCACACCTAGTTCGCCTCATCTAGTTCGCCTTATCTAGTTCGGCCTAAAGTTGTGTG
Organism: Branchipolynoe longqiensis; assembly: GCA_030323885.1. Taxonomy (NCBI): domain Eukaryota; kingdom Metazoa; phylum Annelida; class Polychaeta; order Phyllodocida; family Polynoidae; genus Branchipolynoe; species Branchipolynoe longqiensis. The sequence continues at coordinate 45,118,392 of CM059197.1, forward strand.
TGTGAACAAGGCTCAAGTCTGTATTTACCTTTCTCCATGCATAAACCGCAAGGAAAGCAACAACAACAACAGAACTATGATATGTTTCACTATGTGAGCTAAATACCAATGTAAAGTTTATATAAATATATATTTATAATATGTATGTATACATACACATATTTATATGCTGTATAAGACATTATATGATTATAATAAGGCCAGAAGCTTTCATCTGCTCCTCAGCCCTAACTCCTCCATCAGCCTATCTATTCACCTACACTTCCATCCTACTCACACTCAGATCAGTGGGGGGCGTCACCCGTCTGTGCACGCACCAATGCCCCCCCCCCCCCACCTGCATTCACTGTACCGCCGAAAATTGCTCACTCATGGCGACTTAATAGTGCTGCCCCTCTGGAAGACTCTGCACTGGCACCATGACCCGATATCGCACTCAGTCACATTTTCCGCACACACAGAGAGCGGGCGTCGGGCATTGTAGTATTCTGCTATTAACATGCAGCAGAATAGGGATTATTATGGTAAAATAAGGCCACAATGGCCAAAGGCTATAGGATATCGGTTCAGTAGAGCTTCTGTCATTTTTTGTAGTTTACAATCTTGGCGTGCAGGTTTTAGGGTGGGTTCTATAGAACTTAAAGGGTGGGCAGTTGTCCCCTCATAGCCTTATTTTAACATAATAATCCCTATTCTGCTGCATGTTAATAGCAGAATATTATATTATCATGGTAATCAGGCCACGAGGCCAACCACTACTTTGTATTGCTGCTGTGTGCCGAGATTGTTTGTTTATTTATTTTAGTGTGTAGAAATAAAGGTAAAACTCCATTATTGGTGCTTATTGTTTTTATTTCTACTGTGACTCTCAAGTCCTCCATGCTCGCATGTTTGCCGTCTGAGTGCTTATTTGGCTATAATACATGTAACTATATATGTCTATAGTCTCTTTTTAGCATACCTGCTCCCAGATTGAAGGTACCATGTTAGTTTCTTCACTGGACATGTTGGTTGGCCTGTTGTAGAACCATTGAAATATTTCCTCACTTGCCCAGCCTGCACCTTGTAGATATACCTATCTCATACATGACAATAGCGGCATGTGACTGATTTATTTTTCCCTTTGTTCAATGGTTTCCCATCACTAGACCAATCTTTCACCCAGCTTTTCAATCTCCGTCTACTTCATCTTGCTGGGAACCTGTTGGTGACCCACATTCTGGTCTGTTGATATTTGTTTATAAGACCAGCTTTGAAGTCAGCTTTCGTCATTGTTGTTTTCAGCCGGCTGATGAGTGGTTCCTCTGAGGTTTAGCTGTGTGAGCTTCTCATAGTTTGAAGTATGACTGATGTTGCTTCCATCAACATTATATAGCTTACTTTGCCTTTCTGTGTGTCCCTACATACCTTGCCAACGGTTGTCATGGTGAGATTGTTTCATTGTCAGCTTTAAATGCATTTATCTAAATAAGACTTAGGGCTGACTATTCTAGAAGTCTTAATGTTAGTGAATTGTTTATGCAGTGTGTTAGATTCATATGCTGTTTGCAGGTACACTGCACTTCTTCGCAACATGAAGATTCCTAATGGGGCTATAACTTGTCAATGTGCTCCCTCTTAAATGCCATCTCACCTAACCTCAGTTTCCGTTGGTTATTCCTGTTACATATGTTACAATACTGTGGACAGTGGCTATTTTCTAGATGGAGAACACAATATATATATTTCTCAATCCAATGACATGCTGTGCCTATATCTTTCCAGTATATTGTTCTTCGAGTCAGTTAAGTAGTAGAACCTGGCTGCAGATCAATTTGCTGACTGGATATGTCTAGTCCTATTCCCATCATATGCAGCGAGAAATCTTTAGTAAGTGCACCACTATTTAGACTGGATATGTTGGGTGACTCTTAGGCAAGATTTTGAAAATGTTGTGTCTTCATCTACTTATAAACCTTTAAGGGTCAGAGACTCACTAGCAGGATGACTCATGTTGGTTGTCAATTAAAACTGCATAGTACGATGAAGCATCACATTTTCAAAACTAGAGCAATTATCTAGATTTGATTCTACAATTCTACCTTAGGTACTGATGCACTTCGAGCAATTAGAAATTGGCAGTTACAGATTATCTGGTATGTGTGCTCCTAAAAGTGTCTCACTATAAGCATAATGGTCGGGTTGCTTGGTTGTGCTTATGGGGGTCATTTGGAGTTAGCACAGCCTTTGCTGTCAGCTAACTGTAATCTACTCTGCTGTGATATTTGTCAATGGTATTTCACCCCTGATAATGGTGTCATTCAGCTAGAATTATCACCATACTTTAGTGACACCTTTGTTAGACTCCATTTATTTCAATGTGTGCCAGGCCAAGACATTTATCTAGTATTACTCATGTAGCTGGACCGATGGCTTAGTGGGAGAGGTGCCCATGAAAATTATAGTTTTGGGTCCTGTCTGAGCCAAGACAAGAGGATACCATAGCGATACCGGCTATTTTGTCTAGTGCTCAAGATCCCTAGGCACAACTGATTGGCTCAATGTCAGAGTGAAGTGACTGTATCATGGCATAGCATTGGCAGTATTGTATTTCAATAGGGAAAAGCTGTGGTCAGCATTGGTGCCCTCTGCCAAGTTGGCATCCATCTTGATATTGGTTATAATTGCTAGGGTCTAGCTACCCATTGGGAACTCATCGAGTCATGTCAGGCTTGTAGTAGGGCTTCATCTGTAAACCTGATTTTCGAGTTTTGGCAATCAAGTTTAGTATCTATACTCCCACCAACACTACACACCTTTGGCCAGCTGTATTCCCCCATGCCGGAAGGGATTTTGTATATCCTGCAGAGTGACTTACACTGGTCAACATCCAGTTCAGGAGAGGTGGGCTGAGATGGTGCCACCGGTACAGTATTGCGTCTTACAGAGTATAACAATAATCATAATAATAAGTAACGTTCCCTTCTGTGTCTTTGTACTCACATAATACACTATAATCACCTTCTCTTCTCTCACTCCCACCTGTTCCAGTTTAATGTGGCTTCTTGGTCTGTAGATATTTCTTCTGATTCTCTGGTTAAACTGTTGTTATGCTAGAGTACATTGTGATGATGATAGCTTAGCTTCTCTAGAGAAATCTTAGATCATGTATGTGGTCTAGTGGTTACCTCTCACATATAGAGTTTGTGACCGATGTTGTGTCGCATTTGGATTAGATTTAGCATATTTTTCTCTGCCAGTCATAAGTTGTAATATTGCATAGTGATAGTCAGGAGCATCACCTTTATGACTATATCCCAATGATTATGTATATAAGCACTTGGTTAGCCCAGAGGTAATTCAGTGTTGATGCGGAATCCTATCTTCCTGTCTGCAACCTCATGAGGCATCCTGTGGCCGGCTATGCCTACATATTCTATTTACTGGGTACATGTTAATGCATAGCTGTACTGACATCCCATCCATTACAGGGCATTCCTTCAGGCTAGCTATGGATCATGTATGTGGTCTGGTGGTTACCTCTCACATATAGAGTTTGTGACCGATGTTGTGTCGCATTTGGATTAGATTTAGCATATTTTTCTGTGCCAGTCATAAGTTGTAATATTGCATAGTGATAATCAGGAGCATCACCTTTATGACTATATCCCAATGATTATGTATATAAGGACTTGGTTAGCCCAGAGGTAATTCAGTGTTGATGTGGAATCCTATCTTCCTGTCGACAACCTCATGAGGCATCCTGTGGCCGGCTATGCCTACATATTCTATTTACTGGGTACATGTTAATGCATAGCTGTACTGACATCCCATCCATTACAGGGCATTCCTTCAGGCTAGATATGGGTAGTTATCACTACACACCCCCCCCCCCCTGGGTGCAGTGGCCTAATCCGTATAGCATGGGTTTCGCTTGCAGGAGGTCGGGAGTTTGCTTCCCGGTTGAGTCAAACCAATGAATTTATAATTGATACTTCTTGCTTCCTAGCCTGGTGCTCAGCATTAATAGGATAGGGGAAGGATTGGTTACCTCAGTGTCAGGATAATATGACTGAGTGGGATATCAGTTCATGGCGCAGGCAGTCTGATTTCCCAGTAGGTCAGCACTAGAAAGTTGCCATCAGTGTGCACTGTCACAAGTCAGTACCTGTCCTGATATGACCTTAGATGTTGCCAGGGCATACCACTCCAACAACCAACCAACCAATCACTACCCCTATTGCATTTTGATGGGTGCAGCTTAAATTGATTTTCCTCTTGCATGGGGAAGATGATAGTGCTTGGCACAACTCAGTATCTGTGTACACAGTCATCATATTGCATCTCACTGGATTACCTTTTTGCTGCATGTGCAAATCATTATTTATTATCTTAGTTTGATAGCACTTAAGATATGGTCAAGTCTGTATAGGATCTAGAATTTGGAAGTAGGAGTGTTTTATCTTCCTGAAGTTATTTTGTGACACTTATATGGTAACCTGTCAGTAAAATCATTTGCCACCTTACATAATTTGGAATTATAGAAGTTGGGCTGTGTCAGTATATATTCATGTGCATCTATTGTTAGAAGCTTGGACATTTATTTTCCATTTCACAAATATTTTATTTTAGTACAACAGCTGGCTAAATAAAGTTTCTATCACATTGCTATTCATTCCCAAGATCATGTGATTTTAGTACAGTAGTTGAATGTTGAAAAGTGTGTATACCATCCTACAAATGTGCTAGTAAAACAGGAAACTGACTAAATGTTAGTACCACTGAGTCTCAAGCTTAAATGCAGCGCACTACAATGAGCTGCTCACTGAGCTGAACTTATCACTGTTCTGAGCTGCTATTGGCCTGTGCAGCTTACTACTCTGAGCTGTTTGGGACCAAGAGCTGCTCACTGCTAAGCTGCTGACAACTATGTGCTGCCCAGTGTTAAAGGCTGCTCATTGTGTTCTGCTCATTGCCTGGTGTGCTGATTGTTGTCATGAGTAATATGAGCTGCATTCTCACTTAGCTGTGCAGTGTGCACTGTGTGTCACTGAGTTGAGCTGTAATAAGAGAGAACTACCTCTCCCAGCTCCTTCTCTCTGCTAATTGCATGACTGGATGTCAGAATATAGAGATTTAAGTGAAGCCAGTTAGACTAATTAGATTACTGATAATGCCACAGTTCTGGTCTGTGACTTTTAGTTACATAAGTTTTGGGCCAGATTCTACTGCCCTCTGCCACCTCTTGAGTTCACCCACCTGTTGGTCAGCTCAGGGCCCAAGGGAGAGGTTCCCATGCTACCCCCCCCCCTTCTACCACCCACCCAGCTCAGCAGCATCCAACCTCCTGGGGAGGTGGAGTGCAGTGGGGTGGGGTGGGGGGTTATTGTGTGTGAAGTTAGCCCAGTCCACTGGGTGGCAAGCTCCAACCCCAGCCTGGGTTGGGGTGGGATAGATATCCCTGGCATCGAAATGCTGACAATTGTGCTGACAGCATCTGATTGTCTAAGCTCTCATCGTTGTAGCAACAATCCACCATGCGACCACACTGAGATTAACTAGTGCCCGTTCGTCGGTGAACTTAATGCCCATACATCAGGGTAGCAGGCCGCAACCCCAGCCAGGGTTGTGGTGGGGATAGATATCCCTGGCATTGAAATGCCGACAATCGTGCTGACAGCAACTGATTGTCTAAACTTTGGTGGTTGAAGCAAGAATCCACCACAGGACCGCATTGAGGTTAACTAGTGCCTGTCCATCAGTGCACTTAATACCTGTTCGTCGGGTCATGCAGCAGCGTGGGCTGGACCTGCCTTGCTGCCCAGGCAGCTACTTACCTCTAGCCAGGTCAGGGTGTTGTGACACTTATACGTGCATAGGCAGGTAATGGTGTGAAGTCCTGTTAACCTCCTGTGTGTATATGCATAAGCATATGCCTAAGTGCACCTTCCTACCCTCTATGTGTGTAACTTTATTAACAGTGTTATCAAAGCTACAGAGCACACACAGTGGTGAACCAGGGCCGCGTTCAGGGTCTGTCTCGGAGGCACCGCTGAGACGTCTCGGCGATGCTTTTTGGCCTATTTCCATTCAGAGTGCGTCTCGGCGACTTCTTGGAGACGCCTCGCTTTTCAGACTGGAGATGAAAAGCGCCTCGAAAATGGCCGCCGCATTCAGTGCTTTCAGCCAATCACAGAGCAGCTTTTCCATTGCAAATGACCTCCGCCTATGGGGGGTGGCCATTTTCGAGGCAACAAACTACTTTTACCGTTCAGAGTAGCGTGATGTCAGTTCCACCTCCGAGGCGCCTCCAAGACGAACCCTGAACACGGCCCTGGCTCAGCACTCCCCTGTAGTATAGAGCCCAAGCCTGCAGCCTGCCCCTGAGGGAGAGTGCAGGGGCCCTGGAGCTCTCTCTGAGAACGAATCCAAGAATGACAGAAGCTCGACTAAACCGATATCCTATAGCTGTTGGCTTCGTGGCCTGATTACCATCATAATAAACCATCGACCCGAATCCGTCACACACAGCCTGCAGTCTGCACCGTGTATAAGACACACCCAACACACATCGTGAACAACACACACCCAACACACCGACACACGTCCCGACATACACAACGTGAACAACACACATTCGACACACACACTGACCCATGCACAGACGCACACACTAACACACATGCAGACACACACACACAACGCACACCATGAATAACACAGGCCCAGCACACACTGCGAATAACACACACCTGACACACACACCATGAATAACACACACCATGAATAACACACACCCAGCACACACTGCAAATAACACACACCCGTCACATACAATGTGAATAACACACACACAGCACACACACCGTCAATAACACACCCAACACACACTGTCAATAACACACACCCAACACATACACCGTGAATAACACACACCCAACACACACACCATGAATAACACACACCCAACACACACCCCTCCCCGCCCCTCCTCGCCCCTCCCCGTCACTCCCCGTCCCTGCCCGGCCCTCCCCGTCCCTCCCCGCCGCTACCCGCCCCTCCCCGTCCATGCCCGCCCCTCCCCTGCCCGCCCCGCCCCGCCCCGCCCCTCCTCGCCCCTCCCCTCCCCTCCTCGCCCCTCCCCGTCCCTCCCCCTCCGCCCCTCCCCGTCCCTCCCCGTCCCTCCCCGCCCCTCCCCGTCCCTTCCCTCCCCTCCCCGCCCCTCCCTGTCCCTCCGCGCCCCTCTTCGCATCTCCCGCCCCCTCCCCCGCCCCTCCCCGCCCCTCCCGCCACTCCCCGTCCCTACCCGCCCCTGCCCGTCCCGCCCGCCCCTCCCTGGCCGCCCCGCCCCGCCCCTACTCGCGCCCCTCCCGTCCCTCCCCGCCCCTCCTCCCCCCTCCCCGCCCCTCTCCCCCGCCCCCCCCCGTCCCTCCTCGCCCCTCCCTGTCCCATCCCCGCCCCTCCTCGCCTCTCCCCGCCCCTCCTCCGGCAACCCCCGTCCCTTTCCGCCCCTGCCCCTGCCCGCCCCTCCCCGTCCCTCCCCGCCCCTCCCCGCCCCTCCCCGCCCCTCCCGCCCCTCCCTTCTCGCCCCTCCCCGTCCCCTCCCCTCCCCATCCCTCCCCCCCCTCCCCGTCCCTTCCTTCCCCGCCCCTCTCCACCACTCCCCGCGCCCTCCCCGTCCCTTCCCTCCCCGCCCCTTCCCGCCCCTCCCCCGGTCGCTCCCCTCCCGCTCCCCTTCCCCTCCCTCCCCTCCCCGCCCCCCCCCCCCCCCTACGCACTCCCCCCCAACAACGCATACCTTTAAGTCTATTCCCAGTCACGCCTTCCAAGTCGCCATTCCCAGTCAACTCTGACGTAGTCTAGACACTCTTTGTTTTATTTGTTGGGGATTTGCGACCTAGCAACGTCTAAGGTCATATCGGGACGGTTAGCGAGTTTGGACATGGCGCACTGATGGCGTTAATTTGTTAATTTGTTATGGCGCTGCCCCATTGGGATGCCACACCACCGGCACCATGACCTAACACCACCACTCACTTACTCAGTCACATTATCCTGATGGTGAGCTCACCAGTCCTTGCCCTAACCCCATATTGTGGTGTGTATGTGTAGGGGGGGGGGGTTGTCAATGAATGGATGGCCGAATGAGTTAGAGTTAGAGCGTCCGTCTTCCGTGTTGGTAGATCATGGGGTCATGCGTTCGAACCCTGGTCGAGTCAAACCAATGACTTAAAAATTGATACTTGTTGCTTCCTAGCCTGGCGCTTGGCATTATTAGGATAGGTCAAGGACTGGTTGGCTCAGTGTCAGGATAATGTGACTGAGTGGGATATCAGGTCATGGTACTGGTGGCCTGGTCTTCCAGTGGGGCAGCACTATAAAGTCACCATGAGTGCACACTGTCACAAGTCGGCACCCATCCTGATATGACCTTAAATGTTGCTAGGACGTAAAACAACGAAAAACAAACAAACAACAAGAGATATTTCACCTTTTCTCTATGAAGATTGCTCATAGCCATTGAGTTTGCGTTGAGTTTGCCGATACGCGTAGTTAAAAATGTCAATTTTATTCAAAATTAATAGAAATGCAGAACCCTAACCTCATAATTTAATATAATCTCTTCGTTGAGTATGTTTTCTATATGTGTTCCAAGCAGTTTGTTTCTAAGTGGTGTGGTTTTAGAGATATTTCACCTTTTCTCTATGAAGATTGCTCATCGCCATTGAGTTTGCAGTGTGACAGTGTGTCGTCCTGCAGCCAAGCAGTGCCTGCACTGACCTAAATACCTATGCTGACGTTATATGAAATAGGTCTATTGGGATGCCACACCACCGGCACCATGACCTAACACCACCACTCACTGACTCAATCACATTATCCTGGTGGTGAGCTGACCAGTCATTGCCCTAACCCAATATTGTGGTGTGTGTGTGGGGAGGTGGGGGGGGGCGGGGGTTGTCACTGAATGGAAACATAGTGTATGAGTCTCACTTTCTTTTGATTCGCATGAATTTTATACAGTTTTTATACCGTTTATACAGAGTGTGCACAGTAAAACTAAGATTCCTTACACGCGGTATGCGGTATGCGGTATGCGGTATACGGTATGCGAATGGGAGGATTCCTTCTACGCATTATGCGAACCGGTAACCGCACCACCACCACTACCATATGTTTCCCCTCTGCACCCTGGTGTGTGACCGTTCCGTAATGCTCAGTCGCCTCTCCTCGTCTAAAACTAATGGGCAAGTGCGACTGACATTTCTATTCGCATACCGCATGCCGCATGCCGCACCGATCGCTACAGGGACCGATCGAGTTGTCCCATTCGCATTCGCATTCGCATACCATGTGTAAGGGTTGTAGTCCATTGACTTCAAGGCGTTTCGATTTTTTGCCACATTCGCATTCACATACCGCATGCCGCATACCGCGTCTAAGGAATCTTAGCTTAAGCCACTACTAGTAGTACTACCCACAACATTAGCTCTTGCCACTGTAATAAGGCGGGTTTGGTATTGGAAATCCTCTATAAAAAGAATAAGACCTTTTCCATGGGGCATGCTGCACAGGGATTTAGTTGCTAGCCGCAACATAATTTGTTCCCAGTCTCATCAGAAGGTGGGCTGGTGGTGGAAATCCTCTATAAGACCTTTTCCGCAGAGCATGCTGCACAGTGAGCTGCCACCCACATCATTAGTTCGTCTCAATAAGGTTAGAGAGTGGGTTGGTGGTGGAAATCATTTATATTATGAGACCTTTTCCGTAGAGCAGGATGCACAGTGAGTTACTACCCACTGCACTAGTTTGTCCACTGATGTCAGAGGGTAAATGGGTGGTGGAAATCCACTATTGGATTGCTATGTATAAGCTGTTGAGTAAATTGTGTAGGCTGTACACAGACAGTGTGCATGAATTTATTCCGATATTATTTACACACTCATATAGCGAATATAGTGAATGGTAGACAGGAAGTATGAACACTTATTTGTCTCTCGTTTTTTTGTTGTTGTTGGTACATTAGTTGTCCCAAGCAAGGGAAATCCCAGTCACAGATGACTAGTCTTCCCCACTTCACTGCTGGTCGATAGAAAGCCCGAGCCTACACCTTTACCGACCCAAGGGATTTTTAACCTCCCACACCACATAGACATGGTATGAGAGCAACCAGCCTTTGATGACGCTGTAAGTTATACACAGCGGTGGAAATCCAAATTGGCAGATCTGGGGGCACAGGGAATCGAACCGCCGACCCTCAGATTAGGAGTCTGACCTAGAAAGAAGTCAGACACTCTAACCACTGCGCCACAGAGAACCCCACTGTCCATAAGCCTCTCCACATCTCTCCATCTTGCCCACCATCTATCCATGCGAGACGGTTTCCTGGATAGAGCGCCCACTTCCCATGTGTGAGATCAATCCCCGGCCGAGTCAAACAAAAAAAAAACTTACCAATTTCATGTTTGCCGCCACCTAGCCTGGCGCTGGTCATTATTAGGATATAGGATAAGGACTGCTTGACTCAGTGCCAGGATAATGCGACTGAGTGATATATTGGGTCATGGTGCCGGCGGCAGGGTATCAAAGTGGGGCAGCACTATAAAGCTTCTGTGAGTGAGTCGTCACCATACTTGTTGCTGCCTCTCTGAGAACTTGTCATTACTAGGATAGGAAGACAGGGTTGGCTCAGATTCTTTTTGTGGGTCACTTGTAATTCCTGTTTGTTTGTTTGTTGTTTGTTGTTTTATGTCCTAGCAACATCTAAGGTCATATCAGGACGGGTACCAACTTGTGACAGTGCACACTTATGGTGACTTTATAGTGCTGTCCCACTGGGAAACCAGGCCATCGGTACCATGACCTGGTATCCCACTCAGTCACATTATCCTGACACTGAGCAAACCAGTCCTTGCCCTGTCCTAATAATGCCGAGTGCCTGGCTAGGAAGCAACAAGTATACATTTTTAAGTCATTGGTTTGACTTGAACTTGGTTCGAACCCACGACCTCACGATCTACCAGCACCGGAAACGGACACTCTAACTCATTCGACCATCCCATCTGGTTGAAATTCCTGAATCTTTGGTTATTTTGTATTGATACCTGTGGACTCTACCTCTAAATGTATATATGTATATATATACATACACAGTAAAACCTCTCTAAATCGACATACCTTGGGACCAACTTTAAGTGGTCCATTTATGTAGGTGGTCGGTTTAGGGAGTTAGTATATGGTCACAATGGTATTGTTGGGACCAAAATAAAGCGATCGATATAGGGGAGTGGTCGATCTGTGGAGGTGGTTGGTTAGGGAGGTTTTACTGTATATAATTATGCCTTACTGCAATTAATACCTCTTGGTTTATTAATTATGTATATCTACAATTCTCCCTCAATGCAATGAATACCCGGTGATTTATTAAAGTTCATAGTCCGATTAAAGCATCAAAATTTCAAATTTCAAGAATTTCAGATTTGAATCTACATAGCCAACTTAGATACTGGTGCAGCTATGAAGTATTTGATGCTGTATAGAAGGAGATACTAAGACAATTTAATAGAACCTGTTAGTGCTGAAGCCTATGGGGGAGCGGGACGTAGCTCAGGCAGTAGAGTGTCCAACTGTGAAGGTATCGGTCATCCGATCGATCATGCTCAGTGGATGAGTTTGCAGTTTGCGTTATTCTCCATTCCATCCAGTGGTCCACAACTTGTTCATCAAAGGCTGTGGTATGTGTTGTCCTGTCTGTGGGAAAGTGCATATAAAAGGCCCCTTGCTGCTTATCGGAAAGAGTAACCTATGTGGTGGCAGTGGGTTTCCTCCAAAGAAATATGTCGGAATGACCATATGTTTGACGTTCAATAGCCGATGACAAAAATCAATGCGCTCTAGAGGTGTAATTAAATAAAACAAGCCTATGGGGTTAGACTTAGAGTTTTAGCAAGCATGCCAAAATTAATTTGGCATGATTTTACTTCAAATATCTCCTAAGTTAATCATTTTAAACAAAATTTACTTCAGACTAAAGTAAGATAGGTTATAATGATCGACCTAATATATTTATCTCAGAAAATAATCGAAACTCAAAACCATCAGACTATGCAACTTTAATCACAATTATTATCTTCGATCCGAGTAAGGGTTGCCGAGTCCGTTAGGGACGGGAATGGACGGTCACGATTGTGCGGCATAGGAGGCAGTAATATATATAATCAAGTAATTGCCTTCTACACCTTTATACTCGCATAATACGTTAAGCACCACATATAATTCTACCTTACTGCAATTAATGTCTGGTGATTTGTCAATCACACACACATATCATCATCATCATCATCATCATGCTGTCGGTCGCGATGCGACAAAGACTGCTTTCATTACTTGGCTGCCGCTCTCCATTTAGCTCTCTGCTGTGAGAGTTGCGTCCATGAGTCGGTCTTAATGTCTCTCAGCTTCAGGTTTCTCTTGATGGTATCCTTGAACTGGAGACGAGGGTACCCTCACTTTCTGTAACCAGAAGACAGTTGAGAATAGAGTATATATATAATATATATTAATATATATATATATATATATATTATTCTACCTTACTTCAATTAATATCCAGTGATGTATTAATTATATATACCCCGAAGCATGATTTTATTATTTTGTTGTTGACAATTTTCATTGAGAGATATTTATTCATTTAATTTATATGCATCATTTTTTTTTTCATTGAGAGATATTTTTTATTTAAGCACAAATGCAAGCCACCAACTTTATATCGAAATTCCGAAACGGTCAGATCCGCATCAAATGATAACAAAGACAACAACAAAACACACACACAAAAAAACTAACATAGTATATCTAGATTCAAAGATTAATTGCTTGGGTACAAAGTATTACAAATGTTAACTATGTACAACAATATAATCCCCCAAAATTATTTTGAATGGAAAGGGAAATCAATCCCTATGGATTATGACCACTACCGCACAGCGGCGAAAACAAGAGCATACACTTAACAGTTAGGAGCAGAATAAACAAATGATCACTAAAAGAAAACCCACCAAGAAACATCGCTGCTGTTGCCAGGATGTCAGACCGAAACAAACATACAAACATTACTTTCGGTTCGCCTAATGCAAGGCTTTGCCTGCATTGTTTGAACTTGTGTTTAACCCGGTTACACATCACGCATCTGGGGATGTGTTTAACAGCTGGCTGCGCTGCACTGACTAGAGGGCATTTCTGGTTGGTTGGTTGGTTGTTGGAGTTTTACATCCTGGCAAGATCTAAGGTCATATCAGGACGGGTACTGACTTGTGACAGTGCACACTCATGGCGACTAAATCATGCTGCCCCACTGGGAGACCAGACCGCCAGAACCATCACCTGATATCCCACTCAGTCACATTATCCTGACACTGAGCTAATCACTCCTTGCCCTATCGTAATAATTCCAAGCGCCTGGCTAGGAAGCAACAAGTATCAATTTTTAAGTCATTGGTTTGAGTCGATCAGGGTTCGGACCCACGGGTGTGAATCCCATGATCTACCAAAGCGGGAGACGGACGCTCAACTCATTCGGCCATCCTGACTAGACGGCATTTCCGGGGTTACATTACAATATGCCTCCCATCCTTTGGGCACACATCCGCACCGTCTCGCCGGGACCCTCACCCCGCCCGTAATAGTATTACTAATACGCCCTGCTCTGTTTGTTATGCAGAACTGCCAAAAGATAGGAATGCATTGCGCTATATATTAAGACATTCCGACTTCATTCCTTTCTGCTATACATAAGCACACTGAGTGGTGGTGTTGAGTGGTGATATTGATTTGTTGCATTGAACGATGGTATTGAGTGGTTGTCTTGAGTGATGATACTGAATGACGGTATTGAGTGATGGTATTAAATGGTGATATTAAGGGGTGTTATTGAGTCGTGGTAGTGAGTGTGTGGTGGTGGTGTTGAGAGTGTGGTTCTATTGAGTGGGTGGTGCTATTGAATGGAGTGGTGGTTTTGAGTGGGCGGTAATAGAGAGTGGGTTGTGATATCGCGTGGGTGGTACTGGTGAGTAGATGCTGGTATTGAGTGGGTGGTAGTATTGAGTGGGTGGTGGTATTGAGTGAGTGGTAGTATTGCATGGGTCATAGTAGTGAGTGGGTGGTGGTATTGTGTGGGTGGTACTAGTGAGTGGGTGGTGGTATTGAGTGGGTGGTAGTAGTGAGTGGGTGGTGGCATTGAGTGGATGATGGTATTGCATGGGTGATAGTGGTATTGAGTGGGTAGTGGTAGTAGTGAGAGGATGGTAGTAGTGTATGGGTTGTGGTAGTGAGTGGGTAGTTGTAGTGAGTGGGTGGTGTTATTGTGTGGGTGGTAGTATTGAGTAGGTGGTGGTATTATGTTGGTGGTAGTATTGGGTGGGTGGTTGTATTGAGTGGGTGGAAGTAGTGAGTGGGTGGTGGTCGTGAGTGGGGTGTGGTAGTGAGTGGCTGGTGGTATGGTGTGGGTGGTTGCATTGTGTGTGTGGTGGTATAGTGTGGTGCTAGTAGTGTGTGGGTTGTGGTAGTGAGTGGGTGGCACCAATGGGTGGTATTGCATGGGTAGTAGTAGTCAGTGGGTAGTGGCATTGAGTGGGTGATGGTAGTGAGTGGCTGGCACCAATGAGTGGGTGATAGTATTGTGTGGGTGGTGGTATTGAGCGGGTGGTGGTAGTAAGAGGGTGGATGCACTGAGTGGGTGGTATTGAGTGGCTGGTGGTAGTTAGTGGGTGGCATCAATGAGTGGGTGGTGGTATTGAGTGGGTGGTGGTAGTGAGTGGGTGGTGGTAGTGAGTGAGTGGGAGTACTGAATGGGTGGTGGTAGTGAGTGGCTTGTGGTAGTGAGTGGGTTGTGGTAGAGAGTGGGTGGCACCATTGAGTGGGTGGTGATAGTGAGTGGGTGGTGCCATAAAGGGGTGGTAGTGAGTGGGTGGTGGTAGTGACTGGGTTGTGGTAGTTAGTGGGTGGCATCAATGAGGGGGTGGTGGTATTGAGGGGGTGGTGGTAGTGAGTGGGTGGTGGTAGTGAGTGAGTGGTGGTAGTGAGTGAGTCGGAGTACTGAATGGGTGGTGGTAGTGAGTGGCTTGTGGTAGTGAGTGGGTTGTGGTAGTGAGTGGGTGGCACAATTGAGTGGGTGGTGATAGTGAGTGGGTCGTGCCATAGAGCGGTGGTAGTGAGTGGGTCGTGCCATAGAGTGGTGGTAATGAGTGGGTGGTGGTAGTGACTGGATTGTGGTAGTTAGTGGGTGGCGGCAATGAGTGGGTGGTAGTATTGAGTGGGTGGTGGTAATGAGTGGGTGGGGGTATTGAGTGGGTGGTGGTAGTGAGTGGGTGTTGGTTGTGAGTGAGTGGTGCTCTCAGACTGCCCGTATGAAGTGGTCGTAGAGATGTGTCGCAGTAATGTTAACAACTGTACAATATGGCCGGCTATGAACCAATCCTCGGAACCAGTAATCAGCAACAAGAACGCCAAGTTTGTTCCGGTTCTGGCGATACTGCTGAGCAGTAAGCACATAGTTGTGGCGAATCTGCTGAGCAGTAAGCACATAATTGTGGCGATACTGCTTGAGCAGTAAGAACATAGTTGTGGCGTCGCCAAATAAGCTTTAAATAAGCCTTGTGTTATTCTTGGTGGATTCACTTTCAGGATCATTGCTTTCAGTTGCATTCTCTCTTTCTTATGCCCAGTACACACCTCCCGTATACGATCTAAAACTGCCCGTTTCGCGCATAAGTTTGAGTTTTAGTCGTTAGGTGTGTTACCCCCTAGCACACCAGAGCCTTGCGATTCGCGACTTAAAACTCAGTTTTAGGGGTTAAAACTGAAATCGCAAGGGATTCGAAAAACGAATCGGGCAGTTTTAGTAGCGAAACGGGACGGGTCGGGGTCGTGATGCGCAGTCAGTTTTAGTGCGTGAATCGTAAACAGGAGGTGTGTGCCAGGCATTAGTTGACCGGACGTGGTGGCCGAATCGGTGGATCGCAGGCTTCCCCTGCGGAAAGTCCCGGTCGAGTCAAACCAATGACTTACAAAATTGGTACTTGTCGTTATGTACCCTGGCGCTCGGGATTACTAGGATAAGGGCAAGGAATGGCAACATCCACGGTCATATCAGAATAGGTACCGACTTGTGATACTGCACATCCATTGCAATTTTATAGTGCTTCCCCAATGGGAGACCAGGCCATCAGCACCATGGCTCTATTTCCCACGCAGTCACATTATCCTGATATTGATCTAACCAGTCCTTGCCCTGTCCTAGTATTGCTGAGTGTCAGGCTAGGTATTGACAAGTACCAATTTTGGAAGTCATTTGTTTGACTCGGCCGGGAGTAAAACTATAACTCCAGAGATTAAAGCTCCATAGCCCGATGAAATGATCACATTTTCCAAACCAAAGCTAGCATCTAGATTTAATTCTACATATATAACTTTGATACTGGTGTACTTATTAAACATTTGGCGTCACATAGAAGGGAATGCAGAGGCATTTCAATCGAATCAGTTACTGTAGAATCCTATGGTGTTAGAGTTTTTGTGTGCTTGCCAAAATTAATTTATCATGTTTACATTTCAAGTATCTCAAAAGTTAACCATTTAAAATAAGTTACTTCAAACTAAAGTAAGGTAGATTAAAATGATCAACTATATTTATCTAAGGAAATGACCGAAACCCAAACCCATCGAACTATGCAACTTTTAAGACAATTAGGTTGGGAAGTTGTCCTCATGAGGGGAAGTAACGCGCTTAATTTAGTATGCCTCGCTCATACACTACACCATTGCAGCAGTAATCGTCCTGACATAACCTGCTTTCTTTTTCTTGAAGATGTATAATGCCTATCTTGGATAAGTCTGAACAGACTTGTTTTCACCATTAGACAGTTGGTAAATAGAAAACCCGAGCATGCACTTTTACCGACCCAAGGGATTTTTGACCTCCCACACCACATAGACATGGCATGAGAGCAACTGGCCTTTGATGATGCGGTAAGTTATACACAGCAGTGGAAATCCAAATTGGCAGAGGTGATGGCATGGGGATGTTGCCGGGATATAAAACCCCAATCTCTCACCCGGCTCCTCATTTCCAGCTGTCACCTGACATCATCAGATTAGGTGGAATCGTCTACATGATCGTGGAACTGAACAAAGGTCTGGGTACGGGGGGGGGGCCCCCCCCCCCCCCCACCTTCTCGTCCTCCTCCCTTCACTCCCCCCCCTACATACACACACAACACTCGTGTTCCTAGTTGATTGCTGAAGGTACAAGGGCCTTAACCGCTACGCCACCGGTAAGGTCCGCATTCTTACACGGGCTCCTCCACCCCCAACTTCCGGGTGGGATCCTGCAGCAGTCAGCTTACCAGGTAGGCGGGCTTGTATTACAAATAAATCGTCGCAAAATCACTGTTTTACTAATAAATAACGTAGTGATCTGCACTGACCGCTCAGGGAATGAGTCACATAGACAGGTAGGTGTGGATAGTGTGATTGCATCAGGGAGCCCATGTAGTGTAATGGCTAGAAGTGCGGGTTCGAATCCTGCGTTATGCGCAATATTTCCCATGTTCATCACTCCCACGACACTGGTTTCTATGACCTTGATCCTGTATATGCTATTAACCGGATGGTTGTTGAACCGACCATGTGGGTTCTCTGTGGCGGAGTGGTTAGAGTGTCTGACTTTTTTCTAGGTCAGACTCCTAATCTGAAGGTTGGGGGTTCGATTCCCCATGCCCCTACCTCTACCAATTTGGATTTCCACCGCTGTATATGACTTACAGCGTCATCAAAGGCCAGTTGCTGTCATCCCGTGTCTATGTGGTGTGGGAGGTTAAAAATCCCTTGGGTCGGTAAAAGTGTAGGCTCGGGCTTTCTATCAACAAACTGTCTAATGCTGAAAACAAGTCTATTCAGACTTATCCATGACAGGCAGTATAAATCTTCAAGAAATATATGTAAGTGAATTGCCTGTATGTATGTAATTGTAAGCATTAAAAAATTTATGGAGGTAAACCATTTATAAGACTTACAATTCCAAGACGACGGGTGTAGTAATCTGCAGTGATATCTCAGGCAAGGAGCCATATGGACAGGTGGGTATGGATAGGGTGATTGCACCAGGGAACCTAGGTAAGGTAATGCTTAGCAAGCTAGCCCCGGAATAGCAAGATGTGTGTGTTCGAATCCTGCTTTAGGCGCAATAATCATGGAACATTTGCAATTAAAAAATGTTAAAAACCTGCATTAGTTTATTTTTCTAATCATCCAGAGGTGCTTAAAATCCAAGCCTTTTCATTTACTAACAAAACATCACAATAATCTATTGGCTTCTAATTTATTCTAATCTAATGGTCTGGGATTAATGCATATATATGACAATGGTTAAAAGAAATATTTGAGGTTACTCACAGATGCTTACAATGTAGGTGTAGGTGTTTTTCTTTTACTAATAAATGATTGCAGAATAACCGCCCTTTTTTTATTGATGTTTTACCAATAAATAGCCATGAAATAAGTGCGAATATATATTTCTGTATATTTAACCGTCCGGCTATTCCACCCCCCGCTTAATGTGAATTTCCGGAGGCCTGCCGTGGGCCGCTGCCGCCTTTCGTCCCGTCTGCAGGTAGACCGTTGCCGTCGTTGTCATTCCCGGGCTATGAGCGGACAGCCAGAGTATCGAATAAATATGGTTCTTGATCCCTCTTCGCAATTTCTTGTTATTTCAACTAACTGGCTGCCCTCCCTGCCGTTCGGTGTGTATTATTATGTTTAAATTAATCCAAAACTAAGCAGACGCGCCCGGCATCTCTGCTGCTGTCACTGATAATCAGCTTAAGTTAATGTCTTATTTTCAGCCAAAATAGCACTACATTAATTCTGTTAATATGTCTGTTATTATCTCCCCGCAGATGGGTTAATTGGCTGCATAAGGCCTATTAGGCATAAGGCCCTTACTTACATATAAAGCAAGCAAATATCAGGTTATCCATAGCGGTTAATCTACAAGAAGACTGGAGAATAGTAAAGAGTGCAAGGAAAGTTCCAATTCACCTTTACAAGAGCTCACGGCTTTATTCTTACCCTAACTAGTACAATAAATGTTCTTTCATAGAATGATTCCATTGAATACCGATTAAATACATTAGGTCTATCCCCTCCCTTATTAGTTAAGTTAAATAAGTTTGGAATTTCGACAATAAAAGCCTAAATCTTGTCTAAAACATCAGAGCGTGCATAAAGTACATCCGACGGGTCAGAGCCCGAGCACTCGACCTTCCACCGTTGCTAGGAGAGCTGCAATCGACGTCTCCTTGCGACGCGTTACAGCAGGGAACCCGGCCCCACAAATGGTGGCAAATGCGAGCCTGTTGAGTAGCCCGCATTTCAGAATGCAAGCTAATCAGCCCAGCCCGCATTTCCATCGGTCGAGTAGTCTCGCCCACTTCATATATATAGCAATGGGCGCTTCATTTCTTTTTAAGTATTGCCTAATATTCGGATAATTATGTAGTAAAGGATTACCTACAGCGTAACTATCCATATATAATTCATCACTCTGGAAACAGGGAGATTTTAGTGCAGCCATCCGAAGGATGTTTATTTACAATCAATTAAAGTATTTGTTATTATACATTATACAGCTTTAATAGTTCAAGTCAATTACTCACACAAATAACACAGTTACTTTGTCATTTTCTTTTTGATAATGCATATATAGTTAGCATATCTAATACATTTCGATCTCATGTTGAATAAGCCAAATTACACTATTACTTTCTGTACCACCAACCAACCTTCGGGGAAGGCGCTCCGGTGGTCACGTGGTAGCGAGAAAAGTACAAACGGCGGGAACAGCGCACCCTTACACGCTTACATGTGCGCCCACTCATCACAGGTCAAGGTCAAATAGGTCAACGTATTCATACACCGCACGCCCCCCCTCCAACCTACTCTCCACTATTTCTGTTTTATATATTTGTTGGGTTGGGGGATATGCATCCTAGCAACATCTAAGGTCAGAATTATCATCACGGGTAGCGACTTGCGCCCTCATGGTGACTTTATAGTGCTGGCCCAAAGGGAGACTGATCATGATGGAACCATGACCCGATATCCCACTCAGTCACATTATTTTGATATTCAGCTAGCTAACCAGTCCTTGCATTATCCTAGCAATATCAAGCGCCAAGCTAGGTAGCAACAAGTACCAATTTTGTAAGTCATTGTTCGATGTTTTTGGTTTGGTCCTGGCAACATTGAAGGTCATATCAGGACACGCGAACCTGGAGCAGGAAGCGATGCAGTGCTTTTACCTGTTTGGCCATCGCATCCGGTCCACGATTTTTCTCAACGTATCATTAAACTTACACAGGACAGCTCTAAATTCTAATTAAAGTTGCCTAGTCAGATGGCTTTGAGTTTCTGTCATTTCTTCAAATAAATAAATTAAGTCGATCACTATAATCGTTTTTTTCCCTTTAGTTTCTAAGTAACTTATTATAAATGGTAAACTTTGAAGATATCTGATTTGGACCAGACGGGATGGCCGAATGAGTTGAGCATCCATCTCTTGAAGATGTATACTGCCTGTCATGGATAAGTCTGAATAGACTTGTTTTCACCATTAGACAGTTTGTCGATAGAAAGCCCCAGCCTACACTTTTACCGATGCAAGGGATTTTTAACCTCCCACATCACATAGACATGGTATGACAGCAACTAGCCTTTGATGACACTGTAAGTTATACACAGCGGTGGAAATCCAAATTGCCAGAGGTGGGGGCACGGGGAATCGAACCACTGACCTCCTGTTTTGCTAGATCATTAGATTTGAACACACAGTTTCGAACCATGATTGAGTCAAACCAATGACTTAAAAATGTATACCTGTCACACCTTAGCCAGACGCTCGGCATTATTAGGATAGGGCAAGGACTGGTTGGCTCAGTGTCAGGATAATGTGACTGAGTGGAATATCAGGTCATGTTGGCTCGGTCTCCTAGTGGGGCAGCCAACACTGCAAAGTCACCATGAGTGTGCACTGTAACAAGTCGAGACTGATCCTGATATGACCTTAGATGTTGGCAGGACGTAAAACTCCAACAACCAACCACGGTCATTCAGTTGCCAGCACCTGGAGGGAAGCAGGGGCTGCCTTTCGGGACCCAAACAGACAGACGGCCAACTCGGCACTGACGTAATCCGTGCTTCTTAAATTCGCCAGGTCAAACTCTGCCGCAGGATGATCTCAATTTCAACGTCTTATGCTGTTGTATATAAGACCCAGTGTACTGATAGAACAATTTGTGAATCCGCTTTGCTGCCGCTTAATACCGGTTAATAATATAGATACACATATACCTATATACATATGATGTATAACGTATTATGCGAGTATAAAGATACGTAAGGTAATATTACTTATTATTATTATTATTATTGTTATCCTCCGTAAGATATGACACTTTACCTTTGGTGCCATCTCGCGGACCGCCCCTCCCTCGGATGTTGACCAGTGTTAGTCGCAGATATACATATATACAGTACACCCTCTCTAAATCGACGGACCATGGGACCGACTTTAAGTGGTGCATTTAGGGATGTGGTCGGTTTCGGGAGTTAGGATATCCTTACAATGGTATCGTTGGGACCCATATAAAGCGTTCGATATAGGGGAGTGTTCGATTTGTGGAGGTGGTCGGTTAGACTTTGAGAGGTTTTACTGTATACATATATATACATATATCCTTATATATACACATGTGTATACATCTATATACATATATACATCGATCTATATGCATATATACATACAAACATATAAACATATACAGTCATCATCATCATCATGCTGTCGGTCGTGATGCGACAAAGACTGCTTTCATTACTTGACTGCCGCTCTCCACTTAGCTCTCTGCTGTGAGAGTGATGTCCATGAGTCGGTCTTAATGTCTCTCAGACATTTCATGAAAGCTGCCTGCAAAAGTGTTGAAGTGCTGCTGGCTTTTGCAAGTTACCAGCGGCACTCTCTCGGGGAGCAAATAGAGGTTTCACACCGGCAAGAACATGTCAAGACAGGCGCAAAACTATTTGTCCCTGCAGTGGCTGGTCGGGAGATGTTGGGAGTTCCATACATCAACCACCCTTGATGCTGCCACAGTGACATGGGTTTTCTGTTCAGGGTTTGCTCCCTTAGCCTTCGGTTCTGTCAAGAACCTGTACCACAAGGCAGTGGTTTACAACTCTGCAGGGCAGGGGCGTCAAACTCCCTGAGGTGTTGCAATACCTGCATACCAGAGTAAAACCTCTTTAAATCTACCGACCTTGGGCCCGACTTTAAGTGGTCCATTTAGGGAGGTGGTCGCTTTAGGGAGTTAAAATATGGTTACAGTGGTATTATTGGGACCCAAATAAAGCGATCGATATAGGGGAGTGGTCGATCTGTGGAGATGGTCGGTTAGAGAGGTTTTACTGTATACATAATGGTGCATATATATATATATATATATATATATATATATATATATTATACACTGGCTGTTGTGTTGTATAATTAATGTGGTGATCTAACAGTCCATGTAATGTTTGCGTCATCTATGGATGGACTACCTGTTTAAATGAGCCTCCAGCACATACACAGACATACACACACATACACACACATACACACATACACACACATACACACACAGTCACACACAGACACACACAGACACACAGACACACAGACACACACGGACACACACACACAAAGACACACACAAAGAAGTTCACTGCCGCCTCTGCTTGCCGTCGGCGGTGGCGCTTTATGATTGGCCAATTCCACGAGGCGCGTGACGTAATGTAGGTCACGCTGCCTCCCTTTGATCCTGGCCGCCGTGACCAGTGGTCGCCTTGACACTGGGCGACACCGGCCGGTACCAACACCTCACCTGTGTGCACGGGTGTGGTGTGGGGGGAGGTGGGGGGAGGGGGGGTGAGGGGTGGAAGCTGGAGGCGGAAAGGGGGAAGGCGGAGGAGGAAGGGGCAGGAAGGAGTGGGGATGGGAGGGGGGAAGGTGGTTGGGGGAGAGGGGGAGGGGAGTGAAAGGTGGTTGGGGGAAGGGGGGAGGCGGAGGGGAGGGGAGTGATAGGTGGTTGGGGGTAGGGGGAAGGGGAGGGGGTAGAGGAGGGGGGAAGGGGGGAGGCGGGAGTGGTGAGGGAAAGGGGATTGGGGGAAGGGGGGGGGGGTGGAGGGGGGAAGGGAAGGGAAATAGGATTAGGGGAAAGGGAGTGGGCGGGGAGGGGAGGGAGCACGGGGAGTGGAGTGTCTTTGCTAACAGTAACAGATTCCCCCATTAAATTTCCAGCCAAATAATCCTAATACAAATCAATCTGTTGTTTTGGGATGGGTGGTTTTTGTTTGTTTGTTTTTATATGGGTGAGTAGTTGGTGGTTGGGGGGGGGGAGGGGGTGGAGGGATATGGTGAGCCATGTGGGGGTGGGGTGGGGTGGGGGTCACGTGAAGGTGGGGGTAACTTTGAGAGTGTGGGGGTTGGTGATGCGGTGGGGATGACTAGAGAGGGGGTGGTGGTGAGGTAACGGTGGGAGCGCGTGGGTGTGAGTGAGTGTGTATGTGTGTGTGTGTGGGGGGGGGGGTTATGGGTGAGTTGAGGTGCACTCTAACTTTAATCTACGCCTCCCGTATGCCGCGCAGTCCAGGGTGGTCACGCAGACGACATTTACCCCTCCAGGGCTGCATCCCTTAGCATAAGTGAGATGTTACACTCGTGTACACCCCACAGTGTGTGGTGTTGGTGGGGGGGGGGGGGGGGGGAGGGAGCCGCCATCTCCGGGCACCTTACCTGTCGGACTCCACTTACTAACAAACCATCGACACCAATCCCAACTTCCACCAAATAATAATTCCCATTTCCAACTTATTGCATCTTATTATGTTCTTTGCCACCATGTTGTATGCATGGTAAAATAATTATGAGCTGAAACCATTTTCATTGAGTATATATATATATATATATATATATATATATATATATATATGTTGTAACTTGTATATTACTATATTAGGGTATCTATGTGTTTCTATATCTTAAAGCTGCATAGTCCGATGAAACATACAATTTTCAAAACCAAAGGTATTATCTCACTAGATTTGATCCTACTTATCTAACTTAGATACTGATGCACACATTAAAGCTGCATAGTCCGATGAAAATATCAAATTTTCAAAACCAAAAGAATTATCTAAATTTGATTCTACATATCTAACTTAGATACTGGTGCGCTTATTAAACATTTGTAGCCACATAGAAGGGAAATACTGAGGCAATTGAATAGAACCTGTTACTGCAGAAGCATATGGGGTCAGAGTTTTGACAAGCTTGCCAACATTAATTTTGCATTGTTCCACTTCAAATATCTCAAAAGTTAGCCACTTAAAATAAAAATTACTTCAAGCTAAAGTAAGGTACATACTAACGATCAACCTAAGGTATTTATCTCAGAAAATTTCAGAAACTCAAAATCATCGGATTATGCAACTTTAAGCATTTGTCACCACATCGAAGAGGACACTAAATCAAATTAATAGATGTTACTGCTTAAGTCTATGGTGTCCGAGTTTTGGCATGTTACTAAAATTAATTTTGCATGGTTGCTGTTTATTTGTTGTTGTTTTATGTCCTAGCAAAATCTAAGGTCATATCAGGATCGGTACCAACTTGTGACAGTGCGCACTCTTGGTGATGTTTATAGTGCCGCCCCACTGGGACACCAGGCCACCAGCACCATGACCTGATATCCTACTCAGTCACATTATCCTGACACTGAGCCAACCAGTCCTTGCCCTGTCCTAATATTGCCGAGCGCCAGGCTAGGAAGTGACAAGTATCAATTTTTAAGTCATTTCTTTGACTCGACCAGAATTCGAACCCACAAACTCATGGGTTCGGATCTCCCGATCTCCCAAAACAGGAGACGGATGCTCTACTCATTCGGCCACCCCGTCCGGTCTGCATGGTTGCACTTCAAATATCTCAAAAGTTAGCCATTTAAAATAAAAGTTACTTCAAACTAAATTAAGGTAGATCATAACAATCAATTTAACATATTTATCTCAGAAATATGACTGAAGCTCAAAACCATCGGACTTTTCAACTTTAATATCAAAAGCGCAATTAATTGATTGGTTGTTTGGTAAGACGGTCCTGCTCGTCGAGATCCGGGTTGACAAGCTGCCAGACGGAACATGTTCTCCACCTGGCGGCAGCAGATGGCAAACGGACGTTCTATGGCGTCACGTCATGTGACCATAAAGGGCGCATTCCATATACGCGTAATGCGTAATGCGTAATGCGTTACGCGTTATGCGTTATGCGAATGCCAGCATTCCATATACGCGTAATGCGTATTGCGTATTGCGTTATGCGTTATGCAGTGAAGTATATAAAAAGTATATAAAAAGTGTGTGTGACTCTGCGTCTGTGTGTGTCTCTATGTGTGTGTCTGTTCTCCGTGTCTCTTGTGTGTTCTGTGTGTGTGTGCTCTGTGTCCGTGTGTGTCTCTATGTGTGTGTCTGTGTCTCCTGTCTCTGTGTGTGTCTCTGTCTTTGTCTGTGTGTGACTCTGTGTGTGTCTCTATGGTGTGTATGTGTCTCCGTGTCTCTGTGTGTGTCTCTGTGTGTGTGACTCTGTGTCTCTGTGTGTGTCTTGTGTGTGTCTGTGTCTCCGTGTCTCTGTGTGTGTCTCTGTCTGTGTCTGTGTGTGTGTCTGTGTATCTTGTGTGTCTTGTGTATGTTTGTCTGTGTGTGTCTCTGTGTCTCTGTGTGTGTCTCTGTGTGTGTCTGTGTGTGTGTGACTCTGTGTCTTGTGTGTGTCTCTATGTGTGTGTTGTCTCTGTGTCTCTGACAAAGAGACACACACAGACACATATACACACAGAGACACACACAGAGACACACACAGACACAGATACACACACAGGACACACCAGAGACACAGACACACCACAGAGACACAAATTCAGAGACACACATTCAGAGACCCACACACAGAGACACACACACAGACACAGAGACACACACAGCGACACACACAGACACAGATACACACACAGAGACACACACAGACACAGAGACACAACACAAGACACACATTCAGAGACACACATTCAGAGACACACACACAGAGACACACACACAGACACAGAGACACACACAAGACACACACGGGCAGACACACACACAGACACACACAGACACAGAGACACACACACGAACACAGTACACACACAGAGACAACACCACAGACAAACAGTCAGTTTAGTTGTGGGATGTTGGCCGTCCCAATATGAGACTGTTCCTAACAGGTCCGCCGCATAAACCTACATGTTTGCACCGTCCCATTCTTCATATTTCTCATGAATACCTAATTATCAGTCGCCTCCTCCAGCCTTATATCAATGGACAAATGCGACTGATGCTTTTCTGTTCGCACCACCTTGTCCCGGCTGTCGTAATTATCAGTCGCCTCCTCCAGCCTTATATCAATGGACAAATGCGACTGATAATTTTCTATTCGCACCACCTTGAAGACTGCTTCCTAACAGGTCCGCCGCATGAACCTATATGTTTGCACCGTCCTATTCTTCATATTTCTCATGAATACCATAATTATCAGTCGCCTCCTCCAGCCTTATATCAATGGACAAATGCGACTGATGCTTTTCTGTTCGCACCACCCTGTCCCGGCTGTCCGTAATTATCAGTCGCCTCCTCCAGCCTTATATCAATGGACAAATGCGACTGATGCTTTTCTATTCGCAGCACCTTTACGCATTACGCGCCGATCGCTACATGGAGCGATCGGGATAATGGATTTTATTCGCATTCGGATTCGCATTACGCATTACGTGTATATGGAATGCAGCTCATAGGTTTCAAGGCGTTTCGATTTTTTGTCGCATTCGCATTCGCATTCGCATTACGCATTACGCGTATATGGAATGCAACCATAAGGCAGGTCGTGACGCCGGCGGAGAGCAGACGACATTGAACATGGAAGCGCGCCTCGCTGGTTCCTCTAAGTGACGCCGTGTGAACGCGGGTACCAGCGGGCGGCGCCGTGCGGCGGGAGTTCGGGAGTTCGGTGCTGTGTGTGTGTGTGTCGGGGGGGGGGGGGCTGAGGATGGGGGATGGGAAGGAGATGGGTTGATTGTTGGCGCTTTACGTCCTAGCAACATCTAAGGACGGGTATCGACTTGTGACAGTGCGCACTCATGGGAGTTTATAGTGCTGCTCCACTGGGAGACCAGGACGCCAGCACCATGACCCAATATCCCACTCAATCACATTATCCTAACACTGAGCTAACCAGTCCTTGCACTATCCTTTTTTCCCGTTTTTTTCCCCCTTTTTTTATTGATACAGTATTTATTCTGCCCATAGCAATTAAGCTCCTCTGAAGGTGCTTGTTTTCATCCCTGGACAGCTATGAAGCTGGTTTGATACGTATATATATATTTTTTTTATGTTAGTTTCTATGCTAATTCTGCATGTCTCATATCGTTTGTTCTTTTTTAAATTATTTGTATTTATTAAGATCTTTTATCGATTTTGCTATTGGGGGTTGTTTGTTCCAGGCTTGGGCAACCATATCAAATGTACTCCTTTCATGGAGTTTTATGTTGCTTATGACTTCCTTTAGGACTGGGGCATCCATGTGATCTGGCTGTGTTGTGTAGTGGGGAGCAAGTAATTTAAGGTGGAGTTCGCTCCTGCTTGCTAATAATAGTGTTGCGTTGCATTTTAGGTGTAGGTCTACCGTTGGGTACCTTCTGTGTACTTGAAGGCATATTTTAAGGGCTCTATTTTTCCGAATGCTGGGCTAGGAAGGGGCGAGTATAAATTTGGGGATGGGAAGGAGGAGGAAGAGGAAGAGGAAGAGGAAGAGGAAGCGGAAGAGAGAGGAAGGAGGATAGGGGATGCAGAGGTAGGATGAGTATTGGGAGAAGGATTACAGCCATAAGTCGATTAATGCTTATGTAGTAGTCTGTACATGAGCCCCACTACTATGTGGTGGCGGCAGACACTACACCACACACCTACACAGTTACACTGAACTATGCTAGGTGGCAGCAGGCTAGCCACCGGGCAGGTCCTGACTGGGCTGCCCTCTACTGCATGTGGCTAGCTCCCCCCCCCCTGCCCCCCACCCACCGATAGAGGCGACGTGGGACCTGGTGAGTTAGGGGGCGGGTCAGTTGACTGTTGGCGCCACGGAGAGCAGAGAGGTTTTGTAATAAACCAGGTTGAAGCGTACTGAAACTAAATCTTGGCATTCTTCCGTGAGTGCGTGGCAGTGTGGAAGACCGTGGGCCATCACACTTTCAATTATATTCATGCAGACAATGCGTTTACATGCACATGGTAGCTTCAATAATCACACAGCGCATAGCTTGTACAGGATGCAGGCAACTAGTGTCATGGGGGCGATGAAAATGTGAAATGTTGCATCTAAATCTGGATTCGAACCCATACCTCTTGCCATTCCGGGGCTAGCATGCTAACCATTACATCGCCTAGACTCTGTTTCACCACCCTATCCATGCTCGCCTGTCTATGTGGCTCCTTGTCTCAGAGGTCAGTCCAGACTACTACACTAGTTAGTGTTGACCAGGCTGCTCAAGTGCTTGAGCTAAGTTACAGACTCGATTAAAAATAATATATATATAACGCATTATAATTTCATACCACTTATATTTTCTTCTTTTTTTTGTGGTTGTCCATCGGGGCTGATGATGACAGCAACTCAGCATTTGTTGTAAACTTGTCGATGACCGATGTGTGCTCGAAATATGCAGTGTCATGTTGGGTATGTGTGTGGCTGCAGTCACACTCTTTCCCTGCTGACACTTTTGTTTAGCTTGAGATGTATGATCAGTTTCAAACTTTGCGAATAGAAGGATGCCATGAACTCCTGTCCTTTTCTACCATTTCCCAGGTGTCAGTGTTGACATTAAGGGGCTGTCACATTACGATGCATCGCGCCAACGTATTCCGACGTATGTGATTTTTGGCCGCTATGTTGGGATACGTTGCTATGCATCACATGTACATTAGGCACTCGTTGGTATATGTCAATGTTTGTCGACGTTCATTGGGATATGGCGTTGCGCATTAGGGGGTTGGCAAAGTTTTGTACATGCACAAAACTTTCGACGTATTACAAAGTTTGGCAATGTGTGGATTTTATGTTGGCCGTACACTATGTATACATTAGGTGTATGTCGACATATGTTAGATGTATTTTAGACAAACATTGTTCACTACGATGCACTACATTGACCTACGTTAAAGGCAGTGGGAATGTACAATCTGCGTACTGACAACATATGGATAACGTATGTCTAACATACATCTAATGTACGTTTAGCGTTTCTCCAGTGTGTCTTGATGGATGTAACGTATGAGGCGTAGTTCTGGCAATCGAATAACGTATATAATGTTCACCGGCGTTCTGTAGTAATTCGAGGGTTTTACACCCAGAAGCACGTTATCCATATGTTGGTCATACGTTGGCCATACACTATGATTATGGTATGTATATGTCCAACTCTGCCCTCGCACCGAAAAGTTTGACGCTTCTTGATGTAAAAAAGTGATTTTACACGTTGTCCGTGCACTTGCGAGATGCGTCGTAATGTGACAGGGTCTTCACACTTCTTCAGGTTGTATTTAAGGCAGTCCTTGAACCTTTTCTTCTGACCAGCTTGATTTCTGTGGTCCTTTAACAAGTTCACAGTAGAAGAGACGGGATGGTCGAATGAGTTAGAGCATCCGTCTCCCGTGTTGGTAAACCATGGGATCATGGGTTCGAACCCTGGTCGAGTCAAACCCATGACTTAAATATTTATACTTGTCACTTCCTAGCCAGGCGCTCAGCATTATTAGGATAGGGCAAGGACTGGTTGGCCCACTGTCAGGATAATGTGACTGGCAGGTCATGGTGCTGGTGGCCTGGTCTCCCAGTGGGGCAGCACTATAAAGTCACCATGAGTGTGCACTGTCACAAGTCGGTACCCATCTTGGTATGACCTTAGATGTTGCTAAGATGTAAAACCACAACAAACAAACTACAAACAAACAGAAGAGAGCTTTTGGTATTCTATCCTCATCCATGCGGATTGCATATACATATATATATATATATATTATATATATATGTGCGTGATACATAACGCATTATACGAGTATAAATGCAAGGGAAACTTGTACTCTATATATTCCTCCTTTAGCGCATTGGGGGAGTCCCCCCCCCCCAGCTGTCAGGGGCATTGCCGAGTGCCCCCCCCCCTCGCCCCACACACATTGGAGGAACTGCGTCCTACTCTGCTTGAGGAATAAAAGAATTAATAAATAATCGTCTATAAGACCTTTTCTATAGAGCATCTTACACAATGAACTGCTTGCTGTAACACTAGTTCTTCTGGTGCCGTCAGAGGGCAGGCTAGTGGTGGAAATCGTCTATAAGACCTTTACCACAGAACTTGCTGCACACTGAACTGCTCACCGTAACACTAGTTTGCCCAATGCCATCAGAAGAGGGCAGGTTAGTGATGGGGATCTTCTATTTGAAGCGATGGCTGCACCCTACTCATTCGACCATCCTATGTCTATTGCTTGACTGCTTCTAAATCTCTGAGCCTCTAGCCCCACCCCATACAGGAACAGTAGTTACCCAAACGCCAGCAGAATACAGTAAGCGCATGCCCTTTTTACTACCGACGACCGGACGCGGTGGCCGAATCGGTAGAGCGCAGACCTTCCACGAGGAAGGTCGGGAGTTCAATTCCCGGTTGAGTCAAACCAATGAATTACAAAAATGAAGAAGTGTCTCTTCCTAGCCAGGCGCTCGGCATAATCAGGAGAGGGCAAGGACTGGTTGACTAGGTGTGATGATAATGTGACTGAATGGGATATCGGGTCACAGTGCTGGTGACCTGGTCTCCCAGTGGTGCAGCACTATTAAGTCACCATGAGTGTGCGCTGTCACAAGTCGGTACCCATCCTGATATGACCTTAGATGTTGCCAGGAAGTAAAACTCCAACAGCTAACGAACCTCCTACAGACCACGGGGTTGTTTCTCACGTCCAATTTGGCAGAGAGTGGAATTCCGGAAATGCGCAGCGATAATGCGCAAGCGTCGTTAATTCTCGCCTAAAATGGCAGTATTTAGGAACTGCACCCACGCTGGGTGAGCGGATATACGGGCTGGTAGTCGGAAGCTTTGTGGGTGTGTTTGTTCGTGTGTTTTGTGGTTGTTTTTCTGTTGTTTTTCTGTAATTCTTTGTGTTGCTAGCTATGTTGCAATGTATTTATTAGTATTAGCAGAGAATAATAAGGCAGTCGACTTAGAGGTCATCTAAAGTATTCAACATTGTCACGGTTGTACAAAGCATGATACTTTTCCAGACCCCCCCCCCCCCGCCGGACACCACACCTCACCCCAAACCGGAAGCGGTGGCCGAATCGGTAGAGTGCAGACCTCCCTTGCGGAAGATCGGGAGTTCGATTCCCGGTCTAGTCAAACTATTGATTTACAAAGTTGATACTTGTTGCTTCCCAACTTCCCAGGCGCTCGGCATTATCAGGATAGGGCGTAGATAAAGGATTCACCCGGTACTCGCAGTACATGGGTGAATACCAACCCTATATAAAAACGGTCGAAAAAGCGGGTTAAAGAATTGAGAGCCTAATTTCACAATTATTCTTTACATATGTCTTATTGATAGCCCGCTACCTTTGAGTTGAAAAATATAATATAATATCTAGTTTAATAAGATTTAAAAGTGAAATCGACGGCGTTCTGTGGCCGCCATCTTGTCTTTTTGCATTCTCTCCCATTTCACCAACTCTGTGCTGATATAAGTAACCATTTGACAGTGGAGGCAGGCATTCTACTTGCTGTTCCATACTAAAGTTATTTTCGTGCGTATTTACAGTATGTTGTCATTCACCCATGTACTACAAGTACCGGGTGAATCTTTTATCTAGATAGGGCGAGGACTGGTTGGCTCAGTGCCAGTGTAACTGAGTGGGATATCAGGTCATGGTGCTGGTGGTCTGGTCTCCCAGTGGGGCAGCACTATAACATCGCCATGAGTGCGCACTGTCACAAGTCGGTACCCTTCCTGATATGACCTTAGATGTTGGCAGGGCGTGAAACTCCAACAACCAACCCAACTCCCCCCAAAGTAGAACACATCAACATTTCAATACAGAATATATAGCATACTGGGAAAATATCAACATTTTATTGAATTATACAAGTCCTACTTAAAGCTGCATAGTCCGATGAAAACATCAAATTTTCAAAACCAAAACAATTATCTAGATTTGATTCTACATATCTACCTTAGATACTGATGCACTTATTAAATATTTACCGGCACATAGAAGGGACTATTGAGTCAATTAATAAAAACATGTTAGCGCAGAAGCCTATGGTGATAGAGTCTTGGAAAGCTTGAGAAAATTAATTTAGCAGGTTTCCATTTCAAATATCTCAAAAGTTTGCAATTTAAATTAAAAGTTACTTCAAACTAAAGTAAGGTAGATTATAATGAGCAACCTAATATGTTTATCTCAGAAAATGAGAGAAACTCAAAACCATCGGCCTATGCAACTTTAACTCAAACCCCACTCCCCTTTCCCCTCTCATACGCTTTGCACAAACGTGAAAATGTTGACTTTGGCTGACCCTTCAGGAAGAATGTGATGCCTCCTCAGACACCCTGTGCACACTTGTTTTATCGGTGAAGCACTTACAGTAAAACCTCTCAAAATCGACTGACCGTGGTACCGATTTTAAGTGGTCCATTTAGAGAGTTGGGCGGTTTAGGGAGTTAGAATATCCTTACAATGGTATTGTTCGGACCCAAATAAAGCGATCGATATATAGGGAATGGTCGATCTGTGGAGGTGGTCGGTTAGAGAGGCTTGACTGTATATCTGTGTTATACCCCTGTCACACTATGACGTTTCTCACCAATGCGCGTCGACGTTTGTCATTTTTTGGCGAAACGTCGGGAAACATCGGGAAACGTTAGGGGGACATTATGCTAACGTCGGTACACGTCGGTACACGTCGGTACACTATCCTGGACGTCGACAGTCACCAGAGGACGGCGGCGCACGTAGTTGGTCGCTTAATGTTTTAAGCATGTCAAAAAACCGTGACGACCCACAACGTGTGTCAACACGCGGGTTCCAATATTATGGCGACGTCAGAAGGACGTCGACAGCGCTGGAATAACGTTATGCGAATGCTAGGCAGTCGCCACGCACACGTGAGGGTCATCTCCACACGTTGCGCCAAATGGTTGCTTTGTTGTTTTACGTCCTACCAACATCTACGGTCATATGAAGACGTCGCACCAAACTTTTTTTTTTTTTTCCCTCACGCATCAACACCCGTTGGCCACGCGCGAATAACGCACCGCGCTGACGCCAAACTTTTTCCCCAAACTGCCGAAAAGTTGGACGTGTCTCGACACGTAGAAGATATTTTGCGCGCTGACAGCGCACCGGCGAGAAGCGTCGTAGTGTGACAGGGCCATGAGAGAGGCTTGACTGTATATCTTTGTAAACTGGGACCTGAATCTAGGCATGTAATAGGATGGGCACATCGACATACGGATATTGAGTTTGTGCGGACTAAGCATATCGCCGTGTCCCAAAGTGCAACTTGTAGCCCTTGTGGAAGACCAAAGGAAATGTGACAAAACAAATGTATCTCCTTCCTTCGTCATATTTCTCTTTTCACTCTTTCTCTTTCGCTCCCCCCCCCCCCCATTTCTCCCCCCCCCCCTTTCCCCTCTCTCCCCTCCTCTCTTTCTTTATCTCTCACTTCCGCTTCCTTCCTTCCTGTTTCTTTCTCCCCTGGTTCTTTCTCTTTCGCTCCCCCCCTTCCCCCCTCCCCCCCTCCTCTCTTTCTTTATCTGTCACTTCCGCTTCCTTCCTGTTTCTTTCTCCCCTGGTTCTTTCTCTTTCTCTACACTCGCCCTTTCCTCGCTTTCCTCTTACTCACTCTCCTTCTCCCTGCCATCTCTTTCTCTTTTCTTTTCTTTACCCTCTCTTCCTCTCTCTTCCTCTCTCTTCCTCTCTCTTCCCCCCTCTCACTTCTCTTCTCACTCACCTCGCCTCTATCCACTCTTGTTCTTCCCATCTTTCACTTTATGTCTCCCCCTCTCTCCCCTCCCTTCTTTCTCTCTCCCTCTGTCTTCCTCTCTTCCATTCTCCCCGTCTCACTTCCTCTATCTCCTCTCACCCTTTGTTTCTCTTTCCCCTTCTCTCCCATCCTTTGCTCTCTTCCTTTCTTCCTCATAATCTTCCTAGTTATACCTCTCAGTCTTCCTCTTTCTTCGTCACCCTTCGTCCTCTTCTTCTCTTCCTCTCTTTACTCTCTCTTCCCCTCCCCTCCCCTCCCCACCCCCGGTTCCCATTTCTCCCCTCTTTTGCTACATTTCTTCCGCCTCTCCCAATTACTTCCCCTTTCTCTCTTTACCTCTTCCCCATTCTTCCTCTCCCTTCATCTCTCTCCCTCTCACTTCCTCCCCTCTCTTGCTCTCTCATTCCCATTCTTCGTTCTCTCTCTATTTGCTCTTTCCCCCTCTAACTCTCTTCCTCTCCATCTTCCTCCTTGTTAATTTCAGTATTATTCCCTCACCGTTTCTCTTCCCCTCTTCTTCTCTCTCTTCCACTCCATCGTCGGATGTGGTGGCTGAATCGGTAGAGCGCAAGCCTCCCGTTGCGGGAGATCGAGAGTTTGATTCCCGGTCGAGTCAAGCCAATGACTTATGAAATTGGTACTTGGCACTTCCTAGCCTCATAAAGTAATAGGACACGACAAGGACTGGGTAGCAGTGTCAGGATACTGTGACTGAGTGGGATACTGGGTCATGTTGCTGGTGGCCTGATTTCCCAGTCGGGCAGCACTATAAAGTCGCCATGAGTATGGACTGCCACAAGTCAGTACCTTACTGACTTGTGGCAGTGCATGTGTAAGCCTCGTGGCTTACACATGCTTTTCTGCTCAAGGGGGAACCTCCCCCTGAATGTATTGGGTGTCAGTCCCCACTGACACTCAAACACATTTGACTAAGTTGCATTGATTTTTTGGCCCTGCAGTTCTACACTGCAGACAGTATGCATGACCTTTTTACTAAGGTAAAACAGGAAAACATTTTAGCCTTTTTGAGGGCAGCTGGACTGTACCACCACATATAGTTTACTAAATGGATTCTATCAATTATTAATAAAACTTGTCTTTTTCTATGGGAATTTGTTTCCCTTGACCACAAATATATGATTGTGAGCTTTCTAATTTAATGAGTGTCTATTGGCACATAATTGATTGTCTGCTTTTACATGTAAAAGCGATGGTTTGAACAAAAAACAAACATTTCTCGCCGTGAATATGCCCTATGCTGCCGACATGGCGTAAAGCAACCACCAATCAATCAATCAGTCAGTACCCATCCTGATATGACTGTAGATGTTGCCAGGATGTAAAACTCCAATAACCAACCAACCAACTCTTCCCTACTGTTCCCTCCCCCCATGCTGCCCCCCCCCCCCCCCCACTAGTTATTATATATACAAGGTGACGCTCCTGGGGGATGCGTCACCAAATTGCTCCACGTGGTTGTGCGACGGCTGGTCGCAATGCACGCTGGGAACATCTCTGCCAAACAATTTATATATAGCACATGTAGCGCATTTTGGCGCCACGGCCCCGCAGACGACTTTGGTGCGTGGGCCTCGTGCAGACGACATTTAACCGGGAGGTGCGTAAGCGTGTATCCATATAGATAGCACATGAGTCAGATCGCCGGCAAGTGGGAGCGCCGCCCTCCATGAGGGCGCATGCGCGCCTGCGTGAAACGCGGGAAGGCGGTCACGTGGCAAGAGACGGCCCGAAGCAGGCACTTACGCATGCGCATACGGGCATTGGGACTGGGAGTTGCACCGGCGTTCCCGGTGTAAAGATTTCAAATTCCCCCCATATTCAAGTTCCCCCCCGGGAACTTGAAAACGTTTTCAAATTCCTCCCAGGGGAATTTGAAAACATTTTCAAATTCCCTCCCTCGTTTTAACTTTCCCTCCCCACCATTTTTGGGGAATTCTCTTTATTTTTGTTATGTTTTGTTATTTTTTGTTATTTTTCATGACAAATATTATAATATACAGAGAATATCATAATGGAAATTATTACTAGTACAATAAAACATATTTAACCACAAATGACACAAAAAGTCTCCAAGATGGTTAAGAAAAAAATATTATAGGTCTGAAATTTAAAACGTTTTTTAAAGTTTTTTAAACAATTTTAAATTCCCGGAGGGGGGAATTTGAAAATAGGGGGAGGAATCTGAAAACTGTTTTTAAGTTCCCCCCCAGGAATCTGAAAACGTTTTTAATTTCCCCGGAGGGAAGTTAAAAACGTTTTCAGATTCCCAGGGGGGAACTTGGGAAGGGGGGAAATTGAAATCGTTACACCGGCGGCCTGAGATGCCAGGTCTTAATTATCCAACAGGAAGCTGACTTTGTTTGGTTGTTGATCCCCTCCACCCCCACTTCCGGGGGAATTCGATTCCCTCGGATCCCAAACCCCATATCAGGCAATAATTAGTTTAAGCTGTTGTATGAACGAGTAATTATAATTTTACGTTCTGAGTCATTAGGTTATAATAGTGTGATATGTCGTGTCTTGTCGTGCTGCGGCTTTGTCCTCATTTGAATGTCACGCAACATGACGAGACGACAAGGAAGAGTAATGTGTGCTTCTCAAGTTTAATTTCTCTCTATGTCTGCTCTTTGCGGTGTCACCAATCAAGTCACGAGCCCCCTGACCAGCTAGGCACAGGTAACCTCTCATGGTTTGGGGGTGGCCGCTAACCAGTTCCAGAGGGGCGGTCCACCCAGAGACTGCGCCGCCTCTGGCTAGCCTGCTGCCACCTGTTGCCTCAGAAGGGCAACAAAGGTCAGGGTAGTCCCTGCCGCCGCCACATGGTGATCAGAGTGGTGATAGGAATCTTCTATTTATAAGAAATTTTCCATTGAGCTTGTTGCACAGTGAACTACTACTAGTACTAGTACTACCCACACCATCAATTGTGAAAATCCCCAATAAGTATAAGACCTTTTTCACACAGCATAATTCAGAGTGAACTGCTACCCACACCATCAGTTCTTGCCACTGCCACTAGAGGGTGTGTTGGCTGTGAAAGTCCCCCATAAGACTTAATCCACAGAGGATGTTGTACAGTGAGCTGTTACCCACACCATTAGCTTCTTCCACTGCCACCAGAGGGTGGGTTGGTGGTGGAAATCATCTATATAGCATAAGACCTTTTCCACAGAGCATGCTGCACAGTGATCTGCTACCAACATTAGCTTCTTCC
Source organism: Branchipolynoe longqiensis (assembly GCA_030323885.1). NCBI lineage: Eukaryota > Metazoa > Annelida > Polychaeta > Phyllodocida > Polynoidae > Branchipolynoe > Branchipolynoe longqiensis. The sequence goes on from CM059197.1 coordinate 45,155,880, forward strand.
ACAAATGCTAGAGGGCGGGTCGGTAGTTGATGTTGTTGTTGGAGCTTTAGATCCTGGCAACATCTAAGGTCACATCAGGACGGGCACTGACCTATGACAGTGCGCACTCATGGTGACTTTATAGTGCTCCCCCACTGGGAGACTGGGCCGCCAGCACCATGACCTGATAATGTAATATCCGACTCAGTTACATTATCCTGGCACTGAGCTAACCAGTCCTTGCCCTATCCTAATAATGCTCAGCACCTGGCTAGGAAGCGACAAGTATCAATTTTTTTTTAAGTCATCGTTTTGACTCGACCAGGGTTCGAATTCCACGATCTGCCAAAATGGGAGACGGACACTCAACACATTCGGCCATCGCGTCTGGTCGGTGGTGGAAATGGACTAATTATTTGCGAACCGTTTTAAAGTATCTTGTTCGAGCAGTGCGGGTATAAGAGGGCGAAGATCAATGCAGGACGCTGGAGTTTGTGGGCCGTGTGAATCATGTGTGGGGGGAGGGGGGGGGGATAGAGTGGAAGGGGGGGGGGGGGAGATACGTGTGGGGGAGTTAGGGTTTGAGAGATTAGGCCTACCCCCGTACCCAGTAAAGCCTAGATAAGGCTTACAGATAAAATGCTGACGTCGGCTATTTGATGTATGTATATATATATATATATATTATATATATATAAATAATATATATAATATATAAATATTTTATAAATAAAGTGAAATCTCGGTTTTGAACATAATTCGTTCCTAAATATTGTTCGTAAACCGAATTGTTTGTAAACGGAAGTTGTCTTCTTTATTTGATGAAAAAATGCCTCCACAATTTTGTGAAAAGTGACCACACAGCCATGAATATAATTATATATATATATATGTTCGTAAACCGAGAATGCGTTTGGAAACCGATGCACTTTTGTTAGAAATATATGTTCGTGAACCAATTTGTTTAAAGAAAAGCGAACTGTTCGAAAACCGAGGTTACACTGTATATATATGTATAATTCACAAATCGGTAGGTCAAATTATAATAAATATATTACTCGTATATTACTTGTATCTGTTCATATAAAGGCAGTTTATATGACGGTTGAGGAGAATTAGGTAAAAGGAGAGAGGGAAATACAGAAAAAATCAAAAAGTACATATATAATTATACATGTACATATATATATATACAATTTTTACAGTCCGGTGTCACAGCACAGAGTAAAGGTGGCATTCCTTACACGCGTAATGCATAATGCGTAATGCGTAATGCGTTATGCGTTATGCGAATGCCATCATTCCTTACACGCGTTATGCGTTATGCGTTATGCGTTATGCAGTGAAGTATATAAAAAGTACATGTGGCTATACACATCTATAAGGAAAGGACGGTCCTAACATGGCTCACTTTAGGATGTTAGGAACGTCCCGGAAGTATATAAAAAGTACATTCTTCATATTCCTCATGAAGACTGCTTCCTAACAGGTCCGCCGCATAAACCTACATGTTTGCACCGTCCCATTCTTCATATTTCTCATGAAGACTGCTTCCTAACAGGTCCGCCGCATAAACCTACATGTTTGCACCGTCCCATTCTTCATATTTCTCATTTCTGTGTTTCTGTGTGTGTGTACTTTTTATATACTTCACTGCATAATGCATAACGCATAATGCAATACGCATTATGCGTATATGGAATGCTGGCATTCGCATAACGCATAACGCGTAACGCATTACGCATTACGCGTATATGGAATCCTAGCTTTACTCAGTCATGTACTGCAAAGAAACAGAAAACAGAAATAAACCAAGATGTTAGAGAGATCAGGGGCCATATGCATGGAGCAGTGTTAGCGAGCCAAAACGCGTTTAGGCGGGATTTCTGGTTTAGCGCCGAAAAGTCGGTATGCATGGAGCAGTGTTAGGCCTAACACCACAAGGTTAAACTAGGTTAAGCTAAACCAGAAAATAGCTGGTTTACAGGTGGTGTTAGTTATCAAATCTATTCAATGCGATCATATTTAACAGAATTAGCTACCAAATAAGTGAAATTTGACCAATTTAACCCTAAATTCGAAGCGTTATTAAGGCTACCGCCGCATTGGCGGCGATATCAATAGTTATATTTTCGAATCGACGAACGTAAAGTAAACAAATCGCCGCGGCCGAATCGGCGGGAATTTCTTACGCCCAAATCTATTAAATGCTGTCATATTTAACAGAACTACATACGCAATAAGTGAAATTTAAGCAAATTAACCCTAAAAACGAAGCAATATTAACGCAGCAGCCGCATTGGCGGTGATATTAATAGTTATATTTTCGAATCGACGAACGTAAAGTAAACAAATCGCCGCCGTCACCGCCGCCGAATCGGCGGGAATTTCTTATGCCCAAATCTATTAAATGCTGTCATATTTAACAGAATTACATACGCAATAAGTGAAATTTAAGAAAATTAACCCTAAAAACGAAGCAATATTAACGCAGCAGCCGCATTGGCGGCGATATTAATAGTTATATTTTCGAATCGACGAACGTAAAGTAAACAAATCGCCGCCGCCGTCGCCGCCGAATCAAGGGATTTCCCAAATCTATAAATACATTCACGTTTAGCTAACACTCACCGTTTAGACCGCCATGCATACCGTTTCGACGCCGCCGATAAACGGTGATAGCTATACGGTGTTAGAGGGATAACACCACACGCCGCTAACACTGCTCCATGCATACGGGCCCAGATCCAGAATGCCCATTACCCGATGTTCTTATGAAGGGGGACAAACAATAACATCCCTGGACCACACTTCTTTCCTCAAAATTTGTTTCAGTTTACAAACAAATTGGTATACATTTAGGAACGAATTATGTACGAAAACCGAGGTTCCACTTTATATATATATATATGGGTCGTTCTCAGAAGTTGTGTACCAATACTGTGACATCAGTACCACACAACCAAAATGCTGTCAAAGTCCTCTATACAAGCTTCCTCAATGTGTATGTCCTTTTCGCATCTGAATAATTGAAAATAAACATATGCTCACACCCAGTAAATAGCAGTATAGTATGGAAAACAATCTGACTCCAAAATCTAATATTTTCCACACAAAGCTTGACATTTTTAGGACATTTCACATGCCACTTGCTTTATAAACAGTTGTAATAATAATTTGAAACCTCATTGCTATGGTTTTGTCTTATTTGTGATGATTAAAGAGAAAAGCAGAAAAATATTAGCACTGTAACAGTCCAAGTGGAATCAACAATTTTACACAAATGTTCAGCTCAAATTTCAATATTTAGGGGCAATTTCAGGAGATACCATAACTGGGTCCATGCGTAGAGTGTCAAATGGTGAAAATAGTTCCTGTACTGTATCTGTACTCAGTATTTGATATAGAGTTTCATAGTACTTGCAAGTGGAAACGAAATGTTACGATGTTAATGACTCCAGAAAAGGTTAACAGTTTCATAATTTTTATAAATTTGTTTAGAAATAAATATCTTCAACTTAATTAAGACATTTGAAGTGAAATGTGTTGTTGTTCAGAGGTTTCTATTAAAGTTGCATGGTCTGATGAAATATAATTTTGTCAAAACTAAAACAACTACTTACATTTGATCCAATATATCCAACTTAGATACTGGTGTATTAGCTAATGATTTGGGATAGTATATACAGAATAACCAGTGAATTTATAAGCTCACCCCTTTATGGCCCTGTCAGACTACGACGTAATGACGTCAACGTAGGGAGAACGTGAAGAACGTTGAACTTCTCGGCGTAGTATGCAAATTTGGGCACAAGTTGAATGTGGATGCAGCGCAGTGGACGAGAGAGCAACGGCTGTAAAGCGTAGTGATACCGTCATTCAACGAGAGAGGACAACGTCACTATGCTCACGGAACGTTATGAACGTTATTCCATCGCCAGAAGAACGTTACGTGACATTACCTACATCATGAGACGTTGAACGTACGTTGAATGCACGTTCTCCTGACGTTCTCCTGACGTTCTCCTGACGTTCTCCTGACGTTCTCCTGACGTTCTCCTGACATTCCCATTATGCCATGTGGGCATTTGCACTCGGTTTAATGTGGGTCAACGTAGTGGAACGTAGTGGAACGTAGTTGAACGTACTGAGCAGCGTTGGAAAAACATCCATTTAACGTCATTGATGTTCACTTAACGTGAACAGAACATACGGCGAACGTAAACCCTTATGTTCGAGCTACGTCAACATTTTTTAACATGTCCAAAACCTTGACGTAACTCGACGTAACACGACATAATGTGACGTAGCTCGACGTCAGTCTAACGTCATTATGACGTCATCATAACGTAATCCAACGTACATCAACGTAATGACGAAAAATTGCCACGTTAGGCTCATGTTCGCTTGTTACGTCGTAGTGTGACAGGGGTATTAGACAGTCACTTTGAAACACCCATTATGCAGGGAGGCCATTAACCAACTAGGCCAATCTCGTGACCTCATTAGCCTCCCCTCAACCAAGTAGGCCTACGGTGCAGGGCCAGAGAGGGGAAGGGGAAATGAGGTGGATGTGTCTGTGTGTGTGTATGTGTCTCTGTCTGTGTGTTTCCTGACCTGACTTTACAGAGACACAGAGACAGACATACACATATACATACACACACAGACAGACATACACAGACAGACATACACACACATACAGACATACACACAAACATACACACACAGACATACACATATATAGACACACACAGACAGACATGCACAGACAGCACACACAGACACAGATACACACAGACATGCACACACCCGATATACACAGACAGACATACACTCGACCTGACTTTGCAGAGAGACACACACACAGACAGAGACGCATAGACAGACACACACAGACAGAGGCAGACACACACATACATACATACATACATACATACATACATACACAGACAGACATACACAGACAGACATACACAGACAGACACACACATACAGACACACACAGACATACACACATATAGACAGAAACAGAAACACACAGACACAGAAACATAGACAGACAGAGACAGAGACAGACACACACAGACACATACACACATACATACCCACACATACACAGAAACACACATATAGACACACACAGACATACACACAGACAGACACACACAGACACAAACAAACATACATAGACAGACAGACACAAGCAGACAACAGACACACATTATATTTGGTTATACACCCTAGTGCCATGGGCCTATGGCACTAACCCGTTCCTAGAATGTGGGACTCCAAACAGAAATACCTACCTACAGTCCTGTCAGGTTCCAGGATTAGTAGGTCATCTCACATCACATGGTCACCGCGAGATGACCATCTGGGTCATAGCCACAGGACTTTTGGCAAGCTTGTCGAAATTATTTTTGGTTCTTTCAGCTCAAATTACTTCACAACTAATCATCTTTAATCAAAATCACTCTGGACTAATGATTAATAGCTCGTAACGATCAAGTTGATATATTTATCTCAAAATTAAGACAAAAATTCAAATGCCATCGAACCATGCAACTTTAAGTTTATGACACTTTATTTACAATGCTGTTGACAATGTCACAAATTAGAGATGTAATTTTTTATTTATTTAGCTATATCCATCCCAATAAGATACAAAATATTAACATTTACTTTTGATCTAAAATATCTCCCACATTATTGGGCTAAATAATGAAGTCTAAATATTGACACTCCAATAATGGGTTTCTTTGAAATATGCATTTCAAGTAAACTACCTCAAGTGGTACACAGTTTCTGGGAACGACCCATATACGTGTGCATGTATTGTGTGCGAGTATGTTTGTGCATCATGTGTACATGTAGAAACCACAACTATGCATAGCATTAGCAGGGCGTGAAATTGTCGCAGCGGTGCAGTGAGGGAGGGAGGGCGGTGGGCATGACAGCAGGTCTCGAGTGGCATGCAGTGTGTGCTCATTGAAACCAGACTTTGTGAGCGGCTACCCAATATGATGATAGTTCCTTCAACTGCCGCCAGGGGTGAGTTGGTGGGTGAAAATGCATGCTGCAAAGTGACCTGCTATCCAATGCATCAGTTATTCCTACTGCCACCAGAGGGCGGGTTGGTGGTGGAAATCGCTTATTAAGCTGAGATTCCATTAACGCATACGCGTCTGTAGATTCTGACATGCACGACATATAAAAATATCGAAACAGCTGTTGGTCTCAATGAGGGCGCACATGTAAAATCAAGTTGGTTGGTTGTTAGATTTTTACGTCCTGGCAACATCTAAGGCCATATCAGGATGGCTACCGACTTGTTACAGTGCGCACTCATGGTGACTATATAGTGCTGCCCCACCGGGAAACAAGGCTGCCAGCACCATGGCCTGATATCCCACTCAGTCACATTATGCTGATGCTGAGCTAACCAGTCCTTGCCCTATCCTATTAATGCCGAGCACTACTTGAGCTAGGAAGCGACAAGTATAAATTTGTGTAAGTCATTGGTTTGACTCGACCGGAAATCAAACTCCTGATTTTCCAAATGGGAGGCCTGCGTTCTAGTTCTGCAGATTCAGTCAGCGCATCCGAAGCCTCTATATGAAGACATATGTGTAATATATTTGTTATAATTTGACCCTCCCAATTGGCGATTGGTCAGGCCATTGTCTCTGCAGTCACTTAGGGCTCAATTTTACACTTTCGGCTGGAAGAGATGTCGCCAGTGGCCAAGCGAGGAACTACCTATGTACGTTCTCAGTCCGTGCCTCCAGATATATGACGCCAGGAAACAAATGTGGATGTTCATGGTTCCAACACCCGCAAGTCCTTTAACTGTGAGGGTTAATGTCCTAGTTGATATTCCCATAACTGGTTATAGCGCACATATATATATATTGTGTCTCATATATATATATGATTATACGCATAAATACATAGTATGCACATATATACACATATATACACATACATATACATATATACACATATATACACATATACACACATATATACACATGTATGCACATGTATGCACATATATGCACATATATACACATATATACACATATTATTATTACATTACATAAGGAACACAAGACAGGAAGTTGGATCGAGCCAATAAGTCTGGCTGGCCCCCTAAAAAGACCTACCGCATAGTTTATTGAGCAAAAATAGGAGGGGGAGTGGGCAGAAGGAGGGTGAGCAGGAGGCCACCTGGAGGGAAGGCGGGAAGTAGGGCTGCTTGGAGCAGCTAACCTGCCCTCCAGGTCGCACACCAACCACCAGCTCCACCTACCCAACACACTAAACTTATACAATTTGTCAAAGTGTTGGGGGGAAGACAATAGAGAAAGGATAATAGGATAATTACAATGCATGAATATTATACGCATAAGAGTTTATACATAACATTATTATTACATTACATAAGGAACACAAGACAGGAAGTTGGATCGAGCCAATAACTCTGGCTGGCCCCCTAAAAATACCAAAAACCCCAAGCAAGAGTTCACAACAATTGATCCAGGATCAAAGCCACTCGCATGTCGGTGGTCAGTCTCTCGGACAAAGAGGCCTGGAGATACAGGAAGGCGGCGTCTGACTTCCAGTCACCCCTCTCTTTTATCACCTCAATGGGTGCGCCACACAAGCGGAGGAAGGTAGCACCCCCCCTCCTGAGACTGTGTGTAGAGAAATTATCCGGATCCAGACCTGCACCTGCACAGATCATCTTTAACACGCTCAGATAGTAGTTATAAGTCAAGGGGATGGAATGCCCCCTTCTAGGCATCCTGAAAGCCAATGCTCCAGGGGGCGCCGGGCAATCTGCAAAGTGCTTCCTTACCCAGTACACCACACACAATGCCCTATTCCCCACATTAGCCACAGGGATACGGTGTACCTTTTCATTGTATTGAATGGTTTTTGATCTTTTCACGTGCAACATGAGACCCCATGGGTGGAAGGTTACATCCTTCCTAGCAAATGCACAATCTGACTCCGTCACATGGCCTTTCCTTAACAAGGCTCTAAATGACAGTAACATAGCGGCCCGCACTGCAGTGTGCCCCAGGGAAGGCCGTAGCAAGTCAAAAACCTTTAGCAGACCCGGAGGCAACATAGGGGCGGCCTGCCTCACACCGTCGCCTTTCAAGCGCCTAATACCTGTTAGACACTTCTTCACCTTGTGGCTGCTATAGTCAATGGGCGGACACTCTAAGTCCTTTAGGTGATTTGATAAGGCGCTCAGGTAATTTCTGACTGAAGACGCACAGAGACGCCTAGCCAAGAAAGTCATATACAGGCAAACTTGGTCATCACCACAAGGGTAGGGTTCTAGCCTGTCCTCGAATATTTCACAGAACTCCAAGTAAGCACGAACCTGGACCGACCTTGTTTTCTGTGTGGATGCTGCGTAATGAGCCCTCTCAAAACCCAGCCGTTCCCTACCGAGGGCCTCCCAGTCTGCAAGAACCAATTCAACAATCAAACAAGTGGTGGCAACACATTCTTTTGGCTATGTCTGCATCCCTGATCCTCGCTATATTTTTGAAGGCAGACAGCCAACCGAGGCCATCACAGATGATGTTAACTTTTGTGTTAATATAAACTGACATCACATTAAAATTCAACCTCACCGATTCCCAGAAAATGAGCCTAAGCCATTTCATGGTTGTTTTATTTTTACTCCTACCATTGCGTAAGGCCGCGACCACCTGGGTGTTATCCGAGACAAACATAACGTTTGACCCCTTCCAACCTTCCGCCCATCGCCTCACCCCCACAAGGACCGGCCACATTTCTAACACATTTATATTATCACTTTGACAGCCCTCATCCTTGGCCCCGCATAGGTGATGGCCCAGTTCCAGCCCTACTACCTGTTTGCCATCGAAGACTCCCGCCAGCCAGTCATCGCCGTGGAGAGCACCAAAACCCGTGAGCGATGCATCACTGTACACCGACACACAGTTAGAACTGCGTGGTATTATACCCGCTTTCCCATTAAAGATGGCCGCAAACTCAAGCCACCATTCGATGTCCCGACGAAAATCTTCATTCAGTCTCACTTTATGATGGCTTTTCCTGACTGACGCTATTAAGTCATAAACTCGCCTAGAAAAGGTCCGACCGCCATGTACCACCTTGCAACAATGAGCTAATATTCCGCACAGGACCTCCAGCTCCCCCTTTGTGGCTTTCCGTCTACCAAGGAAGCCAGCCAGTTGCCTTTGCAGTTTCTCGAGTTTTTCCTTGGGGAGGCGTAGTTCCAGCTTGACTGTGTCTATTTCTATCCACAGAAATTTTGTGATCTGTTCAGCTGGGGTCAACTTCTTAAAGCTGATTGAGAAACCTAACCTTCTCAGTGTCGACATTAGAGTCCCCTGGGCTGCACAGCAGTCACCCACAGTCCGTCCCAGCACACAGAAATCATCTAAGTAATTTACACACTGGTCATAACCTTCCCTGCATAGGCAGCGTACTATCAGGTCACTTATCTTCGAGAAGACGAACGGGCTACTGCTCAGCCCCATACATAGCCTGTTATCCCTTAAGAAAACAATACCTTCGCCAAAATCCCACGTTAGCCCTTGTTTCTTCCATGAATCTGGGTGTGTGTTCACCGCTCGGTAAGCATTGCTTATATCAACCGTCGCGAGGACGTCCCCCGCCTGCAATAATTCTGTCACCTTATCTACCGAGTTATAGCTGAACTTATTTCTACACGACCATGTGTGTTCATTCACGCAGCTGCCCACCGGGCTGGAGCAATCTACTATAGCCCTAAAATCATTGTGCCCTTTCGGCACGCTACCCAAGGCATGCGTACACACACACCGCTTCTCCACCACTGTCAACAAGCCTTTTACTATCTCATCTACAATGCGGGCCGACATAATATCACACACTCCGGTGTTCGTAATCGAGGTGTAATTGGCACAAAAATAATTGCTTTCACAGTCGTCATCAATTACCCTGAAGCCAAAACACGCACCCCGTAACAAGTACTCCCAATCTGGGTCTGCATCGCCCCTACACAGACATTCCGTGAACATACGGCAAGGGCGGAGCTGGGCCGGGACACCCTGTACCTCAAATACACAGTTACAATTGCCCTGTAAACATGAAAGAAATATATCAATAAACAGTTCGACAATACCCTCATCTTGCACATCTATCACCCACAATATACAGAAGAGGCCCTCCAAAGCCTCCCAACCACACGCAACCAGTCTGCATTATTGCTACTCAAGCCCGGGTGCGCGCCTGCGACCGGGGCGCCCACGTGGTCCCTTCCCGCCACTGGCTTTCCCACGGCGTTACCTAGGCGAACACGCGTCCCTACCCCACTCCACGTGGTCGCTGACGCAACCTCCCTGGGCTGTGGCCTGCGGCCGCTCGGCCTGCGGCAGCTCGGCTCGCCATGGGTCGCATCGGTGCTAACATTTTTATCGAACGGGACATTATGGATAACAGTTTCGAAACTCCCACCAACAATATCGGTAGGGGGTTGCACAGAACATTCAATCAAGCAATTAGGGGTATAGGTGGCATCATCTAGCATGCAACCAACAGCAACTTGGGGAGCATCTACCGCTACATTCAAGCTTTTAACATCAGTGTCGGCAGTATTAAGCGAGAAAACATTTTTGGTAACATCAACCGAGCGTGCATTACAACAGTTCCCAATGGTGGCAATTTGATTAGTGTCTTTGGCAGGTCGTGTGACGTTATAGCCACACACTGAGTCGCTTCCCGACCCACTACTACACTTACATTGTTGCACATCTGGACACACGATATCAGTTACGCTGCCGCGGACAGCGGGAGGCACCCCCTCATAGCCCGCACCCCGCCCCCCGCCGGCCACACCGTTAATGTCACCCGGCCTGTCGGAAGCACCGCCTGGCCCCCCGCTATGCCCATGTGGCCTTAGCCCACACTTGTTTGTCTCTACTTGCTCGCACATGCATAACTCCTGCCTACACGCAGGCGCCCCGACAGCATCCAAGCGGAGTCAGTAGCGTTTATTCACACACGATTCGATCAAATGATCTTTGCTTTTACAAGCAAGACAGCGGTGTTCCCACTTACAGTCCTTGGCTGTGCATCCCTCTTTGTTGTAATTAAAGGCGTAACACGCACCTTTGACCTTGCTACTACGCTCCGAGCTCCTCTTAGCCCCCGTGCCCATGCGTGCAGCTGCCACCTTCTTAGTATCTTTGAGCGCCTTAGCATTGTCCAGATTAAAGTGTAGGAGTGACAGCTCCTGATCCCCTAGCTTAAAATGTTTGAGGCCTTTTTCCTTAACCTTCTCGCGTACTGCTTTATCATAACCCCTGTACGCATCGTCCGTATAGTTCGCCGTAGTAGCATGCATGCAAAGATAAGCTAAATGTCCCATGTAGCCACGGATGTGGTGCATCTCCATCCCGACCTTCTCCGCCTTTTTCATGCCCCACAGGAGCGCCGCGTACATGAGTTCTATGAAACTGACCTTCTTGATCCTCTTTTCCCCTTTTACATAACGGTCAATGGCAAACTTACTGCGGCGCTTCCTGTGGCGGTGTGACCGGCTCCTAGATCTGCTCCTGCTGCTGCTTGAACTTGACGCTGAACTTGAGGACGAAGAGCTGGAGCTCGGGTCACCGTGCCCAGCTGATAGCGCCGCCCTACCCCGGGGCTTGCATGATTTACGTGCTTTGTCCCGGCCACGTGGTTTCACGACTGTGTCCTCCTCATCGGTCTCCTCCAACGCCGCTCTCAGCGCCATCTTGCGCCGCTCACATGCCTTCTGCTCGAGTCGTTCCCTCAATGTTCGCTCCTCCTCGTCCTCGATGACTGCTACCTCCCGATCATATTTAGTAGCCTTCTTTTCCCTGCGCGCACGCGTCCCCTCCATGCTGCTCGCCCCTGTCTGCTCCGACATCTCCGTGCGATCCTCCTCCTCCATTTCAGTCTTCACAATTTTCTTTCCTATCGGAAGTTTAGCCCTCTTACACTTGGCACCCCTTGGTGCTTCATGTTCCTCGCCGCAGGCCGAGCATAATTCCTTACTCATGGTCACGTGTAGATGCCACGTGTACCAGTGTGTCAGATAGCGTCGGAATGGAGCTGCTGACAAGTCTTCACCGAGCAAAAATAGGAGGGGGAGTGGGCAGAAGGAGGGTGAGCAGGAGGCCGCCTAGAGCGAAGGCGAAGAGTAGGGTTGCTTGGAGCAGCTAACCTGCCCTCCAAGTCGCACACCAACCACCAGCTCCACCTACCCAACACACTAAACTTATACAATTTGTCAAAGTGTTGGGGGGGGAAGACAATAGAGAAAGGATAATAGGATAATTACATTGCATGAATAATATACGCATAAGAGTTTATACATAACATAATATATGCACATATGTACACATATATACACATATATACACATATATACACATATATATACATATATACACATATATACACATATAGACACATATATATACACATACACATATAAACACATATATACACATATATACAGATATATGCACACATATATACACATATTTACACATATATACACATATATACACATATGTGGGTATTGCAGTACCTCTGATACCTATCTGCTAGTAACGTAGAGGAGTTTGACGCCCCTGCCTTGCAAAGTTATAAACCACTGACTTGTGGTACAGGTTCTTGATAGAACCAAAGGCTGAGCGGAGCAAACCCTAACAGAAAACCATGTTTGTTATCGTGGCAGCATTAAGGGTGGTGATGAATGGAACTCCCAAATCTCCCAACCATCCACTGCAGGGACAAATAGCTTGTGCCTGTCTTGATGTGTTCTTGCCGTGGTGAGACCTTTGTTTGCTCCCTGAGGGAGTGCCGCTAGTAACTTGCAAAAGCCAGCAGCATTTCAAAACTTTTGCAAGCAGCTTTTATCAAATTAAAAAACTAAGGACAAATTTGATCGGACAGCAAAAGATCAGAAAGAACCTCCGGTGGACTGGACACGTGATGAGGATGTCAACAGACAGGCTACCAAAGCAGATCCTCTATTCTCAATTATCTTCTGGTCAGAGAAAGAGAGGACATCCTCGTCTGCGGTTCAAGGATCCTATCAAGAGAAACATAAAGCTGAGAGACATTAAAGGCTGAATTCCATATACGCGTAATGCGTAATGCGAATGCGAATGCGACAAAAAATCAAAACGCCTTGAAACCTATGAGCTACATTCCATATACGCGTAATGCGTCATGCAAATGCGAATGCAAATAAAATCCATTATCCCGATCGCTCCATGTAGCGATCGGTGCGTAATGCGTAATGCGTAAAGGTGCTGCGAATAGAAAAGCATCAGTCGCATTTGTCCATTGATATAAGGCTGGAGGAGGCGACTGATAATTACGGACAGCCGGGACAAGGTGGTGCGAACAGAAAAGCATCAGTCGCATTTGTCCATTGATATAAGGCTGGAGGAGGCGACTGATAATTACGGACAGCCGGTCTTCATGTAGGTTTATGCGGCGGACCTGTTAGGAAGCAGTCTTCATATTTGGGACGGTCCTAACATCCCTCGAAGCAAGCTAAACTGAGCCATGTTTGGACCGTCCCATTCTGTGTGTGTGTGTCTCTGTGTGTGTCTCTGTGTGTGTATCTGTGTCTGTGTGTGTGTGTCTCTGTGTCTGTGTGTGTGTCTGTGTGTGTGTCTCTGTGTGTGTCTCTGTGTGTGTGTCTCTGTGTTGTGTCTCTGTGTCTGTGTGTGTCTCTGGGTGTGTCTCTGTGTGTGTATCTGTGTCTGTGTGTGTGTGTCTCTGTGTCTGTGTGTGTGTCTGTGTGTGTGTCTGTGTGTGTGTGTCTCTGAATGTGTGTCTCTGTGTTGTGTCTCTGTGTCTCTGTGTGTGTCTCTGTGTGTGTATATGTGTCTCTGTGTGTCTCTGTGTGTGTCTCTGTGTGTGTCTCTGTGTGTGTATGTGTGTGTATATGTGTCTGTGTGTGTCTCTTTGTCAGAGACACAGACACACAGACACACACATAGAGACACACACAGAGACACAGAGTCACACACAGACACAGACAGAGACACACACAGAAACATGGAGACACAGACACACACATAGAGACACACACAGAGACACAGAGTCACACACACTTTTTATATACTTTTTATATACTTCATTGCATAACGCATAACGCAATACGCATTATGCGTATATGGAATGCTGGCATTCGCATAACGCATAACGCATAACGCATAACGCATAACGCATTACGCATTACGCGTATATGGAATCCTAGCTTAAGACTAACTCATGGACATCACTCTCACTGTCTCACAGCAGAGAGCTAAATGGAGAGCGGCGGTTAAGTAATTATAGCAGTCTTTGTCGGATTTCGACCGACAGCATGATGATGATGATGATGCACATAAATACACATAATTATACATATATACACATATATGCACATATATACACATATACGCACATATATACACATATACGCATGTATATACACATATATTCACATAATTATATACACATATATGTACAAATATACACATATATACATACATGCACATATATACACATATAATGTACACACATATATACATATAGACACATATATAGGGCGTATAAAACGTTATATATATTATTGTGCTGCGTCATGTGCTGCGGTCCTGCGCCGGCCTATATTAGCAGCTGCTGGGTGTTTGACTCGTCCCACGCTTCATAATTTTCCTTATAGATATATATATATATATATATATATATATATATATATATATGAGAAGCGATACCAGCTGTTCAACAAGTGTTTCAATTTAATCATTCTTCCAACTTTTTCCCAGAGTAAAAATAACCATGACGTCATAGCACCTACGTGACGTCACCACGCTAGGCACACGTCACTACGTCAGCAGTGTACGATAACGCGTGAATTAGCGTGAACACTTTCCTCCCAGGGCCCTTAGTGTTGTGAGACCACGTGACTTCAATTTTCCCTCGGGTGGAGATGGGTGCGATCAACTAAAAAGACATCTACCGATTTTTATTTAAAGCTACATAGTCCGATGAAATATCAAATTTTCAAAACCAAACCAACTATCTAAATTTGATTTTACATATCTAACTTAGATACTGATGCACTTTTTAAGCATTTGTTTCTGCGTAGAAGGCAATAATGAGTCAATTTAACAGAACCTGTTACTGCAGAAGTCTATGGTGTCCGAGTTTTGGCAAGCTTGCCAAAACTAACTTTCCATGTTTGCGCTCAAAATATCTCAAAAGTTTACCATTAAAAATAAAAGTAACTTTGAACTAATGTAAAATAGATACTAGTCATCGATCTAATATATTTATCTCAGAAAGAAATATAGAAATTAAAAACCATCGGACTATGCAACTTTAAGATTTTTTTTTTAAAACACGTAACCAAATTGTTTTATTAAAAATTGCATAGTCCGATAAAATCATAATAATTTTTCAAGCAAAACACCTATCTAGATTTGAACCTACAACTCAAAGTTAGATACTAATGTGCTTATTATTTTTATTAAAGTTGCATAGTCCGATGATTTTGAGTTTCTGTCATTTCCTGAGATAAATGTATTAGGTTGATCATTATAATCTACCTTACTTTAATTTGAAGTAACTTTCATTTTAAATGGTTAATTTTGAGATATTTGATGCGCTACCATGCACAATTAATGTTGGCAAGCACGCCAAAACTCTGACACCTTTAGGTTTCTGTAGTAAGAAGTTCTATTAAATTGCCTCAGTGTTCCTTTACATGTGGTGACAAATGGTTAATAAGTGCACCAATGTCTAATGCTGTGTTCACACACGCACTTTAAATTGATTCATATAAATCAACTTGCCTAGTTCGACGCACATTTGCCCTGTGAATGCGACGCTGTGTCGATTTATGGCTGAATCGACTCGTATAAATCGGTTCATGGAAACCACCTTTGTGAGGTAGTTTATATGAATCGATTTGGCTTGAGCGTGTCACGCACATGCGCAGTCGAGACCTTAGTTTGTTGACTTTCCGGTCGATCAAAAGCGCATATTATAGAATTTAGTCTATGAAACCGCTAGCTGTGCACAGATATTTTTTTCATCATTTATTTTTAGGGTTTCACTGCCCAGCAGAAGTTTTGACCGTTCCAAACCAATACGATTCAGTCCATACAGATCTAGGTCGAACCCACTCTCTACTGGCGACGTCGACTAACCAAAAGTGGCGCTGGTTAGAATGGACTTGCTCATGCGCAGATATCGATTTCCGGCTAAAAGTATTGCATGTGTGAACACGACACTAAATCGATTCATATAAATCGATTTGTCTAAGTCGACATAAAAATTGTGTGTGTGAACACAGCTTAAGTTACATATGTAGAATCAAAACTACATAATTGTTGTTTGGGTTTTGAAAATCTGAAGTTTTCATCGGACTGCCAGCGGCCTGATTTCCCCAGTGGAGCAGCACTATAACGTCGCCATGAGTGCGCACTGTCACAAGGCGGTACCCATTCTGATATGACCTTAGATGTTGCCAGGACGTAAAACTCCAACAACCAACCAACATCCTCACATCCTTCCCACACGCCGTCTCGGTCCAGTGACCAGGCCACCGGTCGCAGCGTACGTGGGTGTGATGGGGATGACGGGGAGGGGTGGGGGGTGGAGGATTGGGGGGGGGGGGGGAGGAGGTACCCTCGGGGACACTTGCTGTCCGGACCTGGCCTCGTCCACACCTCTTCTATCACCTTTCCGCTGTGCCGCTCTCCTCCTTGATTATGTCTGAAAAGAGTTGCAGAAGGGGGAGCCAGCCAGCATTTCACTTTCTACCTCTTACTCTTAGTTTTACTCCATCCGTGTCTTTAGCTCGCCGACTGGTCACCACAGGGCAAGGAGACATGCCGCTTTGACTCAACTCTCCTCATTTCTCTTTCCTCTATACGACCCTTTCTATTTTTTTTCTCCCAGGCTTACTTCTCCCACTGATCAAGGGAGTTGTTTGCTTGGGTGAAGACGTGTCCTTTTCCACTGCTTCACTTTGTTCTTGCCTGCAGATCCCACCTTTTCCCATCCTTTCCTCCTAAACCGTCGGCTACTGGATGTGAGTGCACAGCTACAATCGGACCGGTGATCTGGTACCGCTCCAACGACTCATCGTTATTATTGTAAAATAACACCCGCTTCTACAACTGCCCGCCCCCCCCTGAAGTTAAATCTTCAATTAGAAAAATGGCCTGATTTATCAGGGCCGTTCACTAATTGGTGCAGAGCTGCAACCTGTAATCGTCAAGGTTACAAACCACCCAAGAGTCATTCAGGCCCTCGGGGTTTGGAGTTGAACACACACACACATACATCCACTTCCCTGTGACTAATGATGGATTTTCTGCTGACGTTAGCAGTCTACAGGGGGAGGGGGAGGGGGTGGGGAGGCTGAGGGGGGGGGGGGGAGGCTGAGGGGCAGGGTGAGGGGGGGACGGGGGGAGGGGGAGGGGAGGGAGGTTTGATGGGGTAGTGGAGGTTGAGGGCAGGGGAGGGGGAGGCTGAAGGGGAGGCGGGGAGGGGAGGGGTGGGAGGGGAGGCTCGGGGAGAGGGGGGAGGCTGCGGGGGAGAAGGGGGAGAGGGGGGAGAGGGGGAGGGGAGGCTGCGGGGGAGAAGGGGGAGAGGGGAGGGGAGGCTGTGGGGGAGTGGGGGTTATGGGGCAGGGGACGGGGGAGAGAGGCGGAGGAGGGAGGATGGGTAGGGGCAGGGGGGGGGGGGGGGCGAGGGAAAGTAGGGGGGGGGAGGGGGGAGGGGAGGGAGAGGGGGTAATTCACTAAGAAATCACCAACTATTTGAGTGTTCAAATCGTACTGGTATTAACTGCCATCAATTCCTTCACCGTTGAGTGAACTATGTTGAAATGTTTCCGCAATAAAGTAGTTCTTCCATGCCAATTCTTAATAGGTAAGAGTGACATCCCCATGTGTAGAATGTATTCTTGATTTTTATGTGATCACTAGGGCAGGGGGGAGAGAGATTGGTCCGATTATTGTCACTACCGAGCCTGTCGTTTGGCATTACTGAGATCGGAATGAGCGGAATAAGTTTTCATAATTTAAATGTCCACATACTTAAGCGACAAGTGTAGTAATAAATAACAAATATTAAATAAATAACATTAAATAAATAAATGTTAAAAACACACCATCCTAAATTTCACAGGAAATGGTCGGTGGAGTGTTAATTAAACCGAGCTGTGGCACACGTCACCCCCCCCCCCCCCCCCAAGTGCAGCCTCCCCCACCCCCTGCCACAACCCCCTCCTGCAGGTCACCCGCCCACGCACCTGACATGCGCAGAAGCCCTCCGTGGGCTATAACCACCGGTATAACCCCGTTCTGACTGCATCGATTGCATACGTGTTAACTTTTGATACAAGAGTGCCTTCTGGTTGGCCGAATGACACAGGTACCATACGAAGGCATTGAATAGTCCCGGAGCAAATAACATAAGCGCTCTGTACATGTTTCCTGAGAAGTGAAAACGGGATTTTAAATACACACAGGCCTCATAATACTAATAGTGTCATTGACTCTACTCTTGCGGCTGGTCGAAGCGCTTTCAAGTGGGCCAAAGCCGAAGTCTGAGGCCCATCTGAACTCACTCCAATCACTCACTCAGGAGGTAATCAATTAATCAACTCGGGTCACCCGAACCACTTTTTGGCACATGTGCACATCCTACAGACTCGTGTCGAATAATCGAATATGCTTCTCCATGCTCGGGGTGGAAAAAATGGTGGCTTAATCCAAAACCTTTATTTTTTTTAATAACCAATATGACTACAGCAAAATAGGATTTAAATTGTTTTATGATGGCATCGTTTACAGATATTTTAATTTCATTAATCTATGTTATTACCCCAAAAAACATGTATGACTGGTACTGGTGGCTGTTATCCTGCAGGATGGTACCAGCACAAATGTGACGTCATCGCTCCTAGCCACCCCAGCCAACAGGTGGGTTACTGGGGTCGGGTCGTTTTGTACACGGCACGTGTATTTCTCGACTCCACTCGTGGTATTCTATTTGAAATTCTGACGACTCGGGTGAGCTGAGTCGCCTGGGTCACGTTAATCGATTATGGCCTCAATGTGCATTCATATATTCCCATTATGCGAAGGATGAACTGAATATTTCAAGTTGACCGTTTTACAAATACAAATTGTAATAAAATACCCGTTATACATCCCTAAAGTTTCGTTTGTTTGTTGTTGTTTTATATCCTAGCAACATCTAAGGTCAAATCAGGACGGCCATCCCTAAAGAGAAGACTCCAACAACCAACCTTGCACCACTAGGTGGCGCCACCTGTACACACAATGGCGGGAAGCACGTGTCGGAGTCCAGAACTGTTGTTGTTGTTTGTTGTTTTATGTCCTAGCAACATCTAAGGTCATATCAGGATGGGAACCGACTTAATTGTGACAGCACACACTCATAGTGCTGCCCCACTGGGAAATCGAGGTCAGGCCACCGGCACCATGACCTGATATCCCAGTCAGTCACATTATCCCGATACAGTGCTAACCAGTCCTTGTCCTGTCCTATTTATACCAAGCGCTAAGCTAAGTAGCGACAAGTATCAATTTTATAAGTCATTGGTTTGACTCGGCTGGGATTCCAACTCCCGACCTTCCGCATGGGAAGCCTGCGCTCTACCGATTCGAACTCCGCGTCCGGGGTACAGAACTGAAGCATCACAATCCATAGCCAGTGCCTTTATATTTAGATGACCTTTAAAATATTTATTTCCCCGCATGCACACTTGTATTCTCCCAGCATTATTCTGCGATTAGCGATACCCCATTTAGTATATAAAGTGACGTTTCCACCGGGTCAATATCTATGTTAACAAAAGCTCAAATGAATAATTTCACAAGGAAAAGATATATTTAGAACTGTGATTAGGCGGCTGGGTCTAATTTTGGATAGCAACAACATCGATCATAATGTCGTCACTAGACTACGGGGGGCCAATGATGGTAGATTTAATCACCATCCGTCCTTTATAGTACAATGTCCACAACCAAGCAGTGGACGGGTTTGTAATTCCAGCCGCGCGGTGCATTGTGGGATGTGTGGCAGCAAAACAACCCCCCGCGAAGCACATGGCTCATGTTGAAGCAGTGAGTGTAGCGATGGAATCTGTTAGCCTCAGCACATTTCAGCTCCTGTTTGAAACAGAATACCAACTAAAAATATATATGTATATATAGTAAATTAAGATGTTGATCTTTTATCTAGCATTGCATTTTCATCAATCTATTCAGTACATCTTATACCATCTGTATTTAGATCTAGACAAATCTGGTCACTCAGACTAGTGTTGTTAGAACTATAGCCAGAGTCACTTTTACTTATTGTATTCATGTTTGTATTTATATCCTATCGTTAATAACATCTGTAGAGCTAGGAAATTGGTAGGGTTAATCAGACATTGGTTATATATTTCTTTGAAACAAGTTTCTGTAGACACATTTGGCATTTTAATATTTATTTATTTATTTATTTATTCATTCATTATTTCTTTGTACATCAGCAAAATCTGTGGTTGGAAAATTTCCAACTAATCTGAATAATTCCTGGAAGAGGAGGGGGGATGGATTTTGCGCCACTGGCGACTTCCTAGTTTTTAATATTTATTATGTATTAATCCGAAGAGTGTCGGTTCTTAAGTCACCTGGTGGTAGCGTCTTTGGATTGACTCAACGTCCCACGATACGTATTCGATTTGCATGCAATGAATACTTCCAGCTCGGGGCCTTGCGGCCATTGCATGTTCATTGTTCTAAAACAGGACCTGACACGGTGTCCAACTAGTGCACTAACCTGATAGTGATACCTCCGCACTTCTTACTGGACAATGCACAATAGTACACATGACGCCGATGCTCCTAACAAACGCGTCATCATTGGTACTTGATGATTGTTGTCGAAGCTTTACATCCTGCAAACATCTAAGTTCATACCAGCAGGGGCACCGACTTGTGACACTATGCATCCATGGTGACTTTATAGTGCTGCCCCCACTGGGAAATCAGGCTGCTGGCACCATGACCCGATATCCCATTCAGGTCACATTATCCAGATACTGTTGTTGTTGTTTTACGTCCTAGCAACATCTAAGCTCATACAAGGACGGGCACCGACTTGTGACACTATGCATCCATGGTAACTTTATAGTGCTGCCCCCACTGGGAAATCAGGCACTGGCACCATGACCCGATATCCCATTCAGGTCACATTATCCAGATACTGTTGTTGTTGTTGTTTTACGTCCTAGCAACATCTAAGTTCATACAAGGACGGGCACCGACTTGTGACACTATGCATCCATGGTGACTTTATAGTGCTGCCCCCATTGGGAAATCAGGCTGCTGGCACCATGACCCGATATCCCATTCAAGTCACATTATCCAGACACTGAGCTAACCAGTCCTTGCCCTATCCTATTAATGTTGAGCGCCAAGCTAGGAAGCGACAAGTATCAACTTTGTAAGTCATTGGTTTAACTCGAACTCCCAATCTCCTGCATGGGAGGTCTACGCTCGACCGATTCGGTCGGTGTGCCCGGTCATCATGTTGGTTGATGCTTGGGGATGTCAGCCCCACGACAGGTTGCTTAGTGTATCTATGCTACCTTATAAGAAGTCCCAAGAGTCCAGTGTTCCCTCTCTTTTTCAGCCTTCTTTTTTTAATGACTTTTTAGGTACTTTTTACGACCATTAAAACTGTTTTGTATGGATCAAAATGAAGAATTTCCACAGGTTTTTTCAGCACGCAATAACTCCAGGTTCCGAGTATGCTCCACTAGTCCTATTGCCCATCAGGCGGGGGTAAATTCAAATGTAATCTTTGGAGGACAGCCAAGATTGGCTAAAAACTATTGTCTGCGTGTAGTAACCTTGAGAAATTATTTCAAAATGACACCAAATGTTGCCCCTGCTCTTTGCCCTATCCTCATAATGCACATTGCCCTGCTAGGTGGCGACAAGTATAAATGTTCATGTCATTGACCAGATTTTAACCTAGGGTTTGAATCTCCCGACCTGCCACATGACAACATCTAAGGTCATATCAAAGCGACTTGTGACAGTGGGAACTCATGGCGACTTTATAGTGCTGCCCCACTGGGAAATCAGGCCACCAGCACCGTGACCCAATATTCCACTCAGTCACATTATCCTGACACTGAGTTAACCAGTCCTTGCCCTGTCCTATTAGCACCGAGCGCGAGGCTAGGAAGTGACTAGATAAAGGATTCACCATGTACTCACAGGACATGGGTGAAGACCAGCCTTATATAAAAACGGTCGAAAAATCGGTTAATGAAATGAGTCTTCATGAGAGCCTAATCTCACAATCTAAGAAGCAATATTTATTCTTTGTATATGTCTTCATATTTCCCCGCTACCCTTGAGTTGAAAATTATAATAAAACATCTGGTTTAATAAGATTTAAAAGTGAAATCGATGGCGTTCTATGGCTGCCATCTTGTCTTTTTGCATTCTCTCCCATTTCACCAACTCTGTGCCGATATAAGTAACCATTTGACACTGGAGCCAAGCATTCTACTTCCTGTTCCATATTAAAGCTATTTTCGCCCGTATTTACACTACGTTGTCGTTCACCCATGTACAACAAGTACCGGGTGAATCTTTTATCTAGGAAGTGACAAGTATCAATTTTATAAGTCATTGGATTGACTCGACCAGGAACCAAACTCCCGATCTCCCACACGCGAGTCCCACGCTCTACCTATTTGGCCACCGGACTCAGTGACAGTATCCAAGTTGGATAGGTAGGATCAAATATAGATAAACGCATTGGTTTAGAACATTTGATGCTTTCATCTGACTGTGCAAGTTTAACAATCCAGCGTTAAATGGTTGGTTGCAGGCAATCAAATAACTTATGAGCAGCCACTGTGTGGTAAGACAACACCAACACTACAACTGGCCAGCATTGAAAACAAGCCTGGGTACCAGGGCTTATATGCTATGGACAGTATAAATACAGGCTCAATAAAAAAATAAACAAAAATATAAAAGAAACGTTGTTCGGGTCCTACCAAAATCTGGGGTGATATCAGGACGGGTGATATCAGGATGACTTGTGACAGTGCACACTCATGACATCTTTATAGTGCTGCCCCACTGGCACCGTGACCCAATAACCCACTGATTCACACCATCCTTATACCTAGTCCTACCCGATTGATGCTGAGACCCAGCCTAAATAGCGATGTGTATTAATTGTGTAAGTCATTGGGTTTGACTCAGTTAAGGTTCGAACATACAACCTCCACCCTCCCCCATGGGAAGCCGGTCAGCGCTTTTCCCAAATCAGCCAACTCGTCCGATTCAATCAGCCAAACCAAAAAAAACTGTCGCATATCTGTAACAAAATAATTCTCTACAGACAGCATGGACAAGACTAATCAAAGAATTCAGACCCAGACCTAATGGCCGGTGCACACCTACCGTATACGATTCGCGCACTAAAACTGACTGGCGGACGCGACTCGTCACGACCCGTTTCACGACTAAAAACTGACGACAGGGTGTACACATCTAGCGACTGGGCCGCGCACATCTACCGTCACGATTCGCGACTGCGATGCGTGCACCTGGTGTCTTTATCACAAACTACATTAGCATCAGCGCCTCCTACCGGTTCTTGAACAATTTGAGAGCCTCAACGCAAGACGGCGCCACGTCTGTGGCCGACTGGTGTCAGTGGCGCCAACTATCGGTAGCGGTTGTTTAGCAGACATGCAAGATGGCGCCCCGTTCAAAACAACAAAAAAGAAATATTGCAGTGGCACTAGCAGTACTTGCCATTCGTCAAGTCCGACGTGGTAGGGTTGCTCGGCAATTGTGGGTCCGTCCACACATCGCGCAGCGTTTGCAACATGGCGCTTTCCACACGCTGGTGGCTGGCCTACGTAAGTCAGAACCGAAAGTGTTCGCCAACTACACGCGCATGCCGGCGCAACAGTTTGACGAGCTGCTCGCCCTCGTCGAAAGTCGGATCGCGCGGCAGAATACTCGGTTCAGGGCGTCCATCTCAGCTGCGGAGAGGCTCGCCATCACGCTACCATTCCTGGCCACAGGTTAGCATTTGTTAATTTGGTTTATTATTGTCTGACATAGTCGGTATGTGCATAGCATAGCATAGCATAGCCATATAGATGAATCGCTCCAAAATTTGTCCTACGAGGCGTGGTGACGTTACCAAAATCATTTGCATGTTTCTAGGGGAATCGTTCAAGAGCATTAGCTACCAGTTCCGTGTTGGCGCCACCACCATCGGCAAGATCGTTCCCGAAACCTGCGACGCGATCTACGAGGCGCTGAAGGATGAATACTTCAAGGTAACTGTGTTTGTGATAAGTTTTTTTTATTGGGTTACACACGAAATTGTGTAACAATGATCATTTTCAATGTTATATTCAATGCGATTCACAACTTAAAACGTAAATTTACTAATTTCCCTTCACTGCAATTGAATCGTGGAACAATTAGAAGTGACTACAAATTATATAAGTAAAGTAAAAAGAAACTTTAAACTTAGTTATATTCAATGCGATTCACAACTTAAAACTTAAATTTACTAATTTCCATTCACTGCAATCGTGGAACAATTAGAAGTGACTACAAATTATATAAGTAAAGTAAAAAGAAAATCTCTTATGTCTTGCGTCTTCTACAACAATTTTATAAAACTTATATCCGTCAATTTCACTGTGACTAACATCTTAAAACGGTGTCTTGTGTATCCAACTGCCAATCATTACGTATAGTGAGATCAGTAAAAAATATCAGTTCTTTTCACTGCGACTAACAACAAATGCAATTCGATACTTAGATCATTTTCTGTAAAATGTTGCTAATGTCCAAACCCGCCAGGTATCAGGTTCAACTTACAACTTATATCCGTCAATTTCACTGTGACTAACAACTTAAAACTAGTAGAAGCGACTACAACTGATATCCGTCAATTTCACTGTGACTAACAACTTAAAACTGGTAGAAGCGACTACAACGGAAAATACCCAGTCTCATTGTAAATTCTTTTTCGATACCATTAAGGAGGACAATCGCTGTAGTCCTCAGTACCCAACAATTTCATATACGAAAAGGATGAACTGGCCCTAGGGGCGTCTGTCGCTGTGCCGGTGGATTGCGCAATGTCTTCCTGTTGAGTTTTACTCGTCAACTCCAACATTTTCATGGTGCCTCGGAAGCACGCTTGTTCGATATCATTTTGGACAATCATTAAGATGCGAGGGTCAGTCATTTTCCGCAACTTCATTCCGATATGCATAGTGAAGACCGAGATGGCATCGTCCCGCTCTCCGGTATTTTCCTGTAAGTTGTGCAGAACGAGCTCCATCAAGTTGTTCTCTCGCGTTTCCATTTCCCTCGCTTTCTTTTGTTTTTGCCTACCACCGGTTCGTGGCTGGTCTTTGGGGTGGTCGTTGGGGTGGTCGGCATGTTCCACTGCCCTTCGTCCTCGTCGTCTGCGATTACACTCTGTGATTCCATCTCCGCGCCGTGGTCCGTCGCATCGTCCACGACCGCCTGCGTGGCCGTAAAAAAGAACAAAATTATTCGTTTGGCAACAGTAACAATTTATAATTTTACAACAAATACTGTGGATCTTATTGTGTATATGTTTTGTTTTTTGCAGACCCCGTCAACTCCGGAGCAGTGGAGGAAGGTAGCCGATGTATTCCAAACACGCTGGAACTTCCCCAACTGCTTGGGAGCGTTGGACGGGAAACACATACACATCAAGCCACCTCCAGGCTCAGGCTCCACGTTCTATAACTATAAGAACACATTCAGTATTGTTCTGATGGCTTTGGTTGATGCGGACTACAGGTTCCTGTACGTTGACGTGGGGTGTAATGGACGTGTGAGTGACGGGGGGGTTTTCAACGGTTGCACCCTACTGCAACAACTGGAAAATCACGCGGAATCGTTCCCACCCCCTACACCTGCTCCCGGAGACGATCGGCCGCTCGCGCACTTCATCGTAGCGACGATGCCTTTCCCCTCAAAGAATATATCATGAAACCCTTCAGCCACAGAGACTTGAGGGTGGATCGGAGGGTATTCAACTACCGACTGTCGCGCGCCCGACGCGTAGTGGAGAATGCCTTCGGCATCTTGGCTAATCGGTTCCGGGTTTTCCTGACAAACATCGCCCTTGCCCCTGAGAAAGTAGAAAGCCTTGTGATGGCGAGCTGTGCGCTACACAACTACCTGAGGGAAAAGGTAGGCAGTACTGCTAATGTGGACTCTGAGGACCCGACAACACACGACGTCACTCCCGGCAGCTGGAGAGGCGACAGAGTCCTCAGCCAGGCCACACTACCTTCAGGGACAAATTCAACGCAGCGGGCGAAGACGCAACGCGACTACCTGGTCGACTACGTAAACTCCGAGACCGGATCGGTGCTGTGGCAGACGGCCATGATTTAGTGGAACTCAATATTAATAAAGCTGGTTATTTCTATTACGAATTGTTACGAATTGTTAATGTTGTATTTTTAGGTAAGCTTACCTCGTCATTGTCTTGGCTGGAGCTTGTGCCGGGGAGTGGGTTGTTACTGACACTCTGCCGTTTCTGGACGTGGGGAGTCAGGAACGACAGAGACGACTGAATCCAGCTTTGGCGTGTCGTGAGCCGCTTCCCCTCTGATCCAGACGCAGGGAGTTTGCGCATTCTCGTGAACTGCGTTCGGAGGTTAGTCATCCTCTTCTGGATTGCGGAGGCTGTTATAAACGATCAAAGCACAGCGTATGATATATAGTAGATATCGATTGAACAGAATTATCAACATAGGTGGGAGTGTTAACTCGGCAACTGTGAGCTAGTGAAAGTAATACAAAATCTTCTAATATCTAGTTTAATGCGCTTGCAAATTGAAAGAGACGCCGTTTTGCGTCCGCCATCTTGTCGGGTAACATTCTACCGGTAGTCACAGTTCTCGCCTAATTTCTGGGACAAAGTATCCCGATTACGATTACGATTACGATTACGATTACGTATCCGGATTAAGTCCCGATTAACTCCCCCGATGAAGTCGTCCCGATTACGTATCCCCATTAAGTCCCGATTAACTACCCCGATGAAACAACATGTAAAGAACCTGTAGGTAGCTAGCGTAGTATGGATCTCTACGGCCAACGCCGCATCTCGTGCCTATGTCAACAAACATAACAGTGAATAGTATCGCAAAACCCGACCTACCTGACTGTCCCACCTCTGTAGTGATCTCTGCCAACGCAGACATCCTCTTCACCCGATTGGAGTAGTCGGCACACGTAATGTAAAATAAACACGGCCGTTCTCTCCACATTTCTACCATTGCCAGCTCATCCTCGGCGGACCAGTCGGCCATTTTTTTCCTTTGTGTACGGACAAGGTCACATGAGCTTTTTCCGGGCCTGTGATTGGTTGATCGTTAAAACCACAACGCGACAGCCCGACGGCTAGCACACATACACCGTATACGATACGACTGACCGCTCACGCCTAGCGTTTCTCGAACGGCCCGATTCATTTTTCGAATGTCCCGCGATTCGAGTCGTAAGCCCTAAAACTGAGTTTTATGCGCCAATCGCATGCGTCTAGTGTGCTAGGGGGTCGCACACCTAACGACTAAAACCCAGTTTTATGCGTGAAACGGGCAGTTTTAAGTCGTATACGGTAGGTGTGCACCGGCCATAACAGTGTCACATTATGCCTGGTACACACCTACCTACCGTATACGATCTAAAACTGCCTGTTTCGCACACAAAAATCGCTATGTGTGCGCTCCCTCGCACACCTAGCGATTGCGATTCGCGCATAAAACCGCAGTTTTAGGGCTAAAACTGGCCGATTACGATTGCGATTCGCGATTCGAAAAATGAATCGGCCCGTTTTCAGTTTTAAGCGGGTCGGGTCGAGTCGGGAGTTTTAGTGCGCAGTCATACAGCTGTCTAATTACATAACTGGTTGGTTGGTTGTTGGAGTTTTGCGTCCTGGCAACATCTAAGGTCATATCAGGATGGGTACCGACTTGTGACAGTGCACACTCATGGCGACTTTATGGTTCTTCCCCACTGAGAAATCAGGCCACCAGCACCATGACCTGATAGCCCACTCAGTCACATTATCGTGACACTGAGCTAACAAGTCCTATTAATGCCGACCGCCAGGCAAGGAAGCGACAAGTATCAATTTTAAAGTCATTGGTTTGACTCAAGTATGAACCGAACTCCCGACCTTTCACACGCGAGGCCCGCGCTCTACCGATTAGGCCACAGCGCCCTCGGTAATTATATAACTATATATATAGACATGTTGACCAGTGACGTCACGATCCTGTGACTCACACCCAGACTGGCCCTGGTTGGAAAACAGAGGAAACGGGCGTTGTTTTGCATAGAAACCAATAGCTCAATTTAATTGACCATTTGTATAATGTTCAAACTTGTGGGGGGGGGGGGGGGGGGGGGGGAGTGCACTGGACAAATGTACCAAATTTCAGCTCATTATGATTTTGTCAATGTGTGTGCCTGTCTGATGCTGCCTAAACATTGTGGATAGGATTATTGGAGTTTTACGTCCTGGCAACATCTAAGGTCATATAAGGACGAGTACCGACTTGAGACAGTGTGCATTCATGGCGACTTTATAGTGCCGTCCCAGGCCACCAGTGCCATGACCCGATATCCCATTCAGTCACATTATTCTGATACTGAGCTAACCAGTCCTTGCCTTATCCTAGTGATGGAGTTCTCTGTGGCGGAGTGGTTAGAGTGTCTGACTTTTTTCTAGGTCAGATGCTTAATCTGAAGGTCAGTGGTTCGATTCCCTGTGCCCCCACCTCTGCCTATTTGGATTTCCACCGCTGTGTATAACTTACAGCGTCATCAAAGGCCAGTTGTTCTCATACCATGTCTATGTGGTGTGGGAGGTTAAAAATCCCTTGGGTCGGTAAAAGTGTAGGCTCGGGCTTTCTATCGACCAGCAGTGGAATGAGGAAGACCAGTCGTCTATGACTGAAATTTCCGCTGCTTAAACAACTAATGGACCAAAAAAAATAAATTTAAAAATGGCAAGCGCCAGGCTAGGCAACAGCAAGTATCAATTTTGTAAGTCATTGTCTGACTCAAGTCGGATTTGAACTCCCGACTTTCCGCACGGGAAGCCTGCACTCTACCGATTGGGCTACCACGTCCGGTGAGTGCTATCTGGTATGTCTACTCGCTTCGCCTGCCGACCAACCAATGGGCATGCACGAGAAATCATGTAAACAGCAACTCTCACAGTGACTGCAGGCTATTTAAGTATGTAGCTCGGCAACCATGTCGCTGTTGAACCACTTATGACTTAACCACTTGGCTTATTATTGTTAATTGGATTAAAACAAAGATTAGAGAAAACTGGATGTTGGACTGTTTGCAATCTACAAATAGTTGCAACTTACAAACCATGAACAAAAAGCCGAAAGAAAAATCTAAATTATTACTAAAACAAAACTCAAAATATTTGAATCAAATTAGACTAGTGCTGCCCAGCGGTGAAAACAAGTATTAACACACTTATCTGTTATGAACAGGGTAAATACTTCTTTTTTTTTAAGAAGAAAAAAAAAAGAGTGTAAACTGTGCAGTTATGCTATGAGGCATTTAGCTATCTCTCACCCGTCATGTTATGCCCTTAGATGATGCTAGGAAGGAAGCTAACAACAAACAAGCAACAATTAGTTATCTAAGTAGTTCAGTAGCTAGGTGTCTATGTGGATATATAACTATCGTATTATGTAACCATTTAGAGGCTGTACCATAATTCAGATCCATGATCTCGTATCCGAAATTCTAAAATAAGCGAACCCTCAATCCTATCTCTCTCTATATAATATATAATATATATGATATAATATATATGATATATATATGGAGAAAAAGAAAAAGAGAGAAGGAGGAACGGGATAATTCATTATGCGAAAAAAAAAGAAAAAGGTATTCATGTGTTTATGATATATTTTCCATATTCCGCACTACCCGTTACGGTGAACCAAACATCTATATACATATACATATATATATACATATATATATATGAAT